>CM031239.1:92698071-93298071 GCA_018340775.1 Taxus wallichiana var. yunnanensis
TCAGGGCTCTTAAGGGACTACGCCCGAACGAAGTAGCCCGAAGCAATGACCTTGTCACACACCAAAACACCACCTCCTCTAGCATTCACCTAGCCACCCAGATGTGTTGACACAGTTGGTTTGGTGCCACGACCCACCATTTGCAAAATATAGCATTTGACAACCAATCACTGCTCCAACTGCACTATTTCACGCATTTGCAAACAATAGGGCAGCGAGAGCACCAAAATGAGAAGGAAAAAATCGAGAGAGGATTTTGTAGAGGGTCCCTACACCGAGTGTTAGATTAGATGAGGCATCTCTAGGTGCCATGGAGTCCGAGTAGTCACCCGTCGAAGTTGAACGATATTTTGGTCTCAGGGCTCTTAAGGGACTACGCCCAACGAAGTAGCTCGGAAGCAACGACCTTGTCGTGCACCAAAACACCACCTCCTCTAGTGTTCACCTAGCCACCTGACATGTGCCAACGATAGTCGGTTTGGTGCCACGACCCACCGTTTGCAAAATATAGCATTTGACAACCAATCACTGGCTCCAACTGCACTATTTCACGCGTTTGCAAACAATAGGGCAGCGAGAGCACCAAATGAGAAGGAAAAAAAAACGAGAGAGAGATTTTTAGAGGGTCCCTACCCAGAGGTGTTGGATTAGATGAGCCATCTCTAGGTGCCATGGAGTCCGAGTAGTCACCCGTCAAGTTGAACGATATTTTGGTCTCGTGGCTCTTAAGGACTACTACGCCCGAACGAAGTAGCCCTAAAGCAACGACCTTGTCACACACCAAAACACCACCTCCTCTAGCATTCACCTAGCCACCTGACATGCCGATGCATAGTTAGTTCGGTGCCATGACCCACCGTTTGCAAAATATAGCATTTGACAACCAATCACTGGCTCCAACTGCACTATTTCACGCATTTTGCAAACAATAGGGCAAAAGCGAGAGCACCAAATGAGAAGGAAAAAACCAAGAGAGGATTTTGTAGAGGGTCCCTACACCGAGGTGTCAGATCAGATGAGCCATCTCTAGGTGCCACGGAGTCCGAGTAGTCACCCGTCGAAGTTGAACGATATTTTGGTCTCAGGGCTCTTAAGGGACTACGCCCGAACGAAGTAGCCCGAAGCAACGACCTTGTCACGCACCAAACACCACCTCCTCTAGTGTTCACCTAGCCACCCAGACATGCCGACATAGTTGGTTTGGTGCCACGATCCTGAGGCATGACTTCTCACTCCTCACCTCCGTTCATTTCCTAGGACTCAAAACATTCAATGTCACTTGTTTACCTTCCATCTCTCTTGTTCTCTTTGGACTTGCCTCTGTCCTCTTAGACCTGCTTCATCACTATCCTTGCTTTTCTCTCTTGAGCTATGTTGTTGTGGTGATCTCTCTCCATCCTCTGCTACCCCAGCTATGTGCTTACATGCTCATTATTTTTGCATTGTAATAGGATTCTTCATCACATATCACTAGACACAGAATTAGGAGTATAAGTAAATCATCAAACAATTAAGGGAACACATGTGTGAGGACCTTTTATTCATAAGTGCCATCATTGATTGCATGAGATTAATCATCTCTACCTCAAATTGAAGCAATGTCTCCCATCTGAAACTTCAACCCCCCAGTCCAACAAGCAAGATCAAGCATTCATACTGCAAAGAAGGACATGTGACCATTGGGTGAGCATGATCCTTGAAAAAGGGAACATGATCTATTTCCTGAGATTATCTCTTTGTTTAGATTGTTCTTGGTCATATTTTTGAAAATCAATAGGAATAGAGTTGAGATCAAGAAAGAGAAATTCCATTGGGAAAATAATCTCCCATTTGCGAGTGAGATGAATAATTTTGATTCTCATTCCTTGGTGAGCTCAGGTGTGTTTTCATCTGACTCAGAGAACTTGTATGACATTTTGTCCCATACCATCACCTAGAGGTTTGATGCTCTAAAAGAAGCCATTTCTGATTTTGAATCCCATGAGGAGAATGTATCAAAATTTTTGGAAGATCTTGGCACAAGAATGCATGAGCTTGGTACTCCTCTCAGGGAGAATAATTCCACATGAAGAATCTTCAGGATTCAAATTTTAAGAATTGGTTCAGGAAAATATTTGTGACCCTTTCCTTCAATAGTCAATACTTTAGTTCAGCCCTTGTAGAGATCATAGGTTATATCTCTAGAATCCTATGAAGAGTTAAATGAAAAATATTTTAGTCAATGTGGAAATATCAATGCCATTCTTGAGAATTGACTCAACACATTGGAGCATGTGAACATCTTGGAAGATGAGAAAGTTTCATTTGTAGTTTCCAGATTCAACAAGATGGTCTATGGAAAAGCCTCATCATTCAAGATCTTCCGCAGAGGAAGACATGAGTTGATTCTTCATTAGAGGAGGATTCTTCATGCGATGGGTGGAACCTAAGAATACTAATAAGGGCTTACTATCAAATTTTTACCCTTTTCAACTTGGGACATCAGAATGCACCACCACATGAAATCTCTCCCTTTCGTCACTTAAGGCTTGTAACATTCTCACTAGGTATTCAATTCCTCAGCACCCCAACTTGATTATGTTGCCCCCTCTCATGAATACTTAACCCCTTCTCACATTATCACCCCTTTAAGTCCCTTTGTCACTTAAGGCTTGTAACCCTACCCTGTCATGCCATGTAACCCGGGTTAATCCAGAATGGTCAAGGATGAGTTAGAAGGTGAGTTAGCTAGGTTAATGTTAAGAGGTGAGTATAAACATACACTTAGCCATTTTTTTAATCCCTTTTTAATATTTCCTTTTCCTTCATTGCTGCTAGTATTTAGTTATGCTACTAAATTTTCAAGAAACCCTATTGCAAAAATCACATTTTTGCTCATATCTCCTTCATTTTTGCTCCATTTCCCTTAAATTTTTCCCAGTAACTTCTACTCATGAACTCCTTGAAGATGATCTAAAAATATTTTCCATTGGTACCCTAATTTTTTATAGCATCCCATTTAAAATTTCAGAGAAAAAACTGCCTTTTTAGATCCTTGCAATTCTAGAGATCGAAAACACTTGAAATTTGAAGCAGGAAACCATATGAAAATACCTAATCTAATGAAAAAATTTCATCTCAATCCAAATACAAGAAGACATGATTAAATATTTAAATCAAACATGTACATATCAGAGAACTAATTTAAATGGTTATGAAAACATACATAGAAGGATATCATACATGCAATGAAATCAAATCAAACATATATAGTTCAGATTTATCATTATGAAAACCAACACACATGGATATATAAGAATCAAACAAAGTGTGCTCCAGACGCACGTCTCTGAAAATATATACATAAGTTCATAATGTATGTGTACATCTCGAACTAAGTGTGTCATAATGTACATATGGGACCACATGCGGTCGCAAAAGGCTATATATATACAATGGACTATATGAAGAAACATGTTCACTAGGACCAGATGGCCCATATATATATATATATATATATATATATATATATACTATGTATCTACTATGAATCTACTCATGAAACATCTTCCCTCTCTTCGCCCTGCTAGAAGTAGCACGTCCACGACCTGGGGATGTAGTGGAGGGAGATGCCACTACGGATTTCATCCGTGTGGTCCTAGGTGTCTCTAAGCATGCCTACAACCTAACCTACACATTCATAAACAACAAGTTTTTAACACCCAAAATTTTAAAATACATTCAAAATTTAGAAACTTGTACAATTTAGTTAAAATGCATGTGAAATCTTACCACAATGTCATGATCCCTATCAATTTGTTGTTGACGCATCGCAGGACAACAATAGACTCACGAGGGGTAAGCTACATACAAATAATTAATTTTCAAATTAAATATTTCACATATACATACAAAATTTGATATTGTAGATTTAAGTAATAAGAAATAATGAACCTCCAAAATTTAACAAATTTGAAAAATTGTACCTCAGTTAGTGGATCTACAGATGCTATGGCAAAGATCTACAAAGAGCCTCCATAGTCTGCATATATGGAGGAGTCTCTCTAGCAGTCATAAGCTATACAAAAAACATGTACAAATCAATATTAAAATCTACATGACTGTGCACCACATAACAGAGGTCCAAAGCATGTAATCCACGTGAACTTCCAGTAATTAGAAACAAAGTGTAAAGAGATTTACTAACCTACATAAAACTCATGTGAGGCATGCCAGTAGCCTCAGTTCCTAGAGCAGATGATGACCCACCAGGCTCCTATGTATAAAAGAGAAACATATTAATATGTACAACATACACGTGAAACATTATAATAATAATCTAGTGCAATCAAATGAAATTAAAAATGTAAGTTTGTACAACTTGAAACTTACATTTGAAACATGCCCAAATAGTAGAGCTAGCATGTCGATGCCGGATGTTTCCTTCACCGGCTCTTGCTATTTAAAATAAAATAAAAATTAGTTTTTTACATGTATGTACATGACGTACAATCAAATATATATATATATATATATATATATATATCTCAAACATGTGAATTAAACTATTGTATATATATATATATATATATATTTATATTTATTTGAAATTTACCTATGAAAGACCAATATCAGTGGCACCAGTTCCAAAAACATTCCCCAACATCTCATCTATAGAAAAGAAATCCTGTGAACCAACAAATGATGTCTCACCCAGTAGGCATACGGCACCACATGATCCACAGTGGTGTGGTGTGCTAGAACTGCCTCCACCAACATCACCAGATGCAATCTGGTCACTATGATGGGTTAGAGTGTCAAGCGAGCTCCTCTCATGCATGCAATGTATCAATCTCCACAACCTCCTTCACTGTAGGAGGGATAACTGAAGGCAGTGGGGGTTTTGGGGCATGGGGGATCCTAGGTTGACCTATGCGCACCAGGTCTACTCTGTGCAGAGCCACCTCCTCGACCAAAAAGTCAAAAAGTCAAAATAATTCGGGACCTCATTGAGCACGAACTCGCAATATAATTTCTTCAAAAAATAAAGAGGAACCTCATTGTTGTTGCATGGTGGATAATCAAAAACCATCCACCATCGGTCCCAAAAATTGTTTTTGATTCGGTCATCGTGGCACCAATGGATTGGGAACCATTTGCAAGTAATTATGGGGGGGCATTGGTTCTAGGGTCGGTAAATAATGCACAAATGAGGTCTTTTCCAATTTTTTTGTCTTTTACGGCCGCATGGGATAGTTTATCCACATACCACCACCTATAATCACCTCTAAAGGTATTCCATCTATGTATTTGGTTGGTCATGACTCGACTTCGCCAATCAATGTTTGCAATGTATTGGCAAAGTCATGCGGATGGATTTGTAGCATGATTTTGTCTTATAGTCCAATTAGGTTCTCAATGACAATTTTATTTTTTCTCGATTCTTCCAATGATATTATCTTGTGTTCTTGCTGGCTCAAATGGGGATGTAGGAGCCACAGGAGGTGGATCTATGTTTGGAGGAGGGTTTTGAGGAATGTTCTGAGGGGTTTTGAGGAATGTTTTGACTTTACACAATTTCGGGTTTTGAGGAATGTTTTTTCAAAAAACCCATGATGGTTTGCATGATTTTGAGCTTCCTCATCTTGGTACCAATCTAACTCGATAAAACAAGAAAATTGTATACATAAACAAACATTTCAAAAACCCATGAAAATGCAAAAAAACCTAAAATGCAAAAATGCTCATGAAACCATGATAAAATCGGGGTGGTACCTCCTCATCTCGAATTTTGGTCATGGTTGTCCAATCTATCGCTATCCGGTTAAGTCCGATGAGCAAAGTTTTGAGGTGGTATATCAGGAAAGAGTCATGTTGATGAACTCTAGGATGAGGTAAAAAGTGTTATGGAATTTGATTCTTATTTTCAGCAAGTAAAAATAACACTTACTGAAGACCCAAATGATGTTAGATATAAGGGTTTTCACTTTGATAATGAAGGAATTCTACAGTTTGAAAACAGGGTATACATACATTTGTTAAATGATTTAAGAAAGAAATTATTAGCTAAATTACAAAATTCACCTTTTTATGGACACCCTAGTATTACAAAGATGTTTGCTAATATAAAACAACAATATTTCTAGAAAGGGATGAAAAAGGATGTGATTGAATTTGTGACACACTGTTTAGAATGTCAATGAGTTAAAACTAAACAAATGCACCCACTGGTTTATTATATCCTAACAACATATCGTAATACAAATGGCAAGTGATAAGCATTTATTTTGTACAAGGGTTTCCTATGTCAAGAACTAAATGCGATGTTATTTTAGTTTTTTTGATAAACTAACAAAGGTAGCACATTTTATTGCTTTGGTAATATTGAAGATGATTCACTTGTTTTAGTGAAAATATTTGTACACAAGATTTTTAGATTACACGAATTACTGAATTAATCATATCTAATAGAGATCCAAGAATGAATTCAATATTTTGGCAAACACTAAACATAGCTCTAGGATCTAATCTGAATTTTAGTTCTATGTATCATCCAGAAATGGATGGACAAACTGAAAGAGTTAATCAAGTTTGAGAGGATATCTTTGTGAATGTATTGCATGGATCAAAAGTATAAATGGGAAGAGTACCTTCCATTAGTTGATTTTGCATATAATAACACATATCATGCCTCTCTGAAGATGGCACCTTTCAAAGCATTATACAGAAGGAAATGCATGACCCATGTTAGATGGGACAACGTTGAGGATAGAGAGGTGGTTGGACCTGAAATCCTTATGGAAATGGAACAAGAAGTTAAAATGATTCGTGAACGCTTGAAAGAAGCAGTGGATAGGAAAAGAGTTATGTTGACTTGAAGTGGGTTAATAGGAAATTTGAACTTGGTGAGAAGGTCTTTCTTTGGGTTAAACCAAAAAGAGTTCTATAACTTTCTACGAAAGGCTACCAAGTTATCACCTTGTTATGTGGGACCTTTTGAAATTGTTGAAGTAATCAACCCTGTAGCTTATTGTTTAGCATTACCTCCTAATTTATCATGAATGCATGATGTTTTCCATATTTCTTTGCTTAAGAAATACGTTTCAGATTTATCACATGTGTTAAATTAGAATTCCTTGCAGGTCCAAGACCGGGAATAATCATTAGGAATTAATAGAATCTAATGCGAGAATAATTCCTCAAAATCATAATAATAAGAAGTAAGAATAGAACTACATAAATGAAATATGCACAACACGAAGACAATATTTAATGTGGTTCACCCAATGTGGGATACATCCACCAAAACACTTGCTCAAATTTTATTACAAGCCAACAGGTCTTCACAATTAAAATAATCGGATCTTGTTTGGAGTGTGCTCAACAAACCCTCCCGAATTCGCACTTGAATTCATACACACTATTTACCTTCACAAAACACACTGATGTATATCCTATTGCATGTCCATGTATTTATAAGTACATCAATAGGTAGTTGAAGAGGTGGTTTTACAAAACAATGGAAACCAAAAAGCCAACACCCATAATGGTTACCCATTACCCATGGGACCGCCGTAAAAATATCTCGAGTGTAACACATGGAAGGTGTACCAAAATCTAACATGAAAAGAAGCTCCACAAACATAACAATCTCCCACTTGGAGACTAATTTCCATTGAGAAACCTTCTCAACCCTTCACTATCATCCGCAAAGGCCAACCAAAACTGAACATAGCTTTAGTTTATCCCTTGTGACCACCTTGGTCATCATGTCTGTAGGATTCTAACTGGTATGAATCTTCTCCAACTTCAACTTATCTTCCTCCAAATTTGTCCTGATGAAGTGATATCTCAACTATATATGCTTTGTCCTAGAATGGAAAGCAGAGTTCTTAGCTAAGTGAATATCACTCTAACTATCACTATATAACTTTCTAACTTCCTGCTTATGCCCCAACTCATCAAGCAATTTTTGTAGCCAAATCATCTCCTTGCTAGCTTCTGTAGCAGCAACATACTCAGCCTCAGTGGTTGATAAAGCCACAACCTTCTGTAACCATGAAATCTAGCTCACTGTTGTATCACCTACAGTAAATACATAACCTATTGTGCTCCTCCTGTTGTCCAAATCTCCAGCCATATCTGAGTCAACATATCCACACAAAGTAGTGTTTGATCCATTGTAACACAAAATAGTACCCATGGTCCCTCTCAAATACCAAAGTATCCACTTTCTGCCTACCAGTACTCATTTCCTAGATCACTTATAAACCTACTTACTACTCCCACTGCATGGGAAATATCTGGCCTAGTGCATACCATAACATACATCAAACTACCAACTGCTGATGAGTAAGGTACCTTGGACATATTGAATCTCTCCTCCTCAGTCTTGGGACACTGCTCCTTTGATAACTTGAAGTGACCTGCCAAAGGAGTCCCAACTGGTTTAGCATCTTGCATATTGAACCTCTCCAAGACCTTATTTATGTACTCTTCTTGAGATAAATTTAGTTTCTACTCCTTCCTATCCCGAGTTATTCTCATACCAAGGATTTTCTTTGCTACACCCAAATCCTTCATAGCAAAGGAGTCACTCAACTGCTTCTTGAGTACCTTAATTTCCTGCATGTTCTTACCTGCTACTAGCATATCATCAACATATAGACATAAAATAATGTAGCTATCATCATCAAATTTCTTTATGTATACACAATGGTCAGAATGACACCTGGAGTATCCTTGTTCCATCATGAAACTATCAAAATTCTTGTACCACTACCATGGAGCTTGTTTTAATCCATACAAGCTCTTCTTCAATTTGCACACCAGGTTCTCCTTCCCATTGACCTCATATCCCTGTGGCTGCCTCATATATAATTCCTCCTCCAAATCACCATGAAGGAATGTAGTCTTCACATCTAACTGTTCTAAGTGCAAATATTCAACTGCAACTATCCCAAGAATAGTTCTAATAGAAGTCATTTTTACTACTAGGGAAAAAATCTCATCAAAGTCAATACCTTTCTTTTGTGCAAACCCCTTGACCACCAACCAGGCCTTGTATCTTTTCTTGCCTCCATCCTCCTCTTTTATTCTATACACCCACTTATTCTGTAATTCTCTCTTGCCTTCAGGTAGCTTGACCAAATCCCAAGTCTGGTTTTCCATGAGAGATCTATGCTCCTCATCCATGGCTAGCTCCCACTTATTTCTGGCATCCACCTATATTGCTTCATCAAAGAATTCTGGCTCTCCACTGTCAGTGAGTAATAAATAATTTAAAGATGGAGTAAAACATTTAGGTTCTTTTCTTACCCTACAAGACCTTCTCACCTCAGGAGTTTGGGGTTCCTGAGGAGTAGGTACCTGATCTGGCTCCTTGAAAACTTTTCCATCTCCAATATCTTCTAACACTGTGTACTCCTTTTGTTCCCTATTTTCTGCAACTAATCCTTATACATGACTTTTTCATTAAATATTACATCCCTAGATCGGATTATTTCCTTATCCTTAATGTTCCATAAACAAAAACCAAAGTCATCCACACCATATCCAATAAAAGTGCATTTTTCATATTTAGCCTCTAACTTGGTCCTATCATCCTTTTCAATATGAGAAAATGCTTCACATCTAAAGAATTTAAGAAATTAATAGCCAAATTTATTACCAGACTAAGCTTCCTCAGGTATGCCTCCATCCAAAGGCATTGAAGGTCCTCTATTAATCAGATATACCACTGTGCTAACTGCATCTACCCAAAACATAAGAGGCATCCCTACATGTCACCTCATGCTCCTAGCATACTCCATGATTGTCCTATTCATCCTTTTTGAAACCCCATTTTGTTGTGGAGTTCTTAGAACCATCCTCTATCTTTGAATTCCATTTTGAGAACAATAATCATAAAATTCATTACTGTAATACTCACCTCCATTATCTGACCTGAGGCATTTCAACTTGAGACCTGTTTCATTCTCAACCAAGAATTTCCATTTCTTTAAAGTTTCAAACACATCAGATTTCTTCTTAATGCAATATACCTAAACTTTCCTAGTTGCATCATCAATAAAGGTAACATAATAATTTGAACCACCGATGGAAGATCCTGAGCCAGTCCCCATACATCTGAATGTACTAGCTCTAAATTTTTCTCCTTCATAGTGGGTCCAACCTTGAGAAACTTTACCCACTTTTGTTTCCTATACACACAATCCTCGTATAATTCTAGATCAATATCTTTTAATTTGGGCAACTTGTCCTTCAAAATCTGCATGCCTTTTTGGCTCATGTGACCGAGCCTATAAGGCCAAAAAGTTGCATCTCCATCTGCAGCAACTAAATTATAGTAATCAACACTACTAGTTAAATATAAAGTACCAACCTTCTTACCTCTTGCTACCATAAGAGCACCCTTGGTCACCTTCCAAGAGTCTGCTGTAAAACTAACCATATAGCCATCACTACCCAAATACCCCTGTGACATTAAATTTCACCTCAAATTAGGCACATGTCTGGCATCCTTCAGTAGCCATGTGTTCCCATTCTGCATCTTGACCTGAACACATCCTTTTCCAACTATACTGCAAGGCTCATCATCACCAAGATAAACATGTCCAAAATCTCCTTGAACATAATCAATAAAATAATGCCTATGTGGAGTAGCATGAAAAGAAGCCCCTGAATCTAATACCCAAGACTCAAAGAATGTTATCCAAAGAGAGAATCAAAGCATCCTGATAGATATTACCTTCTGCCACATTCACCTCTTTTGTTTCTTCACGTTGGTTCTTCTTTTCTCAAAGAGCCCAACAATCCTTCTTCACATGACCAATCTTTCCATAGTTCCAACATTCCATCTTACTCTTGGATTTAGATCTTCCGTGACCATTTAACTTCCCATGGTTACCTTTTCCTCTAGTCCTCGATCTCCCTCTACTCTCCACTGATAAAGTATTCCTGAAGTAGAGGATTTCCTTAATATTTTCCTTCACATTTCTTCGCTCGGGATCACACCTATAACATCCTTAAACTTCAATTTTGCATTGTTAGAAATAGAGTTACTCACATGACCATAACTAGGTTATCCCAACTATTTGGTACGAAGCATAGAATTAATAGAGCCCTTATTTCATCATCAAAGTTAATCTTCACAGAGTTTAACATACTCACAACCGTGTTAAAATCATTTAAATGATTAGAATTGAGTCATTTTTAGACATTTTCATATTAAATAATATTTTCATCAAAAATATTTTATTTTAGGTAGAAGGTTTCTCATATAATTTCCCTAATGCATCCATGAGAGATTTTGTAGTCTTTTCCTCTATTATATTGAATACGAATGAAGATGAAAGGCATAACCAAATGGCCCCGAGTTATTTCCTATCAAGCAGCTCCCAATCCTCATCCTTCATACTTGTTGGTTTCTTTGCTCTTCCTTCCAATGGAATATGAAGGTCCTTCTGATAGAGAAAATCCTCCATCTGCATCTTCCATAGACCAAAGTTATTCCTGTTGAACTTCTCAACCTGATATCTATTATCATCTGCCATAGCTCCCACTCAAGCTAATAACCCTTCCTACGATTCAACACTTCAGCAAACACAACCAAAAGCTCTGATACCAGTTGTTAGGAATTAATAGAATCTAATGCGGAATAATTCCTCAGAATCACAATAATAAGAACTATGAATAGAATTATAGAAATGAAATATGCACAACACGAAGACAATATTTAACGTGGTTCACCCAATGTGGGCTACATACACCAAGAACACTTGCTCAAATTTTATTACAAGCCAACAGTCTTCACAATTATAATAATTAGATCTTTTTGGAGTTGCACTCAAAAAACCCTCTAGAATTCACACTTGAATTCACACACACTATTCACCTTCACAAAACACACTGATGTATATCCTATTTTATGTCCATCTATTTATAATTACATCAATAGGTAGCCAAAGAGGTGGTTTTACAAAACAATGGAAACCGAAAAGCCAACAACCCATAACGGTTACCCATTACCCATGGGACCACCGTAAAAATATATGAGTGTAACACATGGAAGGTTTACCAAACTCTAACATGAAAACATGCTCCACAAACATAACATAATCATGGTTAAACCTATACGAGTGATGGAAACTCACCTGTTTCACTTAAGAAACCATGAAATAAGTTAATGCAAGGTCCAATGGGATTAGTTTAATGAGGAAGGTGTGACCTAGGAAAATATGGAAGATATGAAAACTACTTTTCCATATTTGTTTGAACAGATTGATTCATTGACTGACTAATAAAGTTTTAAGATTTTATTCTTTTTATGTCAGTAAAATTGCCAGTTTTGGGTAGACATCACATTATTTAAAATGAACAGCTACATAAATGCTGATTTTGGAATTTTAAAATCTAGTTTTTTTTGGAACATATGAATGGAAGTATAATAATTTGATTTGTCCTTGATGTAAATTGTGTAACTAAGTTAATCATCGGGATGATGATTATTTTTAGGAGGGAAGTATGTAACATCTTTGGAAAAATGATAGCTTCTCCTCCTTACTTTGCAAGTTTTGATATGTGATTTGTTCTAAGAAATTGTATTCTTTTGATTGTTGAGAATCATACTTGAAAATGGATAAATTAGTTTCGTTCATGGATTCATTTTTACTATGTTGTTGTTGCTTGGAAGTAAAATTATCCTTCCTTGGGCTCTATAAAGTTTTGAACTGGAATTTTGTTTGCATACTTACTTTTTAATTAAAAAAACCTTGGATCAATTCCATTGATCCAAGGAATGCTTCAGTTTCTTACCTATTCAGTTTGTTAAGTTGACATTCTGGAATGGAAGGTATTAAGAGAAATCAATGTTTGTATGTTTACAATTTTTCGACCCTTTCATTGAGGTCTTATTTTACATTTTTGTGAAATAAAAAATCAGATCCTCTAGTTTATTTCTTATGATGCTAGTTGGCATAAGAAGGGAAAATACTTACTTTAGGACTACTAAGGTAAAGCCTTAGTCCTAGATCTTTAAGATCTATCCTAACTAGATTACGACATAAGGTAAACTACACATACCTTAGATCTATTTCTAACAATGCATATTGCACCCTAATCTAAGTTGTATACTTTATGAGCGTGGGGTTTTGAAATAACCTAAGGTAATGTAAGGCCTATTTATTACCTATTACCTAATACTAAACCACTATGGGTAAGGCTTATTCTTTGATGGCAAGATTACCTATAACAATGATGATTTTTTTTTTTATTATTGGAAAATAGTTTTTTGAAAGGGACTATACCCTTGTACAACATGACTCAAAAGCCAGATATAGCCAAAGTAACATAACCAAAGAGGATCAGGATCCAGATATGAACAATAAGCCCAATGGCAGAAAACAATCTACCAAGAGAACCCGGAACCAACAAACCAACAGCTGAAAAACAGCTAAAAAAACAACTAAACAACACCTAAACCACAGAACAGCTGCCCAACAGCTACATAAAAGACCAACAACCATTCTACTATTGTTTCCAATTAATTACTACTATTTTCAATTCGAGCAATTTTCTTCTTGTTACGAACCGTAATCCATTCATCCATAGATTTGTGTAAAGGAATGAGAACTTCAGAATCCTTAATTGGCTGAAAATTATTGTATGAGCAATGAGATCTAGGAATATTCTCCTTATCCGCTGTGAACTTTCTTGTTTCAGTAATTCCGATGCTCTGTGTCTCCTCCCCAGATGACTCTTTATTTGCATGGTTTTGAGCTCATTCAAAGGAGTTTCAGGGACCGACTCCAATATGTCTTCCTTCTCAGCAACAGGGATATTCAGAGGATCGAATCTCAAATGTTCCGGGAGAGCATTTTTCCACCAGTTAGCATTCTCCTTTTTGTGTTTTATCATTTCACAATTAACAGCAGAATGTCCCAGAGAGAAACAATTCCTACATCTAAAAGGTATGCCCTCGAAGTCCAGAGGTTGGGTCCAAGTTCGATTTTGCACCTTTAGCTCAATATGAGCTGGAAGATCCTTAGAGGTATCAACCTCAACAAGAATTCTTGCATAGGTTGTATGCGTGAATTCAGAGGTTTGGGAGTCTATGTTAATGATGCTTTGCCCAATGTATTGCCTATGGCTATCAGACATTTATGATCCCAGAATTGTAGAGGAAGGTGGGGTAATCTGATCCAAATCGGTTTGCGTGAGAAAGATTCAGTGAGAGGGTTGAAAGATGGGAACCAGGGTTTTAAAATAAGGTATTTTTTCTGGCAGAGCCAAAGCTGATTAGAAATGATAACCTTATCATCTATGGATTCGAAAGCAACAATGAAGATACCTTTAGCACATGGGTAGAGATCTAACCTTCCTCCTAGAAGTGGGATCCAGTGCTTGGAGATCCATTCGTGTAGGACTGGTAAACTAGGCCAAAGTCCAGCGAATCTACAAATTAAGGCATGTTCTTGATAGAAAGACTCTGTTTCAAGGACTTCCTCTCCGAAGGTAATGCATGGATTTTTCTCAGCAGGCTTCATAGTAGTCTTTGCAGTATTCTTTGACTGTTTAGATAGTATATCGGCGAAGGAGGGACCACTGGATCTCCCATTAACTGTATCCCTCCCACCTCCCTAGTTCAGCACTTCAGGAAAGAGTGCAGGAATCGAATCAGATCTGCCACTCTGCCAAACTACATTTTCTCCGTTGAGGGGAGCAATAGAGACCCCATGTCGTGAGCTTGACCCAAAGCCGGTTTTGCCAAACCCTCGGGCCTGTGACTTCATGGGAGAAGGACCCCTGAATTCCTTGTTTCCATTCAGATTTTTACCAGTAGCCACGGATCTATCAGTGTAGACTGCGCCACCGCCTTCCACTGATTTTTCATTGACTCTTTCAGCAGCGGGAGTATCTTTACCAAATGCTAGGTTAATCCATGAGAGATCACGACTCTCTGCAGAGCGTATTTTTTCTCCAACGCTGCTACCCGTATTAGGGTTTTCACCAAACACGTGGCCAGGGTGATTTGGGGTTTTTTTAACCATGTTTCAGTGGAAGAGCAGCGGCGAGCGAGAGTAGCGGAGAGAGAGTAGTGGAGAGGCACGGATAGAGGTGCAGGAAGAGGTGCGCGCGGGGGTGCAGTGCGGCGAGGCGGATCAAAGGCATATCGGAGGTGGATCGAGTAAATGACCTAAGGTAAATGATTTTTATCTAACCTAAGGTCAGATCCTAAACTAATGTTTATCTAGCCTAAACTAATGCTAAATGAAAGGGGACCCAAGGGGTCACATGGAAATTTGGAGGTGGTGGAAATGATTTTAATTAAATTTAAGTTATTTGATTTGAATTTAAAAATGCGGTACTACTAATTTTGGTAGAGGCATGGAAATTAGATGGAATGCCTAGCTGGCATTGTCACTAAAGTTAGAGATGCATGCTTTAGTTAAGTTTGAGTTTGTCAGTTTTAGATGGAAATGGCATGGAGATTTAGGTGGGAAATTGGAATTCAATGGAATTAATGATCATTGGTTTTGGTGAGAAAACCACCTAAGAAACCATGCAAGTAGAATTCTTGGAGGTTGTTTGGTATTTCATTCATTTCAATTTTTTCTATGCATGGGGATATCTAGTTCTTCGAACCAGCATTCCAGTTTTCTATCTGTTTCTATTTTTGGCTCCTTTGGACTATTTTTAATCCAATAGAGGTATAAGAGGTATATGTGAAATAAGTTTTGAGTTGTTTACTTCGTTTGGAGAAGAAGGAATTGTGAAGGCTAGGCTAGAAATCTTCTTCGAACCAACAAAAGCACTATCAGGCATGATAGGCTCTATCCATTAAGCTATTGTGATTTTCTCTAACCGTACTCATTAAAAAAAAATTCTCTTAAGATCAATGGGTTTTTATTTATGATGAATATCTTGCTTATTTTCTTGAAATATCTCTATATTCTTCTCGACAATGTGTCTCGATAGACGAAATGGAATGTGGTTCTTTTCCTATTTAAGTTTAATAGTGAATCGTACATTTATATTGGTTGAGTCTTGAATAATGTCAAACATATTTTAATCCTTCCACCACTCATAAGGTTTATGGAAATATGTTGTTGTTATAGGCTTTCAACTACGTTTGTTTGTGATGGTTGATAGAATGTAAGTAAATTATCCTTCTCTATCACATCTTTGATAGTTGAATTATTGTACTTGATTAGAACTGTATTTATATGGATTCTTGGGTTTAATGTTGTGTGAACTCGAACTCGTATGGAAACATAATGAATGAGGAACTTCTTCTTGAAATTTACTGTAGAAACTTTCATTTCTTCGAACCTTGTATTCGATGGAAGCTGAGTTGATAATGGGTGTTTGGATTTTCTGTTATTGTGGATTCAAACTCATGTGGAAACAAGAATGAATGATTTATTTATCCTCTTACCCTTTCAGTTAAAAATTTGTTGTTTGGATCTAGTTCCTTATATGGAAACTATGTGGTAATGGTTACTTGGACCTTAAGATTTTGGGAGTTATCTTGTTTGAACATAACAATGAATGAATTCTCCTTTTTAGAATTTTTATATGATTTGGGTTTTCTTTATAACTCGGAAGACTGAACTAAAATTTGGATAGATGAGGTTTTGTTATATTTAAGGACTTTTCGAATTGATTTGGTCTGAGATAATATTTAGTTCTATTCATGTTAGCTCTTCTCGAGCTTGCAAGATGTTGATCTCATTGTTCTTCTTCACTTTCAAGTTAGATAATGATTGTTTAGTCTTACTTGTTCTTGATCTGGGTAAACCTCTTAAGCTAACTTGCTAGTGTAAGTTTGTTGAAACCTTACTGTTGTGGTTTTGTGAGGATTTATTGAATGTATATTCATATTTTGGTTGACATACGTGACTTGGAACTAACCCTTTGGTTCAGTATGAAGGGTTTTCTAGATTCTTCATTTTCTAGGATCTATGAGTATGTCAAAGGAATTAACATCTTGTCAGCATAGTATTTTTGTACGATTGAGTCATTCCTTAGGGATGGGGTGATTGGATTTAATTTTATCTATCATATCTTATGATGAATTGTGCACCTATAGCTAATTCATGTCATTATTTGTGTTAAATCTTCTTTGAAATCGAATTGGGATGGATATTTCTCTGTTCGTTCAAAAGATATTTTCTCTCACCTATGTGAGGATGTGAATGTGAGTCTTTCCTACCGATTGTTGCAGTATCGACCTGAAGGAATGAATAGACTATAGTTCCTTGACTAAAAATTTAATGATTGGGAATGACTGTTGAAGGTTTTTATTTTCCTATAAGATGTTTAACATTTCTTGTTATTTCATTTCCTATAAATCATAAGTAATAACAAAAATGACTTAGGGTAACTAGGAAAATCCAATTGACTTAGGTTGAATGAGTATGTCTATATACCTAGATCATCATGAGTGGTTCCTTGTACCAAATTATGTTACTAACCTAGGTTAGGTTCAAACCTTGAACAAGTGAATTGACATAAGTCAGTGAAGACCATTCTAGATAATAGAGGAGTGGGGTGAAGGATGCATTCCATTAGATGAGTATTCCGTCAAGGAATAGTAACATGAAAAATATGTTGGAAATATTTATCTAAAGTATCGCAAAGCTACTTGTTGGACCCTATGTCACCTAGTTTAAGAAATGGGATTTTAGATGAATATTGGTAACAAATGTTTATATAGGTTTATTATACATAACACTCAATACCCAAAATTGGGTAAGAGAACCAAGTGTACTTAGTATACACTCAGTATTCAATACTTTAAGTTAACATGAAAGATCAGTCAGAAATTGAGTCATGAAATGAGAGATCGGTAGTTCACCGAGTCATTTATAGTTGCATATGGTTATCTGTTATGAGATTGATTAGCATGGAATGTGTGTTCTAAATTATGATTATTTATAATAGAGAACATTATGTATAAAAAAATTTCCCTTGTTTCTAAAGTCTTAAAATGGGAATGTTACACTTTGTCCTATGTCACTTAGTTGAAGAAGTGGGATTTCAAATGAATATCGATAATAGATATTCAAATAGGATTTTAAATAGATCACTTGAATACCCCTAACGGGGTAAGGAAAATAATTATACTTCATATACACATTCTTGAATAACATGAGAGATCGGATTACACCGATTCATGAAATGAGGGATCGGTGTTTCACCGATTCATTGCAACTGGATATTGTTTTATGTTATGGGATAATTTGGAAATGAATGTGTTCTCTAAATTATGATTTAGAACAGAGAGAACATTGTTTAAATTTTTTTCCTTGTTTCTAAAGTCTTAAAATGGGAATGTTACATACAAAAATCTATCAAATTCTCTACTTCACACACAATTCTTTACAAATTCTCTTACAAGGATGCCCTAGTTTGCAATAGCACTTCAACAAACAAATGTAAGGTAAACAATATAAATTACCTAACCTTCTATTTATATCTTTTTTTCCCTACATTAACTCCCATGCCACCTACCATCATACTATCACATTAAAGTCATATTTTTCCAACGATTTCATCCCATGCATTGTGTCTAGCAATTTCCTATACACACCAACTTATGCATAACCTCCTCAACCTTCTGGTGCACAAAACTTCATCAACCACATACATCCTTATGCATGCTTCCCACGCTAAAGTACATCTTCCCACATGTACTATACCAATTTCTTGTTGTAGCCTACCTCATTTTTCTCTGTCGTTCATCATTGTACATTGTTTCTATCAAGGTTTCTTGACAATATTTCATCTCTAACCATTTTAACCAATGTTACTCATGTTCCTTCTTATATATCTCACGCTTATGTTTTTATCTCTTGGGCTATCAATCAACATTACTCCAATCTTATGCCACTTCCGCATTCTCCAAACTCTCCCACCCCACACTAAAAAGTACGTGTGGTTCTCTACGTATGAACACATCTTTAGATAGTAACTAGCTAAAGCTGAGAAAATTCACTTATTTCACAACACACTGAACTAAAATACAAAGCATAAAAACAATGAAAGAGAGCACATATAAATGAAAATGAATGAAGGAAAACCTAAGCTACATAAAGACACTATATTATTTACAAACACACAAAAGATGTATTTATAATAGGGATTTAACCTACTCCCGTTAAAATAAGCTGGGAAAGCATGTTCCATCCAATGCTTAGTAATCGGAAAGTGCTTGAATCAAGTATATAATATATAACATAAGGTCCCAACCAATCCACTTTGAATTTCCTCGGTGGCATAGAAAATTAGAATCATACTGAGAAGAACCATCTACCCAACCTCAAACCTCTTATTTTTAATATGATGATCATGACATGCCTTATAACAATCAACATATAGGGCATGACACATATAGCCATCTTATTCTTCTCCAAATCCTTCATTCCCTTTGGCGGCATACCCATTCACAAGAAAAATAATATCCTCCAAGTTAGAGGGTGTGCATTGTAGTTTGAACAATTGTGCATATGACATTGTGTCCTCAATGCTCTATGTGTCCTTTCTGAGTTAATCCTTGATAGATGGTCAGGTCCTAAATTACTTTTACCTAGTTTCATGATGACTAAGAAATCAAACTCCTGAAACAACAAGATCCATCGACATATGCACCCTTGTAAGACATGCTTGTTCACCAAGTACTTGAGTGCCATATGATCATGTAAAATATAAATGGAGTAGCCAATAATTATTTCCTGAACTTGTGCAGTGCATAAATCATAGATAATGTATCACCCTCTGTTGTTGTGTAATTTTTCTTAGTTGGAGTTAATTTTCTACTGTAAAAACACAAAGGGTGATCAATGATCCCTTCTCTAGGATGTGCCAACACTGATCCTATTTCCATAATTGACACATCCACATGCACATGAAAGCATTTATCCTAAGAAGGAGATCACAAAATGGGTGCAGTAGTATGTGTCTCCTTCAATGTGTCAAAATCCACTTGATTGGCCTCTCCCCAATGAAACTTTCTTTTATGTTTTAATAACTCTTCCAATGGCATGGAAATGCTAGCATGTCCTTTGATAAAATTATTGTAATATCCTTTGTGCCCTAAGAATTCACGCACTACGCTTTGACCGTGGTAGGCTCTTCCAACCCTTAAATAACAACTTTGGCAGGGTCTACCAATAAGCCTTCCTTACATATAACGTGACCTAATAATATGCCAAATGGGGAAGCAAAAATACATTTTTCAATGTTTAGATAGATACTTAACTTCCTGCACCTCTCAAACTTGAATCTCAAATTCTCATAGTGATCCCTTACTAACCCATAAAAATTCCAATCATCCAAGTAAACTTACAAAAATTTATGGATGAAGTCTTGAAAATCCTACACCACGATGCACCAAAACAAAGCAGTGCATTCTTAAGCCCAAATGTCATAACCATGTAAGAAGAAATTCCTCAATCAGAGTCATGAAAGTAGTCTTCTCCTGGTCTTCCTTCACAATTCTTACTTGATGATATACAGACAATCCCTCTGTAAAGGATATATTTCCCACCCTGCTATACCTTCCAATATCTCTTCAGTAAATGGGGTTGGGAAAGGATCTATGACATATGTAGCATTCAAGTCTCTATAGTCTACACATATCATTATCCTCCCATCTTTCATGATACTAATCACCATTGGACTCACCCATTCAGATTCCTTAATTTCCTCAATGATTCTAGATTCTATCATCTTATCAATTTCCTCCTTAACCTTTACGCGTAAATTTAGGTTCATCTTGTATGGCCTCTTTCGATGGGATGCATACCTTATTTTAACTTAATTTGTATTTCCCTAATAAGTGATGAAATCCATTCAATTCATGGTACCCACGTGGGAAAAAGTCTTGGAATTCATGCAACAACTCAACTATTTTTGAAACCTCCTGTTCCATCTAGTAATCTCCATGTAAACTTCTTTCGGCTTTGATTATGTACCGATGTTAAATTTATTTGTTTTTAAGGGCTCATGGTAGGTGTGCGCTTGCTAATATGCTTTGTCCAATACTTCATGCATACCTTTTGCATGAGAAACATATAAATTTTTGACATCCTCATCATCTATTAGGTATACCAACTTACCCTTTTCTTTTTCCAAGAAGGCATGCTTAAGCTATAATTCTTATGCCTCTTCTTCCACAAGCACGCCCTAACTTAGGTTCCCCTTACAAGTCCATAATTTGGTCCTCGGCCATGAAACTATCTCCCAAGGTAAGGAAATTTACTATCTACAAAACCTCATTCATCGATGGATTATGAGATTCATAATCAAAAGTCTAGATGATATCTATCATTAACTCTTACCAATTACCCATCGATGACGCAACTCTAAATAGATATACCATTCGTGCACACAACCCTACTAGGTGGAATAGAACTTATGCACCCATAATGAGGGAGGTAAGACTTACGAGCCAACCACCAAGGATATCTCACATTCGGGACATGGAATGAGGTGGAATCCTTCCCATGATAGTTATTTGTAGACACCAAATTTGGGTCACACTCCCCTTGATCCCTTTCAAGCGGTTAACATAACATCTTCATATAACGATAACCCCTTTACCCCACATTTTTATCAATTTAATTATTTAAAATTTAATTAATACCATCCTCACTTTATTTATTAATTTAATTATGTTAATTAAATTAATTTACACCTCACCCAAACTTCACTAGACACCTAATCATAGACATATTCTTAGCATGTTTCTTTTAACTAAGATTCAATATCTACTTACCCTAACTAACTGAAACTTAGCCTAACCCTAACATTATATTCCTATTCTTTATCGATAGCATTCCCACTTATCTAAGCACAAAAGAACATTTTAGACCCAGACAAATGGGAAAAAATTTGCCAAAAGATAGCCGATATCTACTATTTTTGTAAACCTAGGATTTCCTACCTTAAGCCGACACCGGTTAATCCTAAACTAGTGCCGATTAACCCTAAACGATGTTGGTCAACCTAACCATCGTCGATTACCATATATTCATTATGGAAGCCTTATTCACGAGGTTCATAATTTTTTTGAGTTTAGAGAGAGAGAGAGAGAGAGAGAGAGAGAGATCTACATGCAAGCATGAACCAGAGTCCTCTCAAGCATCCAGAGACGCACACTAGCCAACACTAGGACTGATATGAAGGCATTTTCATTCATGGTAACATTCCGTGGAGTGCTTCCACAACACTAATCATGAGTCTCATAGATCAACCATTGTTATCCTCCACTAACCAGGCTTGTAAATACAAGTGGTTTTGATCTGCATCATTTTATACTTAGATTACAATTTTTTATCTCCATTTGTCAGATCTTATTCTCCTTTACATTCCACCATTCCCACCTTCTTGTCAATCCACCCATCTGACCACCCACTACATTTTATCTCCCTACACCTGACTCTTAGGCATTCTTGAGCCTTTTTAGAATTTTTATGAACCTAGCCATCCCTCTTCCATTCTCTATGCAATCATAGAGAATCTCCAAAACCAAGTTTGATTGATTTCTACCATTCCTCCTCTCTGATGTTGGTCACCTTGACCATCATCAATTTTCCCTTCATGACATCGATTACTGCAGAGCGACGTCGATTACGTGCCTCTCTAACATACATTCACTAAGTTGAACTTAACACCCAAAAAAACTCTCAGAACCTTACCCAAACCTATTACGTTACTTAAAGTCCCACCACATACCTTCTCAACTCTCTAAGAAGACACAAAGAGAGCTCGGGTACTCATTTTGACTTTCTACCATTATTCATCCTAAAATAGTCCTGGTCACATCTAAACCATTATTGGTCATACTCTAATCGGCATCGAGTCTTTGTGTTTGATAACCTAGCTCATGACAATGAAGCTAATACCTATCCCCAAACTGCTTTGAGAATCATTTGTAACCTTTTACCAAACCTCTATTAGACCTACAAATACTCAAAACCACCTACCCAACCTCTAGATGTGATAGTAACCATGTCTATTAGATTATATTTTCTTATTGTATTTGAATAAGATGCCTAAATCATATCAACTACACTAGGATGTTATTTGGTTACGTTTTTCTACATTAAATTGTATTAAACAATGGATTGACATCCATCTAGGAAGTATCATGCTTCACGGATGTAGCACATGCTAGGTAGTTCATTGACATATATTGTTTAATATTCCTCTTGTGGTCGTGTTTTACATTCATAAGTAGTTCCTCCTAGCCAAAAGGAATCTCTCATGATCAACATTATATCGAGAAATTAGAAACACGCACACAACCTTCAACGGACATCACAAACAAGTATTCATCCTTGGCCTATCTATCTCTATCTATTTCATTAAATCTATTAAGAATCTAGTGAAACGTTTTGGAATGTCTGGTGGGAATCTCTCTTGGGTTCATTGAATTTTGTTCATATAGGGAAATCTTGTGCGTCTCTTTCTTTTTTAAAATAATACACATTTAATAGTCTCCTAGTAACATTCTTTTATTCTAATTTTCTAAATGACATTCTTGATTTGGTGTTTAAAACAAATCATTTATTTCTTCTGCATTTTCATAGTAGTGAAAGAGCACGTTCTTGACTTATTCATCATTTTCTACATCGAATCTAATTATTGATTTGGGTTCTAAAAAATGTTGCATTTCATCCTTGTATGTTGCATTTTATCTCAAATTAAAAACTAAGGGTACCCTATACCCCCATACGAGAAGTCATTCCCGGCTAATGGTTGACATAATTGAATCGTAGAATCACTTTCTCTTCTCTCCCTCTCTTTGCCAAAGTTTAGAAATAATAATTCACACATATTCTTAAACAACACCTTACCTAAAATATGTTGTCAATGATCACATAGTTAGAGGATTGATAGTGGGCGCCCAGTTGGTTTCTCACACCATTCATTATCGGAGAAAGGATTGCCCCACCAAAACATAACCTAAAACCACCCTTTAGAATTTTCCTCTTCATAGGATGCCTTCCCAACCAAAAAATTATGTTCTAAATTCACAAGTCATTCTTAAATAGCATAAGCTAAAAACATAAAATTCACTTATAGGATTGCATGTTTTTCTTAGCTTTTTCTTGAGTTGTGTTTTGAGTTGTGAGGTTACGTTCTCCACTTTCCTCTTCCTTTCACACTCCACCATCATAGTTGGAGTATTTTGACTATTTCTGAGTGTGTCAGGGTCTAATACTATCATCCTTAGACTTCTAGGTTGATACTCCATCTGACTCAATTCACAAAAATCAAATTTTCTTCACTTCTTCAAATTTCACAATAATTGGCGTTGGTCTAGTGACCATCACCGGTTTTGTCGACCATCATTGGTTTACCTAACCAGTGTCAGTTTCTATCTCTTTTGGTTATTTTACCCAAAAAGCTTTCATCACCTCTTATTCTATTTGAAGTTCTCAGGACATCATCATATCCCTAGAATTCTAATATCACAGTCAAGTACAATTTCCTTATTTCATTTTCATCAATTTTTGCCTCATTTGCTAAAACTATTGATTTCCCCATAGTAACCGTATTGGTTATTGTAACCATCATTAGTCATCCTTTAACCGTCATCGGTTATTCTAATCGGCGTTGGTCACTTTGTTTTGATTTTTAATTAAAACACCAACCAAGTTCACCTCCCAGAATCTATCCTTCTCCATTTTTGTTGTTTTATGTGTTATTTACAGAGTATAGTTTACCAGGTATATGCTAATTCACATGGTGTTGAATTGCATCAAGCCAACAACCTTGTGTTTCATGCCAGGGCTTGTTTGCTTCCACCTATCCCATCACCACCTTCTATCTTGTCGCCTATGGATCCAACTCATCCCATCACCATTAGTACTCGGTGACGAGGAGTTCACAAGACTCCTTGACTAGAATCTCATTGCCCTATAATATTATCTCTCCCACTCATCTACCCGAGACTCCTCGGGATAGTTGGTATATGACATGCCCATGTCTATCCCTCCTACCCTCACCCCCACTTCTGCGTCAGCTACCACTAGCTCAACATTGCCTTCATCCACCTTACCACTTGTGGTGTCTCAATTGGACCCCATGTCCTCTATAATTATTGTACCATTACATTTATCACACCTATGGTGTCAACCATTCCTTCACCATATGCCTTAAGCATGGCCCCATCTGCATCCTTTAGCTCATATATACTAGTTTCATCACAACCACCCATGGTGTCGGTAACCCACACCCATTCAAAACCTCATCCTTTCCATCCCACAGTCTCTACCCCCAATTACCATGAGATTTGTTATGACTACCCCACCCATTTACACGCATCACCAGCAACACCCAATCTCATCTATCACTTATTTGAGATATCTTCCACCCACATCTATTCTCCCTTCACGGTTCTCGTACTCATCAATCCCCATACGAGGATTCCATCCACATCATACATCCATCATCAACCTCCCTTTACTACAGGAGGTGCCCATTCCTCACAACCCACCAATGACCTCATTAGGATGATGATGGAAAATATGCAAACATTAGAAGCATTAGTTTCTAGATCTTGTAACTCCTTGAGTTATGAAGAAATCTGTAATGCACCTATTCATCCATCTATCCCCATTCTCCCATACCATATACATTGGGAAATTCCCAAGTTCAACCGTTTCACTAGTAAAAGACCCACGACAAAACTTGTGGTCATTCAAACCATGGCACTATCTAATTACCCATAATGATGCTTTACTCCTATGGACATTTCCCATGTCCTTAACGGACTCTGCCTTAAGATTGGTACAATGGTTTACCCAGAAATTCCATCTACTCCTTTAACAAAGTGGATGAAGCATTTTTGGACTACTTCTCAATCAATTATTTCAAAAGTTCACCATGGTGACCTATATTCAACACGACATTATGATGACAAATCTATCACAGATTTCATTGCTCATTGGCGAAGTCTTATCAACCAATTAACATTTTAGTAACCTCAAGTTGAGCTTATAGAGTTTTTCACTAGAGCTTGTTCTAGACACATCTCACCAACTCTACATGTACAAACCTTCTGTACCTTCAATGAAGCATTTACCATGGCACAAAAACTAGAAATTTATACCATTAAAGAAAAGAAAATCCAATTGTGAAATAAAAATGCTACATTCAAATCAAATGATGATCCTTTGTCTTGAAAGCCCCAAAATAATTATTTGAAATCCAAAGGATTTGCAATGCGGTAGTTCTCAAAGATTTTCCATCTCATCCATCTAATCAAGCCAAACCTTCCTCCAATATTTCTCTTATTTATAATTTTTAGTTCTAGCAGGAACAACGAAAGTACACTCCAATTGGAGAGCCCTATTCTTCAGTTTTAGAAAATCTTCTTAAGGCCGGAGCCACTAAACTTCCCCCCATAAAACCTCATACTAGTTTTGATCCCACTCATCCTATGGCTGCATGGTGTAAGGAAGATGACTATTGTAATTATCATCATGTCAAAGGCCATAACAATGGTCATTTCATAAATTTTAAGACCATATTCTAGGAAATGTTAGATAATGGATATCTCATTACGGATAGCCCAAACACATAGGAAAATAAAAACTTGTATATCTTTAGTAAAAATTTTCCTAATCATACACCATTCTCTAATAAACATGGGGAATCTTCAACCAATGACAAAAAATTCCATGAAATCCATGTTGTTTTTGATATCATACCAACCATTCCCTAATTTCCTCACGTCCCCTCCATCGAGGAAATTCTAGCACAAGTTCCTCTACCTACAGAGGAGCCTACCTCATCTACTCCCTTACCCATAGATGATTCCTCTTCATCTCCTCCCTCACCTATGGAGGAGTCCACCATTTCTTCCAATTCCATTTCACCACTCACCTCTAAACCCAATGAACAATCAACGGTATTAACTCTGCTACCAATTGGAGATTTGTGCTCACCTTCCCCTCCACTAAAAGAGGAATGTACCTCATCTCACCCATCATCTCCCCTACCCATGGGGGATCCTTTAGAAGCTTTGCACTTCCTGTTGGTGACCATTCCCCATCAACCTTCCAGGATCATATTGATCTTCTCTCGGCTCTCTTACCCATAGATTCCGAAGCCAACAAATTCCTGTCTCACAGACATACTTTATAGGGATTTCTACTAAATCAACATCGGCTCCTCTTACAGCAGTGTCATTTTCACGCTTGGTTGACCACTTAGATTACGTTGATAATTCCATGCTTTGGGGATGCCTTCATCTCCCCTTTTAAACCCAAATGTAAATGTCCCTTACTGATACCTCCATGATCTATCCGAAAGTGTTTCAAGTGACCAAATCAACCATGACTATGCTTGTTGAAATGGATTCTTCTTTGTCACCCTTTCCTACATCCAAACCTTTACCCATGACTAAAACCATTCCTATGCCTAAGAACCTACCTGCACCTACATATTCACCCATATCTAGACCCATCACTACCTTGGGTGTTATGCCAATGTCAAGCCTTTCCCATCCACCCATCAAATTGGTTTTACCCAAGTCTTCCCAAACCCGCACCAAAATTATTCTTCCACCTAAAATGAAGACCCACACATTCATCACCTTGACCCTTCCATCCATCCTAGGACCTCACCCATCAACCTTGGCCAAACAACCCCCTATTCGAGGAAAATCAAAAGCAAAGCAACCTGCTTCTTCATCATGATATTTTGTTATACCCAAGTTTCCTACACAACAAACACCCCACCATCACTCATATCTTTCTTACCACCTATACCCTCACCAGCTACCATAACTTTATCACTACCTATGAAACTTTCTTTTCTTCAGCCCCGAGACTTACACACTGACCTCTACTAATCAATTTCAATGCACCTCCATTACCCCATGGATAACTTTTCATCTTCCACCATCTTCTTTACATTCTACATCACGTACCCCCACCTCACATTTACCCAAGAAGGTGTAATCAAAGGAAAAGAACCCACTACCCTCCAATAGGGTAGTTAAACCAACAACACCTTCCATTGCTAGTTCATCTACCACATCCTTACCCAAATAGGTACTATTAAAACCTAAGACAGTACCACCTACCAAACCAGTGGTCAAACCTATTCCACCTCACGATAACACCTCTTCCACTAATATCATCCACACCTTTATCCAAACCCACACTCACTTCCCATTGTGATCCTTATGCAAACATTTTAGCCAACCTCTTAGAGACCTCGGTCATCACATTACTACAATTAGACCTTATGACCCCCTCAAAACCAAACCAAAAGCATTTGATCAAAATAAATTTGTGCTACCATCGTGTGTTAGGACATGATGTAGAGGGTTGTAAGGATCTCAAAAGTGTTCTCCTCCAATTATGCCCCCTTGAAGATAATTTTGACGATAATGATCTTATAGATGAGGACTATATTCCACCTTCACAAATCACCATGCGTCTTCATCCACTACCTATTCATCCACCCACATCTCCACCTCCACAACATTTTTATTCACCTCTAACATTCAAGATCAACATGGTCCGTATTTGAGAGTTGGCTAAACCACTACCTAAATTCCAATGTTCCCTACTTAATTCGAAAGGTTCTTACCCCACATTAGGGTTTTTCCATCATGTTGTTATACTACTCATGACATACCTTCTCCATCCATCTCTTTACCTTAGATTAACATGATCCAAGTTGTCACTCACACCCAAAAAGAAAAAGGGAATGCAAAATAAACCAGTGCATCCACTAATCCTATGCCTAACATACCGACTACACCTGCACCTAAAATTACCATTCAAGGTCCCACATACCCTATTTTTGACGGGGCCGTCCATCATAAAATGATAAAACAATCACAAAAATCCCCTTTAAAAATTTCTTTGTATGACATCATCCAAACCTCTGAATCTCACTAATAGGCCCTCATGGAGGTCCTCCAATCCATTAAGGTTTTACCTAACAAACCTACACTTGTGGCCTCCATTATTACCCCTCATCATCTAGCCTCTCTCACCAACTCATCCCCTTCCTCTACACCTCCACATACTCACCAAGTGACTACTCTCATATTTTCTGATGATGAAATTGTACCTCTCCAATAAGATGAACCTGATCCCACCCTTTTCATCTCCATCTATATTGATAATATATGCATACGACATGTTATGATTGATGTTGGTGTCAACATCAACATCATCTCCTCCCATGCATGCAACAAAATGCACATACCTATAAATTTCATGCATAATAAACCAATTATGTTGCACTCCTTCATGATGCCATCACGTCCACCCTTGTTACCATCATTATCTATGTTCGTGTGGGCCCTCGTACTATAGTAGAGTTGTTCTATGTATTAGAGGGGATTTCTAGTACAAATTTTTGCTTGGTGGAGACCTTAGATCTACATCATGGGTTGTGTTCCTTTGACTTTACACCAGCATGTAAAATTTGAACATGAAGGACATAACTACACCATCATAGATAATCTATCCCCATTCAAAACCTTTAACATGTTGTACCAACCTAATGATGTCCTTGTACTAATTAAGGCATCTACCACCACTGTCACTTCTCCTTCACCCACATCCCCATCTATCGATGTTGCAACTACCTCACTCACACCTACCTCTTCTATTTCCACTTCTATCATGCCTCTCAAATGACCCTTCTATTAACACGTCTAGTTCCCAACTAACTAATCCTTATTCTTCCCAATCACCTATTAATCCACTTTTTCTAGCTACACACATATCTACTACTAATCCCTTAGAAGACATTTTTCAACAAATCACTTTGGGGGAATACCGCCTCTGATATAAACACATTCTTTACTCCAAAAGAGTATGTTAAACTACACCAACATCATCATTATGACCATCACATAAGTTAGGTATTCCCTTATGGTCCTCCCTACCTTCATACCATCTTAACTTATGTGGGACTTGATACTTCCACCTATTCACCTGAACCACCATCCTAAACATGACCATTTTTATCGACCTCCATCTCTCACCAACCACCACTTCGCTCACACTTTTATTCACTGTTGTGCGTGGGAAGGATTTGGCTTTGATTTTTATGAACAAGGTTGTCAAACCATCATCCTATGTACCACCTATAAACACAAAGACCCCGAGTTTTATCGGCTTCACTAAACTATCCTCTAGGAAGGACCACGTTGACCTCATCAAGGATGTCAAACCTTCTCCATCCCATTTACCAATGAAGTCTATGGATATATAATCCATTCCTCCTAAAATATTTTTCGTAAACACCATTTCCACGGGACCCATGACTTATCAATGCAATGGAGAGGCTTCTGTTCTCTTCCCTTCCTATATCCACGACATGATCAATGATGATATGCCATCCATTAACATTGATCAATGCCAGGAAGATGAGCCTATCCTCACCTACCTTGGTGTGGAAGATTATTATATTCACCATTCATTGCCTTCTAAGACACAAACCATGTTAAATGAATTAACCATTGAAGTCAATATTAACACTCGGGATGACCCACACATTCTAAAGATAGGAAAATCTTTAGATGCTACTGAATAGGAAGCTTTTAGTTCTTTCCTTCAGGATCATAGTAACACTTTTGCTTGTTCCTATACTGATATGCCTAGTATTGATCCAAACATTGTAGTCCACAATATTTTCACCATCCGTGAAGCCAAACCCATGAAACAAAAGCTACGAAAATTCATCCTCGCATTTCCCTTCTTGACAAGAAGAAATATAACACCTTCTCTCTATTTCCTTCTTCCTATCCATTGACTATCCCCATAGATTTCTAACATCATTGTTGTCACAAAATCAATAGGAGGACTCCACATTTGCATCGATTTCCATGAGCTCAACTTAGCTTACCCCAAAGATGACTTTCCTCAACTTAGTATTGACCAACTAGTTGATCTTCCCACTTGGTCATGAGATGTTATCACGCATGTATGGTTTCTTGGGTTATAACTAAATATTACTCACCACTGAAAGATCAACACAAAAATACCTTCATCACTCCTTGGGGACCTTCTACTATCACGTTATGCCCTTTGGCCTTAAAAATCTTTGGTGCTACATATCAGTGGGCTATGACCTATATCTTTCATGACATCATGTATCATATATTGGAATATTATGTAGATGACCTTCTTTCAAACGCAAATAATTAGGTGAACACCTTACAGTCCTGAAGGTAATGTTTGATCATCTCATCAAGTATTATATCCACCTTCAACCAAATAAGTGTGTCTTCACTATTATCTTGGGAAATATCCTTGGTTTTATCATTTCTTTACGTGGCATAGAAGTTGACCCTACTAAAATAAAGGCTATTCTCAAAATTCCTCTGCCTATTAACCTTCACCAACTACGAATTTTGCAAGGTAAGTTATAATCTATTCATCATTTTAGTTTGCAACTTTTCATTGTTACCAAACATTTCACCATCTCCTCAAAAGGACATCTCCTTCAAATGTGATGATGAATTCCACAAAGCCTTTGATTCCTTAAAATAGTACCTTCTGACCATTAGTTCACATTCCTCCTAAGGAGGACCAATAATTTTAATTGTACATTTATACTACTGATCATTCCTTAGGTGCAATGCTCGCTCATCGTGATGAACAACATAGGGAACACACGGTCTATTATATAAGTCATACACTTCCAAACTATGAAACTAGGTACACCCATGCCGAAAAATATTCTTAGCCTTAGGTTTTTTCACCACTAAACTTCGTCATTACCTACTTAATTACAAAACCTCTTTCGTCACCAAGACTAACCCCTTACATTACATGTAAGCCAAACCCTACCAATATTAGCATGCTGCGTGTTGGCTTATTCTTCTCACCGACATTGACCTAAAATCCATCCATCAAAAATCTATCAAAGGTCAAACCATCACGACCAACTTGCATATGAACCCCTCTTTGGAAATCAATCCTCTAACTTTGATTTCTTGGAAGAGTCCATTTATACTCTCTCTTTGGATGATACCATTTACCAAATGACCTTATTCTTGAAGGTTCCAAATTTTAGTGTGGGGGTGGTGCGGGTGTTATCCTAGTTTCTCTTGATGGTTACCCTATGCCTTTATCTTTCAAACTATATTTTGATTGTACTAATAATATCACTAAATATGAAGCACTTGTATTAGGCCTTCAAACTACCATCACCTTAGACGTTAAATCAATTAATATCTTTGGTAATTCCCAACTAGTTGTAAACCAAGTCAATGGTATATATTAGTGTCATAACAAAATAATTCAAAACTATAAACACCATTTTGACATACTTTTGACTACCTTTGATTATTACAAACTTCACACCACTCCATAATCGACTAACAAATTTTTTGATACCATGGCATGCCTAGCTTATCGAGATACCCGATTTACCTTCGAATCTAAAATATTTGTCATAATACAAAGGTTGTAATCACCTTCTTATTTATTTTAAGACCTTAACCTCATTAGAACCATTAAACTTGACCCACATGACTTTTGTTATAAGAAGTTTACTGACTACCTTTCCTGTTGAATATATCTCTTTACGTTACTCGTAATGGGCAACACACCATTCTCAAAGGTGTTTCTTGATATGTCATCATAGGAGTCCTTCTTTATAAATGTTACTTTGATGGTATCCTCTTGTGATGCCTTACAAGTTCTGAAATTCCATACACCATCAAGGAGGTTCACAATGGAATTTGTGGAGGTCACTTCAGTGGCTTAGCTATCACCAAACACATCCTTCACTTGGGATATTATTGGCCCATCATCAACCATGATTGTTGAGATTGCGTAAAACATTGTGTGAAATTACAACAACATGATAATCTTCATCACACACCTATTCATGCCTTACTGGTCACACAAGACCTTTGGCCTTTCTCTCAATGGGGTTTGAATCTTGTCGAGATATCAATCCTCATTATTCACAATGCCATCAATGGATTATTACCATGACCAAATACTACACTAAATGGGTAGAAGCCATCCCCCTCATCTCTACAAAAGTTGAGAAAATGTGAGTTCATTAATCAGCACATCATTTGTCGATTCAGTGTTCCTCATCATCTCATCACTGATAATGGAAAATAGTTCAAAAACAAAACCCTACAAAAACTACGTGACATGTTTGACATTCAACTGAGTTTGTCTTCACCTTACTACCAAAAAACAAATTGCCAAACATAATCAACTAATAAAACCCTGAACAAAATTCTTATGAAAGTAGTTGATGATACTGGAAAGGATTGGCATACGCAATTCATTTTTCCTTGTGGGCTTACCATACTAGTATTTGCACCTCAACTACTGCCACACCTTTCTCTTTGGTCTACGGTATCAAGGATTTCTTGCCTCTCAAATTCTTGATTCCATCTCTCTATATCTCACTCCAAGACATGCTCAACGATGATGACTTTTTCCAAGACCGTTTGGCACAACTTGAGTTATTAGATGAACATTTTCTTAATGCTCTTGATCATCTCCAAATCTACCAAAAATGTATCAAACGTGCCTATGAAAAATATGTCCATGAGTGAACCTTATAGGTCGGAGACCTCATCTTGAAGGAAAATCAACATGTAACTAAAGAAGAGAAAAGTAAACAAGGAAAATTTTCTCCTAATTAGCTTGGACCCTATATCATTATTGATACCTATGGATTAGGTGTTTATCATTTGTCTTCACTCGAAGTTAAAACCGAACTTGAACCCCTCAATACCTTGCGTCTTTGACCATTCTATTTTTGAATCAAGTCCTATATCACCTTTTGTCTATTTCAAGCTTGTCCCTTGAGTACCCTTCACCTTTCATATTACCTATTCTTGGGGTTAATGACTAAACAAGAATCATGTGATTACCCATCACCTTTCAGCCTTATCTTTAATATGAGTACCAAAACTCTACTCATGGCATGATTTTAATGGATAATTTTCCTCTTTTTCAAGATGGAATCCCATGGTCATTCATCACTTGAAACCATCTCTTTCATAGTTAACCTCTGTGTGTTATTTTTTTGTATTCTAGAAAAGAGCCTGATCTTCCTCTATAGTCTTGTCCATGACTTAAACTTCCAAAAGAAAATTAATTTAAAAAGAAAAATGGGATTCAAATCCTTGAGTAAAAATTTTAGAAAAGAGATGAATCCCTCAAAAGGGGCATCTCTTATCTCTATCTCACCGTTATAAATAGACTTCTCCCTTGAAGGACAACTATACAAAGCTAGCCATACTACACATAGTCTATCATAAAAAAGGACTATCCTTGTAAAAATAAAATTAAATATTTAGAAGCTTCCCATATCGATCAAATTCACAAACACCTCAAGGAGATGAAATACGTATCCCAAATAGACTTCCCACATCGATCATTCTATCAAAAACAAGAGAAAAAAAGATAATTTTTTTGTCATGGACTTGCCTATTTTGATCTTGGGTATCTTGCCAAGTAGGTCTATTATCTCACACCAGGTTATACTAAAACCAACCATTTTCACCTCATTTCCTTTTTTACCCTAATTTTCTACCTTCTCAAGGGACTTTCCGCTGAAACAACATTTCATAATCATGTGAATTTATTCACCCTTAGCATAGTCAATAATGCAACACCTTTAAGGTCTTATGTTAATAAGCCCACCTTTCGTATGGTAGACTTGTTATGGTTATTCTAATTAGGAGCTCATTTTGTAACCTCTTACCATTCACCTTCTTCATCACTTGTTTATTTTCCTATACAAGACTAGACCATTGACACCTACACTTTAAGAATTCCTCTTTCACCAACATCACCATGCTAACAAATCTAAACTCAACCATGCCTACAATAACCTAAACATAAGCATGCCTAAATGACCTAGACTCAAAACATGCCTAAAACATACCATCCCATTCATCTATCTTCATCTTATTCTTCCCTAGCTTATGGGAGAACTACATGGGTCTGAGGCCCCTTTATGCCGGGGTTATATAGGCAACACTCCAATAGCATGGGGCCCTTGGAGGTTAGCTCGGCCACTTTTACCCTAACCAATTTTCCCCAATTTTTATATTCACATTCTACCTTAGTTAGTTTCCATCTTATACACTACTTGGAAATTAAATGAAAATACAAATATACAAACATGTATATCTACCTATTTCTTACATCATCATATCATACATCCATTATTTCACCTTTCCATGATATCAAATATTTTGGAAATCTACACCATCACATACATATACATCATCATTTATTTCCCATGTTACCAATAACTTGGAAATTAAATCAAAACCAAAAAACCTTAACTCAACCATGCCTAACTCACCTAGACTCAACCATGCCTACATGACCTAGACTCCACCATGCCTACATGACCTAGACTCCACCATGCCTAATTGACCTAGACTCCATCACGCCTAACTGACCTAGACTCCATCATGCCTACATGACCTCGACTCCACCATGCCTAATTCACCTAGTTTCCATCCATACACAAATAATAATGGAAATTAAGACACAACTACATCCTCCATACCATAAATATCATCATATATAACAATGAATTTATGCATATCAATATAAATATACACCAACATGAATACATACAAGTATCTCCAAATGATCGAATACATCCTCACCATCTTCGGCATGCAAGACAATATCATATCAAAATATCAAAACTCTCATGTAAATCCTCATTATCATCAACACGTAGGTTGGTATATATCAAAACAAGATGACTAACAAATCATATCAAGTGACTAGTCATCACTCCATCTAATATCAATCCTTGTCTCACCCGCCTCCTCCTCTATGCCTATCTGGAACCCTTCCAACATCTCTCCACCCTCCGGGGCCTTAGACTAATCTCCCTTGCCCTCATCTATGAATGGCCTCCATGAAACGCAGTATCTTCACCCTGACCCTATCTTTGGGATCTCCAACCCCTTATGATCTTAGAACCATGAGTGTGGTATCTAGTCCTCTCACTCACTTCCTGTGGACTCATCTGTACTAAGTATAGGACAGGACCTCAATGCCTGCAGTCGTCATGTGATCTTGGTAATAGTGAGCCTCATTCAGGTCCTCCCTGAACCTTGCCATAGACACTATCTAATGTGGTCCCATTGGCCTCTTGACCACATGTAGAATCTTCCTGCTACCATTAGCCTCACAACCACCTCGTCCTTGTGCTACATATACCACAGGACCCTATCTCAATGACAACCCATGTATGAGGGGACCTTGTCCCAATTCCTATGTCGGTCTACCTATTACCACCCGAGAATCTAAAACCACCACCTATGCTTGGGATCTAGCTAGCTTCCCTTGTAACCCTATGACTGTACCTTGAAGGAGGCTATCTATCTTCCATCATCTATAAGAGCTGAATCTATGCATGTACTTGTACATGTGCAGGAAAACTGTCAAATTCCTCTGTAGTATTTTCACTTTCCTAGTCAAGGTGGCTACCTCTTCCTATCTACTATAAATTGTACTACCAATGCTACCACCGATCCATGTATTATATCTCTTTGCACTATCACATTCACCAAAACGGGCTTCCCTAGCTATGGTGGTGTTGCCTATAACTCATGTTGCCAACCAAGACCGTATCCATTAGATACCCCTACATCATCTATCCTATAATCCACCGGTAACTCCTCTTGACCTGTTGGATCTATGGGGTGACGTGGAGACAAAGGCCTCTCCACATCCTCCTGTTAATCATGTCAAAATTGTGGTATCACATCTGTACTAGTCCAAATTGTTGTCAAACTCTTTCTACTAGGATAATCTCATGCTCTTCGATATGGCTCTTATGTATCCATCACACCAGCTACATCCCCTATAGATCTCGCCTCATGCCTCTAAATGCTGGAAATCTGACATAAGGTCAAGTGTCATACTACGTCTCTCAAATATATCCCCTCCATTTTCCTGTAATACTCCACATCATATAACACCTCTCATTACTAGTGGGCGACCTTCAGGACCACCCATCACTAGCATCTTCCCCCATGATGTGAATCTACTACCTATAGTGCCCACTTGCCTTTGACACTTTTAGATATTGATTTTTATACTATTGATCATATTATGGACACTATTATGTTTTCTTTTAGTATGATGGTTAGATGTTAGATCATGGATTATTATTGATCTAGATTCGGTTATTATGCGTGATGGTTACTAGAGACATTTTCTATATGTGGTTGATATATAATATTTGATAGGGACATATTATGGATATTGATTTGGACTTGTGACACTTGATATTTGGATTAGAACTAGTATGGTATATTCTTGATGATGATATAGTTGATTTATGAATTAAAAATGATAATGTTTAATTCTTGATATTTTGTGACTCATGTGTTTAGATGATCTTGAAATGTTTTTATATCATTTTGGATGTTCGATATGGCAACAGGCCAAAGGAGGTATTTTCATTTTGTAATTTAAAAAACACAACAATCTCGACAATTTCAGGGACCTGAGACTAACCATATTGAAATTCCGAGTGAAATCAACAAGGTCACCATGGCAAATTTGTTGTTCATTTGTGTGTTGAGCTATGTTAGTATTTCCAATGGGGGATCTCCATTTCATGTGACCATGGAATATGTCTTTTATTTATGTGTTCCTTTTTAATTATTGTTGTATGTATTTTATTTGTAATGTGTTCCTTCTTTTAATTAATTTAAATGTGGTAGATTAATGTGATAGTCATATAGTTAAATTTTATTTAAAATAAATTGGGATATGGAATGAAATAAATAAAGTTGTTGTTATAAATATTAATGTGGTAGGAGTGTGTAAGTGATGTTGTAAGAAATTTGTAAGAGTCTTGTAAGGCAGATTTTGGAAGGTCAAGCACTCCATCTTTTATGAAATTCGAATTTGTCCTTGGAGGCCAAATTTGGAGGCTTGTGGGACAAGTTAAACTTGTCCCACACCTCTTAAAATGATCCACCAACCATGCCTATGGTTTGGAGGTTAAATGTAGGCATTTATAATACATTTTGAAGTGACAATATGTAAGTTTTAATTACACTTCCCTTACATGTTTTAAATTTGGTCCTTTTGGAGTATGGGCATTTTTGGAGTCTGTAAGTGATTTTGTCATTTTTATTTATTTGATTTGGAGAAGGATGTTGAATTTCCTGTTGGGGTTGATGAAGAATGATGTGGCATCCCACATGGATCCACATCATCCTCTTCTCTTCCCTCTCCTATAAAAGTGAAACTCCTTGCTTGTTTATGGTTATTGAAACTTTGTTCATTCCTCTTGGGGGCACATTTTTTGCTTGCTATTTTTGGAGATTGTTGTGGAAGAAGCTTCAAGTATTTTGCATGCTTATAATTTTTTGGTTCTTGACTAGACTTTGACATTGTCGAAAGCTTATGAGCTTGGAACAAAATCCATTATGGAGAGGTAGGCATCTTGAGTGTGTTTTAAATTCTTTCCTTCTCTTGCATGCATATTCGAATGGTGTTTGTGTTCTTGGCTGGTTGGGTAGACTGCTTAGGACAAGGTGTAGGAGAAGGCTATGGGGATTTCATATGGGGGTATAAGGGATTGCCAATGGCACTAGTTCTATTAAGGAGGAATTTTGGTTTGGGATCCACCTTTGAAAAGAAAGTACTTGCATTTCTTACTCTTGGGGGCACAAGGGATAAACTTGGGGGGCATAAGGAGGGGTTGGGAGATATAAGGTTTATGGGTGTGGTATGTTTATTGGTGGTATGCATTTTGGTGGATGCCCAATTCCAAATTGGGAGGCATAAGGAGTTTCCCCATAGTTCTTGCTCTTGTTAGCTTTGTTGATCAAGCTTGTGTGTTGTGTGTATGATTTCAAATACAATTGTTAACTATTGTGTTGTTGAAATGTGTATTTTATTATTTGTATGTAATGTGAAGAATGCTTGTTTGTTGTGGAAGAATATTTTTTTCCATGTGTTTATGTTCATACTTTATTTCAATATGGTTGGGGCTCGAGGGCCAATGAGGAAAGGATGACTTCTCCTTTCTCATTGGATGTTGGTTGGGTGGATATCATTTCCTTTCTTCCTTCCTTGTTGTGATCATAGTTGCAAGGAAGAAGAAACATGCATGTTGCTGTTTAGAGAAGGAATTTCATAGTTTGTGAGTCATTTCCCTTTGAGTAATTCATGTAACTTTTCCCACCTTGAGTGGATGAGTTTATAATTATTGTAATGTGAAGTTAGTGTATTGTAGATGGAAGATTGAATTGAATTGAGTAATGTAAAGGAAATTATATTTGTTCATTGTTTTAGGAAGAGAAATGCAAATGATATTATATGTATTGTACGTATTTTTATATTTTAAAACCAAATCAATTAGAAAAGAGAGAGTTGTAAATTTATTTGGATTATCAATAAATGGATGGCATTAGTTATTTTGAATTGTATGATGTATTGGATTTGAAATTGTTGTTAAGATTGTAATTTGTTGTTTGGAAAATATTTATGTGCATGGAATGAAAAACAATGTTATTTCCCATGAAAATGTATATTAAAACTGAAATCGAAATGTAGTTTCATTTAGACTTGGATGGATGAATTAATAAACAATGTATTTAACTAAGTTAGGAATCAAATGCACATTTAAATGACAAAATGGAGATTCCAATTAAAAGAAATAGTTCACTAGAATATACTTCATTCTAAAATTCACATTTTAATAAAAATGAACAGTTCATACTTGCACTAAATAATAAGTTATGAAACATTGAAAATTAGACTTAGTACTACCTAAGGAACTCAAATTCACTATAACAAATCAGAATGAATCTCCAAACTTAATGAATTCCAATTTAGAGTTGCACACGATCATTTTTCCGTCTATTGCCGGAAAAATGCAACCTTAAACAAATTACATAAATTGACTTCCCTAAAACACTCTAAACCCTCCCTAGACTGATCCTCCATGTCTATTTGACATGTTGAGTGAAGGAGGAGTTCTAATTTTATCAAAATTATAAGTTGGAAATTGCCAGTTTGCCAAATAAAATCCTATAGATCATTTTTACAAAATTAACCCTTAAAAATTCATCAAAAAGTAAATTTTATGTTTCCTGTGCAAGAGGGCTTCAGAGCTTTCCAAAAGTCCTCATTTTCCCAAAACCAAGCTTTCTAGCTCAAGTTATGACACTTTGAAGTTTTTGTGCCTTGGCGGGAAAATTTGGGAAAATTTTCCCTGGGAGCCCGCAACCCAAAAATTTCCCATCAAAATTGCCCTTAGAAAATTTTCAAAATTTTGGGCTCGGGAAAATTTTCACTTTTCCCTCCACCTGGCCCGTAGCCAATCAGAGGCTACCACATGTCCTCCAGGGGCTGAGGCGGAGGCACAGATAAATTTTACCCCTTAAAATTTTTGGAAAATTTTTACTTTTCCCTCCGTCGGCCCATAGCCAATCAAAGGGCACCATGTGTCCCCTTGTGGCTATGGCGGAGGCACGGGTTATTTTAAAACCCTTAGCTTTTATAAAAAAAATTGGGGGAAAATTCCCATGTTGACCCCACCGGCCCATGGCCAATGAAAGCGTGCCACGTGGCACCTTAGGGGTGGAAGCGAGAGGGCGGACCTTCCTTCTCCCTTATGTTTTGTGTTTTGGCTTTGGAAAATTTCTAATTTTCCTCCCACCACCTACAACTCCGCTTCCCCTTTTTCCTTTGTCTTCCCATGGGTGTGTGGACCTATGCACCATTTTGGCATGCATTGGGAAAAATTCCCAACTTCTCCCCATGGTCCAAAACCCCACCATCCCTTCAAACTTACTTCCCTTAGTGGGTGTGCGGACCCGCTCACTTCCTTCTCCCTTTTTCCCTTCGTTGGCGCAAAGCACCAAATCGGTCCACCACCCCACCCTTTCCTTTCCCCTTTTCACCTTGTGCTAGGACCTGACACGTGTCCCCTAGGGACCCATGGGGGCGTGGAGTGTTTTTTGAATTTGAGCCATGCATTGGGAAATTTTCCCAATGCCACCCCGCGACCCGCCAACCCACCCAAGGTGCACTCCTCCTCTTGCCATGTGTCCCTCTTGGGAAAATTTGATCCCAGAACTCCACCCGCTTATATCTTGAGTTCTACAAGGAGTTAGGAGGACTTATTTATATCACCAGAAAGGTGAGAAAATTTCCTATCCATTATGTTTGATTTAGGGAAATTTTGGAAGTGTTTGGAAGGAGAAAAATCTATTTGAAGTTATGAGCCTATTAGAGAGAAGGCATGGGGTAAAATTACTCCCTGAATCTAACCAGAACATGTAACCCTAATTTTTGAACCTTCTAAACTTTTATAAGTTTATAAAGAAAACTTGTGTTTTGGTAAATGGGTTTAGTTCCAAAACATGTTAGTGAAAACTAATGTCTTGCAACTTAGTTATAGACACTTCTAATTAAAAAAATTATCCCATAATTTTCTAGCTAACCCTAGGTTGTTTCTTTAGTCTCAAGTGGTTGTTTAAATGGGTACTATAGTTTGGTATCATAGCAGTGGTTCAAAATCTTGGACCATTAGGCACACTAGAAAACTTGAGACATGAAAACTTAAACCTAGCACACTGAAACCTAGAAAACAACTTAGCAAGAATTTTTATGTTTTAGTAAACATGGAAGTTGTACAACTTAGCAAATGAATTGACTCTCACTTTATTCTATGCAGGAGGCTTAGACGGAGCGAGAGGAACCTTCACAAAGACTCAGATTCACCACCAATACCACCACTAGATCAAGGGTGTAGCAAGCATTCCACCTCTACCTCAGATTCTACAGACCCTTCAAGATGTTAATTCCGCTCTACGCGGAGGATTAAGTGGAGGGCAGACGCAGCTAGTCATGATAGAGCTCCTTCTATCGAGGGTTAGGTACCCCCTCGACTTAGCAAGGAGCATAGAGGAGAGAAATCCCATGCGGAGTCATCCAAAGTAGATTCACCACCTAGGAGATAGGGTGACAGAGTTCCGGAGCATAGAGAGAGGTCTCGAGCCATAGGCTTAGGGATGAGCGTGCAGAGATACGTAGAGGCTAACAAACCACAACAACGGATCACATCAGGGAGATCCTAAGCTTAGGCCTCACATTACTCAGGTGATATAGGTGGATTTCAGGTAGAGGCTTGGCTAGTGAGCTTGAGTGATTACTTCAAGCTTTCTCCTTGTTCTAGCAACACGAAATCTCGTGTTTTAATCCATCTACTAAGGGATGGAGCATGAGTATGGTGGAGGAAAGAGGAGTAGAAGCTCCATGTAGATTTAGAGACAGTGACTTGGGAGCTATTTGAGGAGAGATTCAGGAGCATAGATCTATCACAGAGGTTCATCCAATAGAGGATTGATGAGTTCCATGACCTCTGACAGGCTACCCTTTCAGTGGTAGAGTATGAGAGTAGATTTCTAGATCTACTTCAGTATGTAGAGTATATGCAGGATGAGCAGGTGCAGATTCACAGGTTCAGCCAGGGCCTGAATTTGGATATTGGAGATGCATTTTGGATTCAATGCCCACAGAATTTAGTAGAGGTTGTCAAGAAGGCCTATATTGCAGAGGAGAATTGGGGTGAAACCCAGTAAGCTAGAGACTAAGTTAGGAGCTTCATTCGTAAAGATGCAGGATGGTAGATCAAGAGGGTTAGTACCTCATCCTCATGATGGCTAGGGTGCAACATAGTCATCCTTTAGGCCACAATAGTAGCAGCAAGCAGCAGTCCCACCCACCTATATAGACCTCCACAGAGAGTTGATGCACAGAGAGGTCGGAGTATGGGGCCTCCTCCTAGGGGTCCCATCAGGACACAAGGTGGACCTAGAGCTTAGTTAGCAAGAGCTCACCAATAGAGGCCACAACAGACCATAGCTAGATCATCAAGATCCACACCACAGGCTTCTAGGGCACCTACTAGAGGTGTTGCTCCTTGGAGAGGATCAGGTGGTTACTTTGGATGTGGAGTAGCTGGACACTTTTGGAGAGATTTCCCTCAGAACCCTAACAAGGGTAAGGCACAAGTTTTTGAGCTAATAGTTGGTGACATGGGACACAGCCACAGGATTTATGCAGTGGTTGAGAACCACCATGTAGAGCACTCGAGCACATCACATCATTGAGACCACAGTAGCATTGGTGGTGTATTCCTACCTCTGTATTGTTTGATTCTGAATCTTTTGATTCTTTCATTGCACCATCTTTAGTAGAGCGATGCAGGCTAGTGGCAGTTAGGCAGGGTCTTAGTTGGGATGTTGAGATGTCTTCTAGAGCCAAGATCTCTATGGAATCCTTAGTTAAGGAGTTTTTTGTGTATTTGAGACCTTTCACCACCACCTCAGATCTCTGTATCCTTCCTTTGGGCTCCTATGGAGTTATCTTAGGTATGGATTGGTTATCTACACACAGGGCCAAGATGGATTGTTACCACAAGACTATAGCTTGTGTAGATGATTTGGGAGTTGATTCGGTGATCTCGGGGTTAGGAGACTCATTTCTATTTGCACCATTTTTACTATACAGCTTAAGTGGTGCATGTAATGGGGTTGTCATATGTATGTTGTTACAGTTAGTGATAGATCAGAGGATGGGTCTAGTGGACCATCACTAGATGATCATCCCATCTTGAGAGATTTTTCTAATGTTTTCTAGGGAGCTACTGGGGTTACCACCCCCACGTGAGATTGATTTTCATATAGACCTAGTTCTAGGAGCAGAGCCTATCTCACGGGCACCTTATCGGATGACCACCCTGGAGCTCTGTGAGCTCAAGTTATAGCTTGAGGGCATTTTGGAGAAGGGCCTTATCCATCCTAGTGTATCCCCTTGGGGTGCACTAGTGATTTTCATGAAGAAGAAGGATGGATCATTGTGGTTATGTATTGATTACCACCAGTTGAACAAAGTGACGATCAAGAATCGTTATCCTCTTCCTCGTATTGATGACTTGTTTGATCAGATGAAGGGAGCCATAGTGTTCTCTAAGATTGATCTCAAGTTAGGCTACCATCAATTGAGGATTTTAAAGGTAGACATTCATAAGACCACCTTCTGCATGAGATATGGGCACTATGAGTTCATAGTGGTGCCTTTTGGTTTCACAAATACCCCGCGCAGTGCTCATGAGTTTGATGAATGGGGTATTGAAACATTTTTATATCTCTTTGTCATCTTCTAGATGAAATTTTGATATACTCACATATACGTGAGGATCATGAGGGGCACCTTCGATAGGTTCTTCAGTGTCTTCGTGAGCAGCAACTTTACGAGAACTTGGAGAAGTGTGCTTTCTTCCAGACAGAGGTGTAGTATTTGGGTCATATTATTTATGGGGAAGGTATCACAGTCAATCCTTCCAAGATTAGAGCCATTATGGATTGGCCAACACCCACTATAGTGATCAAGGTGTGTATCTTCATGGGTTTAGCAGGTTACTACTAGAGATTTGTTTAGGACTTCTCTTGGATTGCACACCCTATCACTTCCCTTCGAGAAAGGGAAGAAGTTTGTTTTTAGATAGATGGGAGTAGGCCTTTAGAACAAAGGAGGAGTGCCTCACTATAACACTCATTCTTACAGTGCTCGGATCCACGGGGTGAGTTCTTTGTTTACACATGCTTCTTTAGCGGGGCTTGGAGGTGTGTTGATGCGGGGGGTTGAGCTTTTGAGTCTCATTCATCCTACCCATGATCTTGAGCTTGCAGCAGTTGTGCATGATTTGGTTAGATGGAGGCATTTTCTTCTTGGATGGAGATTCACACTAAGAACAGATCATTTGAGTATTCTCCACCTCTTCATGTAGCCCAATCTAAATGCTCATCAATGGCATTAGATGGATTTTCTTTGTGAGTATGACATGGAGATAGAGCATGTGAAAGGGAAGGAGAATGTGGTAGTAGATGCTCTTAGTAGATGGAGACATGTGGCTATGGCTACCTTAGTGAGCATAGATTTATGGAGCAGGATTCTTCAAAACTTCCTCTTGACAACTTCTACATGGCGATATGAGCGGAGATCAAGTCACGAGACCCCCGAGGGGAATTTTGATGGATTTTCCTTAGAGGCATATGGTCTTCTCAGGCATAAAGGTAGGATATATGTTCCCAGAGATGGAGGCTTGAGGCAGGACATCTTGGTAGAGGCACATCATGTACCCTATTGAGCCCATCACGGGGTGAAGAATATGCATGCTACTTTGAGATAGTTGTATCACTGGAGAGGACTTCATCGAGACGTGGCTCAGTTTATGTCACAATGTTTAGAGTGCTAGAGAGTTAAGGCCAAACATCAACATCCAACAGGTCTTCTTTATCCTCATGCCATACCGGAATGGAAGTGGACACCATTTCCATGGATTTCATTATTGGGCTACCTATGTCAAGATATCACCATGACACCATTATGGTCATGGTTGATAAATTGAAAAAGTAGCTCACTTTTCTTTAGTGAAGACCACTTATACAACTAGGGAAGTGGCATGAGTTTATTTGGATGAGATCGTCAAGTTACACGGGATTCCATGGAAGATCATTTGTGACCGATCCTTTGTACACTTCACATTTCTAGACTACCATGCAGTATGTCCTCGGGATGAGGATTAACTTCAGCACAACATATCACCTTGAGACAGATGGACAAACCGAGTGAGTAAATCAGATTTTAGAGGATATGCTCAGGATGTATGTGATGGATTAGCAGTCTAAGTGGGAGGAGTACCTGTACTTAGTGGATTTTTCCTACAATAATAGTTTTCAGAGTTCTATAGGCATGGCTCCTTTTCAGGCATTATATGGTAGAGAGTGCAGGACACCCCTTAGCTAGGATAGGTTAGAGGACAGAGTATCTCTTGGACCAGCTCTTTTGTAGGACATGGAGTAGCAGGTAGTGTTGATTAGTAGAGATTGCAGGGAGGCACGGGAGATAGGAAAATAAGTATGCTAATCAACATAGGATTGATCATAGCTTTGATGTGGGCATGAAGGTGTTCCTTCATGTTAGACCACATAAGAGCCCTATCATTATGGAAAAGGTTCTAAGTTAGCTCCTAGATTCATTGGTCCTTTGAGATCTTGGAGTGTATCGGCCCTTTGGCTTACCATCTAGCATTGCCACCCATCTTGTCTCACGTACATGATGTGTTTCATGTTTCTATCCTTAGGAGGTACATTGCAGATCCTTCTCATGTGTTGGATATGACATCATTATAGGTGCAGGATCGGGGTAGGTGATGGTGGAGCCCATCTATCATAGATCGCACGACCCTGGGCCTTTGAGGTAGAGAGATTGATCAGGTACAAGTGCAGTGGGATAGGTATGATGAGACTACAGCCACTTGGGAGGATGCCACAGTATTATGAGTGTAGTTTCCACATTTGTTCAAGTGACTTCCATGAGGAAGTCGAGTCTAAGGGGAGGGGGATGTAGTGCCCACTTCCCTTTGACACTTTTAGATACTGATTTTTATACTATTGATCATATTATGGACACTATTATGTTTTGTTTTAGTATGATGGTTAGATGTTAGATCATGGATTATTATTGATCTGGATTTTATTATTATGCATGATGGTTCCTAGAGCCATTTTCTATATGTGGTTGATGATATATTGTTTGATAGGGACATATTATGGATATTGATTTGGACTTGTGACACTTGATATTTAGAGTAGACCTAGTATGGTAGATTCTTGATGATGATATAGTTGATTTATGAATTAAAAATGATAATGTTGAATTCTTGATATTGTTGTGATTCATGTGTTTAGATGATCTTGAAATGTTGTTTATATCATTTTGGATGTTCTGATATGGCCACGAGGCCGAAGGAGGTATTTGCATTTTGTAGGTTAAAAATCACAACAATGTCGGGGGACTAGAGACTAACCATATTGAAATTCTGGTGAAATCAACAAGGTCACCATGGCAATTGTGTTGTTCGTTTGTGTGTTGAGTTATGTTAGGATTTCCCATGGGGGATCTCCATTATATGTGACCATGGGATATGTGTTTTATTTATGTGTTCCTTTTTAATTATTGTTGTATGTATTTTATTTGTAATGTGTTCCTTCTTTTAATTAATTTAAATGTGATAGATTAATGTGATAGTCATATAGTTAAATTTTATTTAAAATAAATTGGGATATGGAATGAAATAAATAAAGTTTTTTTATAAATATTAATGTGGTAGGAGTGTGTAAGTGATGTTGTAAGAAATTTTTAAGAGTCTTGTAAGGTAGATTTTGGAAGGTCAAGCACTCCATCTTTTATGAAATTCGAATTTGTCCTTGGAGGCCAAATTTGGAGGCTCGTGGGAAAAGTTAAACTTGTCCCACACCTCTTAAAATGATCCACCAACCATGCATATGGTTTGGAGGTTAAATGTAGGCATTTATAATGCATTTTGAAGTGACAATATGTAAGTTTTAATTGCACTTCCCTTACATGTTTTAAATTTGGTCCTTTTGGAGTATGGGCATTTTTGGAGTCTATAAGTGATTTTGTCACTTTTATTTATTGTAATTTGGTGAAGGATGTTGACTTTCCTCTTGGGGTTGAGGAAGAATGATGTGGCATCCCACATGGATCCACATCATCCTCTTCTCTTCCCTCTCCTATAAAAGTGAAACTCCTTGCTTGTTTATGGTTGTTGAAACTTTGTTCATTCCTCTTGGGGGCGCATTTTTTGCTTGCTATTTTTAGATATTTTTGTGGAAGAAGCTTGGAGTCTTTTGCATGCTCATAATTTTCTAGTTCTAGACTACACTTTGACATTGTGGAAATCTTGTGAGCTTGGAACAAACTCTATTATGGAGAGGTAGGCATCTGGAGCTATATTTTAAATGCTTTCCTTCTCTTGCATGAATTTTTGAATGGTGTTTGTGTTCTTGGCTAGTTGGGTAGACTACTTAGGACAAGGTGTAGGAGAAGGCTATGGGGATTTCATATGGGGGGCATAAGGGATTGCCAATGGCACTAGTTCTATTGAGGAGGGAGTTTTGGTTTGGGATCCACCTTAGAAAAGAAACTGCTTGCATTTCTTACTCTTGGGGGGGCATAAGGAGGGGTTGGGAGATATAAGGTTTATGGGGTTGATATGTTTATTGGTGGTATGCATTTTGGTGGATGCCCAATTCCAAATTAGGAGGCATAAGGAGTTCCCCATAGTTCTTTCTCTTGTTGGCTTGCTTGATCAAGCCTATGTGTTGTGTGTATGATTTCAAATGTAGTTAGAAACTTCTGTCTTGTTTTGGACTATGTATTTTATTGTTTGTAAGCAATGTGAATTCTTATTTGTTGTGGAAGAAGCCTTATTTCCATGTGTTGATGTTCATACTTTATTTCAATATGGTTGGGGCTCGGGGGCTAATGAGGAATGGATGGTTTCTCCATTCTCATTGGCTGTCTTGGTTGGGTGGAGAGCATTGCCTTTCCACCTTCCTTGTTGTGATCAAAGTTGTAAGGAAGAAGAAACAAGCATGCTGCTTGTTTGGAGAAGGAATTTCACAATTTGACAGTCATTTCCCTTTGAGTAATTCAATGTAAATTTTCCCACCTTGAGTGGATGAGCTGTGTAATTATTGTAATGTGAAGTTAGTGTATTGTATATGGAAGATTGAATTCAAATTGAGTAATGTAAAGGAAAATTATATTTGTTCATTGTTTTGGGAAGAGAAATGCAAATGATATTATATGTATTGTATTTTATATTTTGAAACCAAATCAATTGGAAAAGAGAGAGTTGTAAAGTTATTTGGATTATCAATAAAGGATGGCATTAGTTATTTTGAATTGTATGATGTATTGGATTTGAAATTGTTGTTAAAGATTGTAATTTTCTTTTTGGAAAAGATGCATGCGTATAAAATGAAAGACAATGTTATTTCCCCTACAAAATGTATATTAAAATTAAAATAAAAATGTAGTTTCATTTAGAATTGGATGGATGATTTAATAAGAAATGTATTTGACTAAGTTAGGAATCACATGCACATTTAAATGAAAAAATGGAGATTCCAATTAAAAGAAACAGTTCACTGTAATATACTTCATCCTGGCAATTCACATTTTAATAAAAATGAATAGTTCATACTTGCACTAAACAATAAGTTATGAAACATTGAAAATTAGACTTAGTACTACCTAAGGAACTCAAATTCACTATAACAGTCAAGAATGAATCTCCAAAACTTAATGAATTTCAATTCGAGCTTACACAATCATTTTTCCGTCTATTGCCGAAAAAAATGCAACCTTGAATAAATTGGATAAATTAACTTCCCTAAAACACTCTAAACCCTCCCTAGACTGATCCTCCATGTCTTTTTGACATGTTGAGCGAAGGAGGAGTTCTAATTTTATCAAAATTATAAGTTGGAAATTTTCCAGTTTGCCAAATAAATTCCTGCAGATCGTTTTTACAAAATTGACCCTTAAAACTTAATCAAAAAGTAAATTTTATGTTTTTTATGCAAAGAGGGCTTCGATAGCTTTCCGAAAAGTCCTCATTTTCCCAAAACCGAGCTTTCTAGCTCAAGTTATGACACTTTGAAGTTTTTGTGCCTTGGCGGGAAAATTTGGGAAAATTTTCCTAATGACCACCCCCAAACCCAAAATTTCCCATCAAATTTGCCCTTAGAATTTTTTTTTGAAATATTATGCTCGGAAAATTTTCACTTTTCCCTCTGCCGGCCCTCAGAAATCAGAGGCTACCATGTGTCCTCCAGGGGCTAAGGTAGAGGCGCGGATAAATTTTACCCCTTAAACTTTTTGAAATTTTTGGAAAATTTTCACTTTTCCCTCCGTCGGCCCGCAGCCAATCAAAGGGTGCCACGTGTCCCCTTGTGGCTACAGTGAGAGGTGCGGTTTCTTTTAAAACCCTAGCTTTTATAAAAAAATTTGGGGAAAAATTCCCATGTTGACCCCGTCGGCCCGTGGCCAATGAAAGCATGCCACGTGGCACCTTGGGGGTGGAAGCGGGAGGGTGGACCTTCCTTCTCCCTTTATGTTTTGTGTTTTGGCTTTGGAAAATTTCTAATTTTCCACCCCTCCCCATAACTCCACTTCCCCTTTTTCCTTTTTCTTCCTCCTGCGTGCGGACCCACACACCGTTTTGGCATGCATTGGGAAAAATTCCCAACTTCTCCCCACGGTCCGAAACCCCACCATCTCTTCAGACTTACTTCCCTTAGTGGGTGTGCGGACCCACGCACTTCCTTCTCCATTTTTTTCCTCCATTGGTGCAAAGCACCAAATCGGTCTGCCGCCCCACCCTTTCCTTTCCCCTTTTCACCTTGCACTAGGACCTGACACGTGTCCCCTAGGGATCCGTGAGGGCGTGGAGTGTTTTTGAATTTGTGCAATGTGTTGGGAAAATTTCCCAATGCCACCCCGCGACCCACCAACCTGCCCAAGGTGCACTCCTCCTCTTTCCATGTGTCCTTCAGGGAAAATTTGATCGCAAAACTTTGCCCACTTATATCTTAAGTTCTGCAAGGAGTTATGAGGACTTCTTTATATCACCGGAAAGGCGAGAAAATTTCCTATCCATTGGGAATGGTTTGGGGAAATTTTGGAATTTTTTAGTAGGAGAAAAATCTAGTTGAAGTTTTGAGCCTGTTAGAGAGCAAGCATGGGGTAAAATTAATCCCTGAATCTAACCAGAACATGTAACCCTAATTTTTGAACCTTGTAAAATTGTTATAAGTTTATAAATAAAACTTGTGTTTTAGTAAATGGGTTTTGTTCCGGAACCTGTTAGTGAAAACTGATGTCTTATAACTTAGTTGTAGACACTTCTAATTAAAAAAATATTATCCCATAATTTTCTAGCTAACCCTAGGTTATTTCTTTGGTATTAAGTAGTTGTTTAAACCGGCACTACACTACCGATAGTCCTCATGGCTACACTACCATAGTATAATCATAGGCTCAACAATGTAAAAGTAATGTGCAACACATGCCATATTAGCACATCATATGATATCCCCACAACTCCCTATATAGTTGTACCAAATAATTCGGTGCCCATACAAAGAAGACCCGCTCCTCGATCATGTCTTGTAATACTCCCATTAGACCCCTGGGAAAATGACTACCCTCTAAATCAAGTAGTGTATAGCACCCCACTATCACCATCATTAGCATGGCTAGCCACGTCTCTTGTGGGTGTGTGGCATACATCACCCCAAACACCAAGCTCGCATTGTGCTTGGTAAACTCACTATCCATCTCCCCGAACACTCCAATCATCACCTCGAAGGAACTATCCACAGATACACTATAAAATGGCTCCCTAATAATCAGCAACCATAAAATCATGTAGACATCCTCTAGCATGATCGTCATCTCACCGGTAAGAAGGTAGAATGTGTTGGTTATTGCATCCCATCTATTGATCAGAGTGATCATGAGACTAGGATCCCATTGGATCCATCTATACCACTTAACCTCAATCAACCCTACCTCCCATAGGTGGGCCCACTCCTCCTCCATCACACTACACCTCAAATCCCCTAGCATGGGTGGTACTCTATCTCGTAGCATCAACCATTGTCGTGCTTACAACAAACCAACTCAACAATGTTAGGGCCTTAATTATATTTTATCAACAACATAATTCTACACCCTACTACCCCATACGCATTTATCATGTTCCTACTTTATCCTCAAATGCTTATTTATCCCATTCCAACTTACTCGAACCTGTACCCACCATGGCCTAAGTCCCACCTATCCCCTACCTACATTTACCTACCCTCACCTTTGTCCACCTACTTTTCTCCCTCCACGATCCCTATTCCCTTCTTTTTTATCTGTTGGTGTGAGAAAGGGGTCATTAGTTATGGGTGTAGGTGTGGACCAAGTTATGGGTCTTAATTAGGTTAGTTTAGGGTTAGGGCTAGGTCATGATGAAGTGGCAAAATGAGGTGGTAGGTAAGGTGATGTGGATTTATCAATTACAAGGTAATTAATAAATAATTGTGTAAGGTTTAGGTGACGAGGTTATATTGTGAGATGAGATGCGGGTCACAAGGGGTCGTAAGACACAAATTTGGTGTCTACACGGTCATTTTTTCCCCATTGATGTTGGTAATACATCACCAACATCATTCGACCCCAAACCGCGTTATTCTTTGGTTTGCCCCAAAGCCGAATGCTCACGGCCCCGAATTTCGAAATGGCCTAAAAACAACCTAAACCCACCCAAACCTTACCCCAATTCATTTTTACCCCTATTTAGCCTACATTCCACCCTCCCCATACCCAAATCGGTTCATTTTACCTGTATTTAATTTTTAAAAAAATTCCCCCATTTGTTCATTTTAACACCAAATTCAATTCAAAATACACAATAGGAGTTGGAACCTACCTCATCCTACTTGCCTCCTCCTTCTGGCACCTTTATTCTATTCAATGGTGAACCTCTGCTACTCCCTCCCACTACTTTGCCATGTATAAAATTGATCTCTGATCCTCTGATGAATCAACTCGTTCCACCCGATCACGTGGACCCATCTTCCTCACTCCAACAACCACTCAACTCCCTCCACCTTGGTCTCATATAATCACCTTGTCCTATGCTCCTCAAAACACCAAAGACTACTTGTTTGTCACTTAGCAATAATGTGAAATGGAAAATGAATCCATAAGTATATACATTTTTACTTTTTAACAAAGTGGCTCGACCCAACCGATGTTGGTTTTCCCATACCAACAACAATCACATGAATTAGTCTAACAATATCAGGTTTACGGTGACCGATATCGTTTTCTATGATCTGTTATTGGTCATATTCCTTATACCCCATTTGGTCCCTTCTCATCAAGTTAACCACCTTCTTATACTTTTACCCTTCACTACCTTCACCACTAACCCCAAGGTATTTCCTACCACCTAACCACCCAACTGGTACCTCTCGTATTTTTCCCTTCCACCTCTTTCTCTCTATATCGGCCTTACCCACAACCTTACCTCCCAACCTCCACACCATGCAACATTCATCCCTACCCATGCTATCACCTTATGATATCTCCACCACCAAATTTTGTCCTGAACCCCCAACCCGAGACATTTTTACCTTCCACCTGCCCTTATTTTCCGTTTGGGAATATTTTGGCCCCTAACATTGCCTTACCTATGGGCTTGCCCAAGTCCCCCAACCCAATCTTTACTCTTATGACCCTCGCATTCATGTACTCATTATCCCTTGTGATAATGATACTCAATTTGTTTAACTCAATTCCCTTGATTTGCCTAAATGTCATGTCATTTATCCAAACTAACCCATACCTTTTGTGTACCGGATCATACCTAATGTCCTACACCTAACCTTGTTGTGATTCCTGACCATATCCTATGCCTTGGATACCTGAATCACTTCACCCCTGTTGGATAAACCTACCAGCATTTACCAATGTAGAGTTTTCACGCTCTTCATCTTGGTACCTTATCGCAATCTATACATTTGCATGTGTTAGATGGAAATTACCTATTACCTGATCTACGACCCTTTGGTCTTAACCATGTCCTTACCCATTTCCCCATACCCTTACCTATCACCTACCTACACCAATGGGCCATGCCTACAGCCTTACCTATCACTCACTACCCTTGGCCTAACTACCACTCACCCTCTACACAATATAACCTACCACTCGGACACCTCAATTAACTTACATGAAGTACTGTGTAGCAATGCCACTCACATTTGTTAAAACCCTTTGACCTTACCCACCCTTATTTCAACCTACCCACAAACCTAAACTACCCATACATTTCCTTAATTATGTTTAGGGACTTTTACCTTGCCCATCCCCTAACCTATATACCCTTCCCTAACCATCCTTTTGTGACCTTTGAAATTTTGTACTTTTTATACCTTGTGATGTAATTACCCATGTTGTTTTAGCCTAACAACCATACCTTACCTATTTTCATGTTGTTTATCCTGACCAAACCTTTAGAGTACTAGAACATACCTAAATGTTCTGCACTTGGCATACTTTGTGTTTCTAGACCATATCATATACCCTAGATACCTAAATCAATTCAAACTTGTTTGGATAAACCTATCGATTCTAGACAATGTATATTTTATAAGATCTTCATCTTGGTACCATGTTATAGTCTATACATGTGTGTGCATTTGATTTTCATTACCTATTACCTGATTTGACCCTATCCCATTGCCCATTACCCATTACCTGATTTGAATCTTGTCAAAACCTAATACCCAATTTGACCTTTACCCTTTACCCAATATGCAAACACCATACCCACCTATATTCTTTTTCATCACTTCCACATTTATCAAACCACGCACCGATTTTGTCTTATACCTCATCAATTCCTATTTTGAGGGGATCATCTCCACCCACACTTAGGGCAACCACACCTTTAGCCCTACTTGGGGTAACCCCACTCTCACTTATATTTGGGGCAACCACTTCCTATTTTTTTCAGCATCACTTATCAATACAAGCTACATGATAAAAAGGGGCAAATGTAGACACCAAATTTTGGTCACACTCCCCTTGATCCCCTTTCAAGTGGTTAGCATACTATGTTCATATAACCACAACCCCTTTGCCCCACATTTATATTAATTTAATTATTTACAATTGACATAATACCCATATTGACGTTATTTATTAATTTAATTAGTTTAATTAAATTAATTTACACCTCACCCAACCACTTCACCTAGACACCTCATCATAGACCTATTCTTAACATGTTTCTTTTAACTAAGATTCAATCTCTACTTACCCTAACTAACTGAGACTTAGTCTAACCCTAACATTAGATGCCTATTATTTCTCTAACAGCATACCCACTTATCTAAGTGCAAAATACCATTTTAGACATGGACCAATGGGAAAAAAACTCACTAAAAGATAGCCAAGATCTACTATTTTGGAAAACCTAGATTTCCTACCTTAACCGACGCCGGTTAACCCTAAACCGATGCCATTCACCCTAACCATCATTGGTTACCATATATTCATTTTGGCAACCTTGTTCAGGAGGTTGACCATTTTTGAATTTAGAGAGAAAGAGATTTACATGCAATCACAAACAAGAGTCTTCTTGAGCATCCAGACACTCCCTAGCCAACACCATGACTGATCTGAAGGCATTGTCATTCATGATAACATTTTGGGAAGCACTACAATGGAACTGATCTCCATTTTTATAGATCAACCATTGCTATCCTCCACCAACTAGGCTGTAAATACAAGTAAGTGGTTTTGATATACATCATTCTATACTTACTTAGATTCTAATTTCTTTATCTCTGTTTGTCAAATCTTATTCTCCTTTACATTCCACCATTCCCACCTTCCTGTCAATCCACCCATTTGACCACCCACTATATTTTATCTCCCTACACCCAAATCTTAAGAATTCTTGAGCCTTTTTAGCATTTTTACGAACCTATCCATCCCTCTTCCATTCTCTGTGCAATCAAAAAGAAGCTCAAAAACCAAGTTTGATTTATTTCTTCCATTTTTCCTCTACCAACCCCGGTCACCTTGACCATCATCGATCACCGGACCAACATTGGTTAATGTGTCTCCTGACAAACATTCACTAAGTTGACCTTAACACCCCAAAACCTCTCAGAACCTTACCCAAACCTAGTACCTTACCTAAAGTCCCACCACAGGCCTTCTCAACTCTCTGTGTAGACACAGAGAGAGCATGGGTACCCATTTTGATGTTCTACCATTATCCACCCTAAACCGTCACCGATCACATCTAAAGTATCGTCAATCATACCACCGATCGGGCATTAATCTCTCGTGTCTCATCAACCCACTCAAGTCAACAATCTAATACACATCCCCAAACTACCCAGAATTATTTGTAACCTCTTACCAGACCTCTGTTAGACCTACAAAAACTCAAAACCACCTACCCAACCTTCTTATCTAATCGTAACCCTTCCTATTACATTATATTTTCTTATTGTATTTGAATAATATGCCTAAATCCTATTAAATATAGTAGGATGTTATTTTTTATGTTATTTCTTGCGTTAAATTATATTAAATAGTGGATTGACAACCATTTAGGAAGTATAGCGGTTCCTAGATCTAGCACACGCTAAAGTACCCACTAACATATAATGTTTAATATTCCTCTTGTGTTATTGTTTTGCATTCACAAGTAGTTCACCCTAGCCAAAAGGAAGCTCCTGTAATCGGTATTAGATCGATAAATTAGAATAAGCAAATAATTTTCAATCGACATCGAGAACATGTATTGCTCCTTGACGTATCTCCCTCTATATGTTTCATTAAATCTATTAGTAATCGGTGAAATATTTGTGTATTATAAAAGGTTCATTTCTCTATAGAAACCTAACAGAATGTGATTCTCACTTTGTGCCACTCTAGAATATTGTCTCGATGGGTCACCCACCAATGCACTGTTATCCCATGTAAGGTATAAGTAAGCATATTCCTCCTTTCTACTTGACATGTCCATTGGACTTCCATCATGCGTAAAAAGGCATCGTGGGTTTCCTTCCCCATTGTAACGTGGTAATTTCCTTCCTCCTAGGGGCCTAACCGAGTGCACCACTGGTGATGCAAGTCACAATTTTTTTCAATTGTCTTCCAACCAGCTCATAGGTCTTATGCATCCAATTTCCATATAAAACACTAGTTGCATCACTCATGGACTAATCATCTTCCCACTGAATGACTCCTCTTGATGGATGAATACCTTCGGTGTCCTTGATGGGTGCAAACCTCCCATATGTTAGTGTATTAATAATGAGCTCATTTTTGTTCTCAAATCTAATGTACCCCTTGTTGAAGCACAAATCAACATTATTCTTGTAACACCAAGGGCACCTAAGTATTTCTAGGAATTTTTTTGACCCAACAAGTTCTATAACCTCAAAATCCTCAGTAAAATTTTCCCTTTGAATGGTTATGGATACATCCTTCAAAACCCTGAGGGGCATATCATTTGTTCTATTTTCCATGTACAACACATTTGAAGATAGATCTAATGGAGGCCTCCCCATCTGATTCCATGCATCTAGGGTAAGGACATTGACCTCTATCCCTATGTCAATCAATATGTTGCTTAAAAGCCATCAATAAACCACCACATTCAATGTGATATTCTTTTCATAATAAATAATGTGAGGGAAAATTAGTGTGAAGACTGTCTCTCGCACTCACCTCCAATGTGTGATACCTTTTCTCTTATCCATTCTCCCAAAAGAGGAATAATATTCTCCTGGAACAACATTTGACATATTTTCCTAACCTCATCCATGTCCTTATAGGGGACCTTAGGGATCTTCTAGACATTGAATCTCCCCTTGTAGGCTCCTAATCACCTCCATGGTCTCTTGGTAAACCTCTTTCGATGGCTTGGATCAGGATAATCTCTATTTAATACTTCCTCTCATGTAATGAGGGGCCTTTGCTTTGGTTCTTCCCTAGCGTGTGCAGACTTCCACCCACATAGTCACCAATACAAGTTCTAATTAAGGGTTATTTGTTACCCTAGAAATCCACCATAGATCAACTATCTTCATACTCATTATCCCCACACCCTTGTCCTTCCTCTATTTCTAGCTCATGTGCTTATATAACTCAAGGTACTCCTCATACTTATGCTTCTTCCTGCACCATGAGCACTGTATAAAATCTAGATATTCACACTTGTAGTGTTCAATAGATCCACAATTGTAACAAGTTCCATGGGGAAATTCACTCCTACCTCCTTAACCACAATGACCTCTGAATCATCCATAAAAACATCTTCCTTAACCTCCTCCATCCATGTTCCCTTCATACTAAAAACCTTCATTCTTAGGACTATTTCCAATACTGGTTCTAGCACACACCAATATCAATGGCATCATGGATTTGGTCTATCAATTGGCATTCCTTTGTATTGTGAGTCATAGATGAGAAAATATTACAATAAGAAGACACATTTTTGCAGAGTGTGCATTGTAACAATTAGAATCTAATTAGATCATGATCTCCATGATAGATTTCACAACCCAATGACATGATGCACACCAACATTCATGGGAAAATTTCCTTTGTGTGTCGTTCTACCTCATAGTCCTTACACGATAGTCTATTGCAGTATCATGAGTTGAGTTCGTAGATAATTTTTCTAGCTTCTTCACCATGGTATCAATTTGTGCTTCTAGAAAGATACTTACCCCAAGATAAAACTTTGAATGGCCTCGGCATGTACGAGAATATTCCAAGGCCTTGCGTGGTCCATAAAATTATTATTTGAAATTTCTCATCTGAACGGTGTTATTAAACCCCAACGAGCCACCGAGCATGTTTTCGGGATGGATATCATAAGATAATTTTTATAGGATCATCTTGAAACATGCATCATTATCTCACACACTCTCAATCATACCTTGTTGAATCTTCTTGAATGCGTTGGTGATATTTTACTCAAATTAAAGAATGTGGAATTCTTCCAAAAGTAATCACATAGTGTAGTATAATCCACCACCATCTGATGTGGGTCATCTTTTGGTACTAGTTATGCACGCACCTATGCAACGTAGGTTGTAAACTATCTTCTTTTTTCTCTAGGAAGTGATACCCTTAGTGCACCATAACAACTCACATTTTTGTACATGCTCCATAGAATGTTAAACACCCTTATAACTAGGTAAATGTAGATACATATCATAAAACACCCACTGAGGTGGTGGACATCCTTGTTCTCTAGATCAATAACCTATATTCCCTCCTACGTTGCCTCCACCACTAGATCAACTAGATTCACTAGATCCTATTCCTCTAGATCCACCATATCCTCTTCCCCGTAGCAGTAAGGAGCCTAAATCAGTTGCACTCTATGTCCCCACCATTGTGTTAAACTATGCGCCAACAATATGTGATGTTGAACCACTTCCAGACGTGATACCCAAACATTTTGCACCCATACCTTTCCCGGATGGTGTGCTAGACAAAATACCTCTAAACATAAGAAATTTTTGTATTTCCATAGATGAATTAAATGTAAAACTATTTATACTAGGTGTCTCTTGACTACCAATAGCAATACAAATAAGATTAACAAAACTTATCACAGGAACTAGAAAACTAAGCACCAGCGTTTGGTCACCAGGTGGGGCTGAGATGTAAACCCATAGTTATTCTCCTTCCTTTATGATGAGATCTCTCCGGAACCGAGGTAGTTTCTCTCCCGTGATTGCCAAGATGGGGTAGCATAGAATTCTTAGGTTCCACACCCTCTGCAAGAACCTCAAATCCTTCCTACAACATTTTCCCCCATAAGTCCATCACTCCTGCAACTTCACATTGTCTCGTCAACTCCCTCTCTCATGATTTATTATACTCAAGCCACCTCTCTTCTCTTTATGCTTCCTCTCGTAGGGTTTGACATCTCTCACTACACTATCTTATGCACCCTACACCTAGTGATATTTTAGCTATCCATAAGAAGTTATTCCAAACTTAGAGTGATGATCAAGATCTTAATGGCTAATGGTATAGCATGCAAGAATGGTCCTCTTGGATCCCACAAGAACTAAAACACAACAATCTCTGGGAAAGAATACATATAAATCATGTATTCTAAGGTACATGTATTCAACTCTCCACTCCATCAATGATCAATAAAGCACTAGTCCATATTAGATCGGCGTCATGAAGCTACCGATTTTCTTCTTGAGTCTAAGCATGAGGTTTATAATACCATATCTTCCTTGATACATATGTTGATAACCATTCATAGAGTTCTACTAGAAAAAATAATGTTTTCATAGAGCTCATGATACAAGTTCTCCTCTTGTAGACACCCAAATTTGGGACACATCCCTTTAACCCCTTTTGATTCATTAATTCAACACATATACCTAGCTATGGTCCCCTTCACCACATTGGTATTAATTTAATCACCTATAATTAAATTAATCCTCATCCTCATACTATTATTAATTTAATTACTTTAATTATATTAATATCCACATCAGCCCTCCACCTCATCCCAAGACCTATTCCTAGCCTATTGATTAACTAAGACTAAGTCCCTACTTATCCCAACCAATTGGGACTTAGTCTAGCCCTAACATTAATTCCCTATTTCTTCTCCAAAAAAACTCCTACTTATCTAACCATCATTCTCCACTTGAGACCCGAATCAGGATTCAAATCACACCAAAAATAGTAAAGATCAGACTATTTTTAGCAACTTGGACTTATTCACCTTAACCGACATCGTTTATCCCTTGGTCAACACCTATCACCTAACTGCCATCAATTATGTTAAATAATATTTTCTAACTCTTTTTCAGGTTATGAATCTAACTTCCATGGCTTATGTTTTTTTTCAGTCACACTCTCAAGAGTTCTTACAACCTTCTGACCAACAAGATCCCCTCTCAGCATTCAGATGTCATTCGATTCATCCACGAGTTCTTCTAGAGCTCCTACACACACACTAGGAAGCATCATGCTACCCTACGCCCGTATTCACTCTAGGATCACCACCATCATCCACCTCCAGGTTATATTCAACAAGTAAGTTTTATCTCTCTTTTATAATTTCTAATAGCTAAGACTGTTTTTACTATGCTATCTACTTTAGACACCACCCTTCTACCTTACCCAGATCTAATCCCCAGTGCCTTTGGCCAACCTTCTGTCTGTTTAACCTCCCACACCTTTCCTAAACCCTCATATCAACATCTTTGAGTCTTAACAAAAATCCCACAAACCTATCCAAATCCCCATCACTCTCTATGTAATCACAAAGAGTGCCCAATTTTAGTTTTTGACATTACCACCAAATTTCCCCTACCGACACAGATCACCCAAATAGTGTTGGTATATCCCCATATCTCGCATCGGTTATTTTACCGGCATCGGTCTCTAAGACTGCAATTTTCCCTAAACCAACAAGTTCACAAATTTCCCAAAATAACCCAAAACCTTACCCAACTTCATCCAGACTCCACCTACAACCATATACCACACATGTATACCCAAACCACCTCCCTAAACCAAAGCCTAACCTTTCCTCTTAAATTAAATTTGTTTTTGTATGTTGTCAGAGATACATAAATCTTATAAATATAGTAGGAATCATTGATTTATTATTTCTTATTATATTAATTTGTATTAAATAGAGGATTGACAACCATTCAAGGAAGCATCATGCTTCTTGGATCTAGCCATTGCTAGGTAGTCCTCTGACTCTTTCTATTTAATATTCTCTAGTGGCCTTGTTGTAATTTACAAGTAGTTCCTCCTAGCCAAACAGAAGCTCTTTCATTCAGTTTGATAAAAATTCTACAATGAGCACAACTCCTTCTTCCATCTACATAACACAGGTATTTCTCCTACGTCTGTTAGCCTTATCTATTTTATTGCATTAATTTTAGGTGAAACATTTTGGCAGCCCAATCAGACCCATTCTTGTAGTTTCTTTGCATTTTATTCATATAGGTAATTGTGTGTTTCTTTCTTTCTGAAAAGTTTGCATTAAAATATCTCTCTGGTCAATATTCTCTTCTTCTACTTGTCTAAAGGACATTCATGATTTGGTGTTTAAAAAGAATTATTCTTACTTTCTTTTACACCTACATCTAGTGAAAGATCATCCTCTTGACCTATTCTCTATTTGCTACATCCAATTTCACTTTCGATTGTTGCATTTTTCTCACTTAAATTTATTTGCAACCTATATACTAGAGGTCATGACTAGTTGATGGTTTTGAGCATGAAATGTAGTTCACACTTTGTGTACACACCCTAAACCAAATCACTAAAATAAATCACTCATTTCAAAAACATCTTCCTTCCTTGTAATTACTATTAACGACTAATAATCGATTAGTGGCAAATACACGGCTAGTGTTCTCGCCACCATAATATCGTGGTTGTACCAAACGTACGAAAGGTATATCGGGTCCCTTTATAAAAAAACCTGAAACTAGCCATAGACTACTTATAGGGCACCCTTGTTGACCAAAAACTCTATTATACTCATATTCAGTTCTAAATGGCATAAGCCACACAACATTAAAAATCTATTACCTAGGATTTGGCATGTTTGCTATCTTTTTCCTAATTTGTGTTTTGAGTTGTGAGATTGTTTCACCTCTTTTTATTTCCCTACATACTCTGTAATCACAGTTGGTGTATTCCAACTCTTTTTGAGTGTGTTAGGACTTATCATTTCCATACTCAGTTTCTGGGTTGGTGTTTATTTGGACTTAATCACTTTAAAATTCAAATTTTCATCATCTTCTCAAATTTCACAAGAATAGACATCGATCCATCAACCACAATCGATTATGTCCTCATACAAGAATCAATTAACTTACTGAATTGGTTTCTATTGTTTTGGTTATTTTACCCAAAATAGTGTTCAATTCACATCCAATCATTTTTTGTGATCTATTTCTGACATTTCACACATTTTTGAGTTTTTGTTACCATCATCCGAGTTCGCCATCCGATTTGCAATTCTTATCTCCATATTTTCAAACCTATCATTTATCCATAGAAATGAGCATCGGTCTAATGATCGACATTGGTTACCCTACCAATGTCAATCTTTTGTTTTGATTTTTCTTTCAAAACAATGACCAATTCTCATTTTCCATATTTCTTCTATCATTTTTTTGTGTTTCTGCACCATCAGCAGAGCTCATATCACATGTCTTACCACTATTCACATGGTTTTGACTCGCAGACAAGTCAACACCCTAGTCTTTCACACCATCTATCAGTCGTTACCCCTATCCCATCGCCACCTTCTATTTCTTTTCCTATGGACCCCAACATACCTCCCATTGTACCTACAGGTGATGAGGAATTCATGAAATTCCTCAATCATAATACCACTACCCTACAGCTATAATATTACTTATCCCATTCTTCCACCCATGAATCCTCGTCAACCTTTATTCAGACACCTTCCTCGATGTCTCCCACTCTTGTACCCACTTCGTATTAACAAGTACCATTATAGCATTACCCGCTCAAGCCTCATCACCTGTCATTTCTTAAATTGACCCTACATCATCGATATCTTCTACACCTACGTCATATATCAAAGTTTTTCTATTTGTCTCCCCTATGGTGTCTACCCCACCATCATCTATGGATCTTAGTGTATGGATCCCCACTTTGTAACCTCCAGTTACATTGTCACATTTTCATAGTCTAGTCATGTTTATCCCTACCACCTTGCCACCTATCGCTACAAGGGTCTCGATATACATTCCTCCCATCTATACCCTATCTCATCCACCACCTGCCACCTACACCTCCTATTCAAAATTACAACAATATTTTCAATGATCCTATTCATCCTTATATTCCAATTCATTCATACCCCGCACATTGGGAAACACCAAAGTTTAATCAATTTAATAGCAAGAAAGATCCACAACAACATTTACAATCTTTTAAACACCTATGTTTTCAAATTTCCAATGATGATGCACTATTTCTTTAAAATTTCCCAATGTCCTTGACATGATCTACCTTATACTTTGGTATAGTGACTTACCTAGGCACTCTATATTTTTAATCAACCAACTAGCCCAAGCCTTTATCGATCATTTCTCCATTAACATTATCAAGAAGGTTACCATGACTGACTTGTATTCATACACCAATATGAAGACAAGTTTATTATAGATTTTGTCATGTGTCGATGGAGCCTTATCAACCAACTCACTTTCTAATTAACTTGAATCAAACTAATAGAGTTGTTTACTAGGGCTTGTGCCAAACATATCTCCCCAACTCTCCAAGTCCAAACCTTCCAAACATTTTATGAGGCATTCAAAATGGCTCAAAAAATTGAAACCCATGCTATCAAAGAGAATAAATTGTAATTATACAATAACAAAGCCTCCTTCAAACCAAATGACTCTTCTTCTTCTTCCAAACCACAAACCAATCATTCAAATCCCAAGGGATCTCGCCAACGTGGTGGTCCTGAAAGTTGGTCCATCTCATCCATCCAACCAACCAAAATTTCCTTCTACTCTTTATCCTATTCAAAAAAATTAACATAAGTAGGAACATTGACGATATATTCCCATAAGGGAACCTCACTCCTCTATGTTATAGAAATTTTTAAAAGTAGGTGATATCATCCTTCCATCAATTAAACCACATGCTATTTTTTATCTTTCCCATCATTTTCCTACGTGGTATAAAGAAAATGACTATTGTAACTACCATCACGTTAGGGGTCATAGTGATGGAAATCAGTAAAACATTCAAGAATATTGTCCAGGAGATGTTAGATAATGGAGATATCATCCTCGACAATCCTAATGCTCAAGAAAACCAAAACTTGCAAATATTTAAAAATCCTTTCCCAAACCACAATCAGTCATCAAACCAAATAGGTGAGACTTCTAATGCCAATGTTCATGAGGTCTACGTCGTCTTTGAAACTGTACCTATCTCTTCGCTCAATTACCTCTCATCCCCTCTATTGAGGAAATCCTTATCGAGCTCCCCTACCCATGGAAGAGCCTAATCCTTCTACTCCTCTACCCATGGAGGAACTCCTCACATATAGCCCTTCATCTATAGAAGATCTTACCTCATCTATGTCCCAAATCACTATAGAGCCTATCACACATGTTCCTCTACCCATGGAGGAACCAACTACATCTACATCTTCTCCTATCATTGAAATTATCTTGCCTATGCCTCTACCCAAGGAGGAACCCATTTCACTTGCTCCTCAATCTAACAAGAGGTTGACCCTATCAACCTTTCTACCCAAAGAAGAGTCTATATCACAAGTTTTACCATATCCTCACCCCATTAAGGATCCAATCATATCTCTTCTTCCTATAAGTGATGCTTCACCGAGGGTCTTCTAGGATCCTATCGATCTTATAACATCAATCTTAATAATCGAATTCAAGGAGGAAGCTTTCCTTGTGTTAATTAAATCATAGTTTTGGACAAGTATCACAACTTGTTCATCACTTTCTAAACCAAATCAATTCTCATGTTTGGTAGACTAGTTGGAGTATGTCGATCACACCACACTCTGGGGTGCCTGTGACTCCTAATATCTACTCAAATGTAAATGTTTCCCATAGATACCTCCACCATTTATCTAAAGGTATTCTATTCAACCAAGACCACAAAACCTAAACCAGTCATATCCATTCCTTCTTCATCATCTTTTCCTTCACCCCAACCTTCACCGTACCTCAAAATCCTCATCAACATCCAAATCTTCAACTAAACCCACCACTACATAGGGGTCCACCCTATGCCTAGTCTAGTGCATCCCACCATCAAATTAGACCTAACTACTACACAACCATCTATCATGAAGTCAACTTTTATGCCTAAGAAGAAGCCACATTCTCCTAGGCCTTATTCACCCTCACCTCTTCCATCGATCTTAGGCCCACATCCATCAACCTTGGTTAAGCAACCACTTCACCAAGGAAAGTCTAAGGTATGACAACCTACATCCACACCTTCACCAGCCCCTTTTCCCACACCCTTACCTCTTCACCAAAACAAACCCCACGTGTGGCAGCCCGCACCCACACCTACACATGTACCTTCATCACCACTTCATCCCACATCCATACCTTTACCTGCAATACATTTTCAGCCCACACCTACACCCTCATCTTCATTTCCCTTTTTGCATACATCATCTATCTTACCTGCTACCACACCACTTCCAACACATTCATTTTCACCATGGATATTCAAATTGATTTCATCTTCCACATCCCCTTCTACCTCACATGCCCCACCTACACCTTTACCCAAGAAGGTGCAACCTAAATCAAAACAAAAACAAAAATTTTGTTACCTACCAAAAAGGTAACTCCACCTACACCACCTCAATCAACACTTGTTTCACAACCATCACCGTGCCTTCACCCAAACCCACTCTGACTTCACATTGTGATCCATTGGCGTGGATCCTATGCTAATGTTCTTGCTAGGTTGTTAGAAACTTTGACTATCACATTTCCACCCCTTAAACCTTATGACCCTCTCAAACCCAAGCCAACAGGGTTTGATGACACAAATATTTGTGCTTATCATCACTCTCTAGGACATGATGTCAAGGGTTATAAAGCCCTTAAGAATGTTCTCCTCCATATATGTGTTCTCGAACCTCTTGCAAAAGAAAATGACATATTAGAGGAGGAATTTGTTATTGAATAATATGACCTATTAGACAAGGACTTCACTTCCCGTATCACTACGTGACCTAAACCACTAACCATCCAATGGCCCTAAACAAGTGTCTTCCCAGCCCTCTTTTCCTCCTCCAACTTTTGAGATTAATATGGTCTATATTAGAGAGTTATCGCAACCCACTCCAAAATGTAAATTTTTCATACTCATTTCACAAGGCTCTTATCTTACATTAGGTTTTTATCCCTCCTATCATTATACCTTTCACGATTCATCTCCCCATGTTCCTAAAATCAATATGGTTTAAGTTACCACTCACACACAGAAAGACAAACGAAAAGAGAATACAGGAAATCCATCTAGTACACCTTTACACAATATCCTATCTTCACCTGCTCCCAAGGTAATCATCCAAGGGCTGACCTATTCAATTTTTTATGGTGTCATACATCACACCATGATCAAACAATTACATCATTCCCTTTAAAAATGTCTTTGTATGACCTCATATAAACCTCTATATCTCATCGTCGGTCCCTCCTAGATATCCAACAAACTATCGAGGTATTACCAAATGACCCTTCACCCATTTCTACTATCTTCACCCCTCATCACATAGTCACTGTCACTACTCTACCCAATAATTCTATCCCCACTACCACTCATCATATTTCCATTGTCAGTTTCTCTTACTCGGAAATTACTTCTTTCCATTCAAAGGATCCTGATCCCACCCTCATCATCTCTATCTACATCTATGATACTTGCATCTGACATGTTATGATCAATGGAGATATGACCATCAATATCATTTCTTCACATGCATATGAACAAATAACAATACATTCCCATTACATGCATAAAAATCTAGTTATGTTTTTTTCATTCAATGATGCCATAACCACTACCCTCAACACTATCATTCTCCACATCCACATGGGCCCCCACAATTCCTAAATTATTATATGTTCTCGAGGGGGAATTCTAATACAACATGTTATTGGGCTGAGCTTGGATTCGTGTCATGGGGTTATTACCTTTGAATTGACATCACTACATCAAGTTTGAATATGAAGGACACCCTTATACTATTCAAGAATACCCTTCACCTTTTAAAACCTATAACATGTTGTATTGACCTAATGATGTCCTTATTCCAATTAAGGCATCTACCACCACCCCTTCCTCACCTACTTAAGTTGTTATTTAATCTTCTAATACCACTACCTCCTTGTCTACTACCGTAATCACTTCATCTTCTGCCATTGCTTCCTCTACCACTTTTGTTAATGCACCTTCATCAACTAGCACACATCTCCCCACTATAGCCGCAACTTCCAAATTTAACCCTTCTTCTTCTTCTTCTATTCCTGCCACCCAAGTACCTACTTTTGACCCTTTGGAAGGTGTTTTTCAATTCCTTACATTGGGGGAGTATCGCCTATACAATATCGATACCTTCCAAACTCCTCAAGAGTATGGAAACCTTCATCAACACCCACATTATGACCGTCGTGTAGGAGAAACCTTTCCATATGGTCCCCCTCACCTACGCACCAACCTAACATTCGAGGGACTTGATACTTCTTCCTATTCTCCTAAACCACCTACTCAAACATGACCTTTTTCCTCCAACTTTCGTTACCTCACCAACCGTTGTTTCACCCACACATTTCTTATTAAAAGTATCTTCTCAAGGCCAAAATACTTCAGAAATGATAAAGTCAAAAGTTCAAGGAATTTTGGTGGAGAAATTATGGATATTTGGGTACCAGTGAAAAGGATAGCCAAAAGGAAACCAATGTTCCCAAGGGTAATGAATCACCTCAAAAGGAAAAGTTTCTTTGGAGAAAGGGTTATTGAAATTACAAATAAAACCATTACAAAGGAAGAGATTAATGAAAATTAGAGTATATAGGGTATTGATAAAGATGAAGGATCAACTAATGGGAGCCATCACAACATGCCAAAAATGAGGTATCAAAAGAATAAAAGGAGATTAGTATACTAGTTCGTGAGGATATCTCCACCAAACAACAACCTCTCAAGTAATTAGAAACTCGTAGAAGAAATATGATTACCTATAGGAACACCACCATCCCAAGTGGTTCCTAAAGAAAATGTAGAGGTTATGACTACAACATTTGAGGAGAAAAATAGATAATATGTTTAAAATGTTTATATGAATCAAAAGGAAATTATTCAACCCCAAGTTCAGGATCAAGGAAAGAGGCAAATGGGGAAGTGAAAACACAAGATGAACCCAATAAATTAATATTGGAAGTGGAAAAAGTGTAGCATATGTATCCATTAGTGAAATATGTTCAAAAAATGTCTAAGAAATTAGTGGTTTTCCTTGAAAAACCTCAATATACATTGCAAGAGACAAAGGTGGGAACAACTCTTACAAAAGGTTGGATAGGAGAATTGATTTCAAAACAAGAAGAATAAGAAGATGTTTTACCTATGAAAGACATATATCTTATAACCTTGGATTTCCCAAAACCCAAAAAATCTCTGAAAAGGGCTAGGTTCATTATTAAAACTCATACTGACCCATATGGATCTATAACTTTTGAGGTGACAATCCCACATGAGGGAAAATCAAGAAGTGATATAACTGTAAGTGACTATAATTTTCAATTTTTTCTTTTGGGAAAACCCTCAAGGGATGTGCTAAAGCAAGTAGTTTCACAAGAAGTCCATTGTTTTTTACATAAAGTGGACAAAGACATAATATCAAAAAGATAGTTAAAAGAACAGTCATATCATTGAGTTCATATCTACAATTGTTAGTTGGAAAATCCATTGAATGGCAAGAAGATATCTCTACTAATACTCTTGAATTTGTGGGACACATTGAAAAATATATTAAAAATGTTAAATATATTGATACTTGGGTGGAGAAACTAATGAAAAGTAGAATAAATCCATTGAGTAAGATATGATGAAGTATGAAGAGCTTAAGAATAATCTTAATGAAATTGATGAATTAATTAAACAAAGTGTGATAATGAGCTTTTCTATTTTGAGGGAATTTTCCCCAAGCTGAATCATATTACTCAATTAGATGAATACTTAGTTGAGAAGGAAATAATTGTGCCAACTGAAAAATGGGAACTTAGTATGCAATTTAAGACTTAGCCAAACTCGTGAGTTGAGGTTTTGAATGGAATCAAAGAAAAGATGGAGACAAAGAAGAAATGGGTTGAAAATAATATGGACACTATTGATCTAAAGTTAGAAAACATGGTATTTGATAAATTCAAAAAGAGTTATGGTGATCTGAAAACTAACTTCTTAATCAGTTATTTTGAGAAGAATATCCAAAGAGAAAACTTTTCTTATGAATTCATTGAGACACTAATGACTGTAGAAAACAAAATTGTAGATTTAAAATCAAAATCATGGGAATATAAAAAAAAGATGGATCAATGTGTGGATGCACTGAGTAGGAAAGCCTTGATATTTCAACACCATATAGGCCCAGATGAAGATGATATAAAAGAACTATTCCAGAAGTATGATGCATATGTGGATAGGAAACCCAAGGAAGAAGAAGATGAAGAAGATAAAGATACAGACATGAAGACTGATGAACAAGCATAGGCTTGTTTTCCTTGAACTTTATTTTCATCTTATTTCAATTATTACTCTTGTTTCATAAAAAAACTGAATATCACTTTGAAGTTGTTATTTTAATATATATGTATATAAATTTATATAATACATTAGAATTTTATATTGCTTTGATAATATTTCAAATCCATCATGAAGCATGTAAACTAATGAAATTATTTGTTATCTTTTGTATTATGGAAAAAAAGAAAAATGGGGTTCTATAGGGGCCCCATCCCATGAAGAAAAAGTTACATATATTTTCAAGAATTGTATAAAAAAGGAAACAAGAAAAATAAACCTAATCATCCACCACCACAAAATCCTCTCTGTAAAGAGGAAGTTTCTTCACTAGCTTATTTTTCCTATGAACAAATTCATATGTCCCCAATGCCATTTGAACAAACACAATGTCTCCTGCTAGTGTGTGAGACATACCCAAAGACCTAAGTTCATCAATAGTTTTCATAGGTCCATCCAAAAAATTGAGCAATTATGACCTCCTCTCATAGAGGAAACCCATTTAGTCATGTCCAGACCTCCTTTAGGGAAGGCATTTTTCCCTGTTACTTTGAAAGTGGAGCATGGCTTGGAACCATGAGCTAGAACTACAACAAAAAATGATCGTGGAGTAGATGGAGTAAGAGGCATAAAGGTAGACTCACCTTTATATTACTTCCCAAAAATGTTGATGCTTAAGGAGGTTGAGAAGGTATGGTCCCTTATGGGCTAAGATTGAGACACGTTGCTCCAATTAATTCATTCTATGAAAGTGGGTAGGAATGTACCTAGTGAAATCTCCCCATCAAGTACATAAGACCCTAAGGGGATTTCCTTCACAATAAATGCTTCATTACAAATAAAGGGGCATTTTTAATCGGTCAAACCTTGCACACTAGGCCTGCTCACAAGCCAAAATTTCTTCAATGCATCAGGATTCTTTTAATGTTATAGTCTAAAGAGATGAAAATACATCATCTAGAAGGCATAAAATTTGGGACTTATCTCGATAGGCCTTTTAATCAACACAACCCAAATAACTTGTGTTGTAAGATTCCTAGTAAAATCTTCAGGATCAACAATCTCAAATAGCATTATTATGAATGCCTCATCAGGGCCTAACATATCAAAAATTGATTTCAAATCCTCTATGGATATGTCTTTCAAGTCGGTCACTACTGGTGTTTCCTCCATATTGCAGATATATTTCCCTAAATTCCTTGGACTTTGAATAGAAAATGTGAGTTTATAAAGGAAATAGTGTGTATTTATAAGAAATTGACTTAAGAAATCATGTTTATAGAAGATAAGAAGTTATCTGTTGGGAATAGGTACATTCTATTTTCTTTTTCTTAATTGAAAATGAAGCAATCCATCTCTTTTATGCAGAATAAATTCACTACTAGGGATTATGAATTTGAGTTTTAGTTTTCATAATTTATGGGGATTCAAACAACATTACCTTGGATAAATTCCATTGATCCAAGGTATGCTTCTAATTTTCATATCTTGTTTTCATGATGTCCAATTTGGATAGATGGAAGAGTTTTGGACCTGGAGTGTGTAAAGGTTATGAACAAACCTCTCCATGGATCTCTGATTCACATTTAATCAAGTAACAATTTGGTTCTTCTTTTCTATTTTGGTATGATGAAGTTTTCATTGGGGACTTGGGACCTAATAGAACTATGTTCTAAAACTAGTAACTCTATCCTAAGGGTTAAACCTAACCTAAGTTAATATGTTCTTTTGTTAATTGGGATGAAAAATAATTAAGAGGGACCTAGACTAAAACTATGGACCTATGTTGATTTCCTAAATTAGTGTCTAACCTAACTAAGGGAATAGATAACCTAAGGGGGCTATGAAATTATATGGGGAAAGAGGAAAGTGGGAGGTAGCAAATTCAAGGAAATTAAGGCAATTTATTAAGCCTTATCTCTTTCTTCAGCCAAATTTGGAAAAGGCAGTTAGGAACTTAAGATGGATGAATTGGCATTTTTGCCAAAGTGTTATGAGGCATGTTTTGTTTTAATCAAGCCCACTCTAAATTTGGAGATGGAGGTGGCAAGAAAAATAGGAAGGAGAGATATTCGTACTCTGCATTTAATTTTTGGAAATTGGTGAAACCACCTAGGAATAAGATAGAGGATTGGTTTTGGTTGATTCATTTGGTTTTAGAGCTAGAGATATGCAATTCATTTTTTTTTTGAACCTCCAATTTAATTTTTGCATACAAGTGTCAATACATGAGTTTTCTTCCCTACATGGCATGGAAGAGAGAGAGATGACACTGTGAGACCATAATGAGGAGATAGAGGAAGTTTTTGTGGTTTTTGGCATTTCGAAAAGAGGATTGAGGATTTGCTTGGATAATTCTATGAATCGGTGAAGGAGAAGTGCTATCAGGCATGATGAGCTCTATCCATTAAGATTATTTCTTTTATTTATGTGTTTCATAAGAACAAATCTACTCTTTGGAATAGACATATTTTGTTATGTTGATAAACTTACTCTACTTAAGGTTTTTATGTTATTTATTGGGGTGTTTTTTTGATTTTGTTTGAATGATGGAAAGAGTGATCTGGGTTTTTGATTTTATTGGTTTGGTAGCTAGGCTATGTAGTAATCATTTTGCATGGGATTGAGACCAAGTCAAAAAATATGTGTGATCTTGTTTAAACTATTTAAATATGTAGGTAGCTTGGTTTTCTTTAATCTTCGAAAGCTTGTTTTAGAATGAACTTGTTTCCTCTCTATTGGGAAACTGTGGTTATTTAACTGTATGAAAACCTTGACTATTGATGGAATATTTATGATTCTTCAAGGAAGATAAAAAATTTGTGACGTCTTCTTAAATGTATTCTTTTGAGGACCGAAGGAATCTCAAAATTTGTGAATGTGTTTGTTTTCTTATCGCTGACTATAATTGTAAATCTAGGTTTGTTGCATTATTTCGGTTATAGACTTTTGATCCAGTGATTATTTAGGAAATATAATGGTTGGGATATTGTTTTTCAAGTGTTTTAAAATTTCATGGACTTGTTAAGTCTTTCAGTTATATTATTTAAATCCTTCTAATGTATACTTGTGATTTTCTTTAGAATTGTTTAGTTGTTTTCTCGAAGCCTAATTTCGAATCTCGTAAGGGAAATGTTATTCGATTTTCTACACCGTTGGGTAATTTGGTAACCTTTGAAAGTATGGCATCTGGTACTAAGAGGGAAAAATCCCTCAAGTATGGTTTACTATATTTTGGTTATGGTTGTCAATTTGAACTTCTTGATAGTTCTATTGACATTGTTTTGATGTACTATGTTATCATGTTTCATCAATCTTGGGGCATTAAAACCGCTTTCGATTCTTTCTAATCTTAGGCATGGTTCTTCATAAAAATGGAATTGATTACTCATGTTTTGGTTAGATTGTATTGTTCACTTCTTTCCTATATGGGTCTAAGTTGGGAATATTGTTCGAGACTTACCCTTATGTTATTTTCATCTTTTCATCTCTGTATCTTTTGGGAGATGGTTTATTTTGTTATCTTGTGGGAATCAAGTCTATTTGTACCATCTCCTTGAATGATGGAAGGTAATGGAATGTGTTTCTCTTCATTATTTCCATTCCGTTGGTTTTTTGTTCATTCAACTCAAACCCAGATTAGATCTTTGTTTAGGATTTTGGTTTGTGACATTAGATAATGGCCTCGTGTCTATATATATTATTGGTTTCTTGTGGATCTCTTTTTATAATACAAGAGTTACGAGTAGTGATCTCTCTCTTCCCCTCCTTCATTTAATTTTCTTTCGATTCAAACTTGGTGAGGATGTTGTCTCTCTCTGGTCTATTTTTTTATGCAACTTCTTGACTGTCTAGTAAGAATGATTGCATAATACTATTAGGAAGTATAACTGAAGTTGAAATTAATTGGTTGAAATGTTATGTTTGGCTAGAAGTATTTGAATGGTTTAATGTGTTTATCTAGAGTATAAAATTAACCATTCTAATCACTTAAGGTAATGATAGCAATGGTGTATCTTGTGAGATTGGAGTTTAACTCTTTTTCTAGTTGGAAGTAACCTTACCTCTTTAAGAGTTCTAATTTGGTTTGTTTGGTTTTTAATTTAAATTGGTTCCTAGTTCTAAGTTTGAGCACTAAGGACACTCTATTTGGGACACTTCAATGTTATGATGATTTGGGTTATCATAACTTATTTCTTATGAAATTGAAGTTTAATTATTGGTAGCTCATATTTTAGGATGAATTTAGGCAATTGAAATATTGAGATGGAAATAATGTTGTAAATGATCTACTTTCTGAACTATGCCTAAAATATAGCTAGGATAGTTACTTTATTATATTAAAGGAATTAATCAATGAGTGATCATAAAAAGAAATATAAGAAAGTAGCAAAGTGAAATTATGATGAAATGTTACTTATCTAAATTCTATTTAAAATATTTTTATAAAATTCATTAGTATGGAAGGTTGAAGTTGTTGTATATTATGACCTAACCTTACTTTAGATTTTCTCTCTCTCTCTCTCTCATTGATTATTTTAATTCCTTTTGGTTATGTCTTTCGATTTTCTCAAGATGCTTCGTAACATCAAAGTTATTTTTATGAAACAGTTAGTTAAAAGAACATTGTTTTGATGTTTAGTGCTTATCATGCTTAGTTTAATGAACTGACCCATGCTAGAAATTTTGTAGATGGACTTCGTAAGTGATGAAAGGACAATATCTTAGGAAGTTACATTTTTTTATCAAAGAGACTGGATCTTTCTATGATAAAAAATGTTTCATTGCTAAAATGCACTTGATGGAAAAGAAGTTGTATCTAAAATTGATTTAATGTTGTCATTTAATATTAGTAATGTCTGAAGTGTCTGGAATTGTAAATGTATGAATCCTCCTTGCTAAATAAAATATGTGTGATATTTGTTTGCACTTGATATAATTATTTTTGGTATGAATTGAATAGAAATGCTAAGTAATAATTTGTTTTATAGACTGTAACATACCTTATGGTTTGGAATAGAATAAACATAGATCTAAAATAATGTTGTATTATCTTCTCTAAGTGAAGAGGAAACTTGTAAAGTTGACATTCTTGCACTAATTTTCAACCAGTTCATTAGGCTATAAATTAATCAAATGATTGTTGAGAATTAGACTTTGGATATAAGTTAAAAAGTGCAAGGGATTATAAATGAACATTAATCCTCAATAAGGGAAAGGAAAGAAAAATCCCTTGAAATGAATCATAGTATTAATTTAAGACCTTTTGATATGAATCTTGATTGTTATCTCTAGTCGATGAAGGTGTGTTGTCTTTTGTATACTTCCTTACTAAATAGGAATGTAGGAAAATATAATTAAAAAGGGAATTAGACTTCATTTCAATGAAGTATACTATGGAAAAGGACCTACTCAAATATTATATAAGCTAGGGCTGAATTAAGTGAGTAATTAAATGACACTTCCATGTGTGTTGGGTCTTTTATGTAAAACATGAATCAAGATGTTAATAGTTTAAATCATGGCATATGAATTAGATAGAAAGTATATTTATCTACATATCTTCATTATTGCAGTCTTAAATCTAAATCTTAATGATTAAGGAACCCAATTATTCAAAGAGGGTTATTGTAATTAATTTGTAATGAGGAAACTAATAAGATATAACTTTCTATCTAAGGTATGTTCATCTAGATGAGGAAAACTCAGATGGATGTTGACACATGCCAACTGCAAAGATAGTACCTTCATGATGACTAGGGTCTTCATGAGGATACTATGTTGTAGTTGACATGTTTCAACACCCTTTCGAGTTTATTCAACTAGATAACATAAATTATGACTTGATCACATTTCTGCCCTAGGTAGAATTAGGGCATGACCTAGTGTTGAGGTCAACTCATGTTGACTTAGGATAAATAGACACGCCCAATCGACATAAGTTGATTGAGTATGTCTAAGTACCCTTAGTCACCATAAGCATTCCTCCACACTAGGCCATGTTGCTAACCTTGGCTAGGGTTAAACCTTGAACAAGTGGACTGAAAAAAGTCAGTGAAGACCATTCTAGATAATAGATCAAGTAGGGTGAAGGATGTATTCCATTTGACGAGTATGTCATCTAGGAATATAAACATGAACAATATGTTTAAAAATCTTTGGCCAAAGTATCACAAGTTGTTGGTTGCATTATCCTATGTCACTCAATTTAAGAAGTAGGATTTAAGATGAATATCAGTAACAAATATTCAAGATAGGCCTCTTAAACATAGCACTTGATACCTATAAAAGGGTAACAAAACCAAATATATGTAGTATACACATTATAAAGTTAACATGAGAGATCGGTATGATATCTTGAGTCATGAAATGAGATATTGGTGTTTCACCGAGTTAGTTACTTATTGCATATGGTTTTCTATTACTATATTTATTGGCTTTAGAATGTGTGTTATAAATTATGTTAATTTAGAACACAAAACATTATGCAAAAATATTCCCTTGTTTCTAAAGTATTAAAATGGGAATGTTACAAGTGAGTATCATCATGGTAGCATAATTTCTAAAGATCTGAGTGTGATATTCACATGGGAGAAATAAGTATGAAGTAATTTGATATTATGTAGAAGATAACAACTTGTGTTATACAACATGGTACAAGCGGAAAAAATCCATCTAGAAATAAATGAAAGTCAATGTGTGTTTCCCAATATGTATTATCAAAAGGTAAAAGGGATTACATGTCAAATAAAATCACTTAGAGATGCTAAGAAATCATTAAAAAGGGGTTTCTTTAATCTCTTCAAAATATAAATGATTAAAATAAACATCAAAGAAGTGACATGACATCCTAATCATTTTAGGATAGTGGAAAAAATGAATGACTCAGAATTTTCCAACCTGAAACATAAAAAATTAATTGCAAGAGAATAAAGATGGATTAGATTATGTGTTGTAAAGAAAGAAAATTATTCAAAGATTCATGTTTTTGGGGAAATTAAAAAGTGATTGAGTGATTGAGATTTGTATAAATGTGATGAGAATACTCTCACATAAAGGAGGGTTAAAATTTTCTAAAATTTTAGAAAAGAAAGGCATAAAATGAGAGAAACCATTTTCCAAGACCTTCTTTGATAAACTTGTTAATTTATTTAGATTTCAAATAGAATCATGTTAATATGGTTACAAGTGTACATCCATTAACAAGCATTGCGAATATAAATGAAAATTTCCCTTGCATTGACGAATTTGATGAGTTCTCCGAAAGTTAATTGTGTTTGATCATGAGAATTGTTGTGTTTGCTTTTAAGTTCGAGATCTTTCAACGTAGCTATTTATGTTCTTGTTGTAATATTATGTTAGGAATCCCTCCGAATCCATAAGACCTCATTCTCGTGGTAGTATTGTGGTAATTGCAAATGTGTTGTGAGGAGATATTTCATTTCATTATGTAATAAATAGTTTTAAATTCACTTTTCTTCCATTTTTTTGATGAAGGTTGTTTGTAAATCCATGAGTGTATTTTAGGTGTGATAGATTTGGGATCATTGATGTTTTATTGAGTGTTTGGCATGATCTTTTATGTTTAAATTCTCGGATATTGTTTGAAATCATGTATTCTCGAGCTTTCATGGGTACACATCTTCTCGTTCAAGGTTCAGTGTTAGTTATTTAAATTTTTATTATCCTCTCATTTCGTAGATCTTCCAACATTTGTTAAAAGTTCTCAAATATTTGGTATAATCAACTTTATCCTGCTTAATTCCCCAACAAAATACATTCATAAGTGATAAATCCTACAAGAACAACCCATGTTTGCAATTATTATCCATGAATGCTAAGGATATTTGTTGACTTAACCCATCCTTTACCCAAAATATACAGAGCAAGCTAATTTTTTTGTTGTCTTTAGTAACTGAACCTTGTCTAGGACACATACATTTTTAGGGTAAGAACTCGTGAGAGTCAAATTATGTTGCATTGTCCATGTCTCGCTCAAGGTTATATCTCAATGTCCTAAAAGGAGAGTTGAATAGTGTTGATCCATTCTTTTCCCTTACAAATACATGTTACAAAATGGGTCGTCTCACCCCAGTTGAAAGGCGAAACCTAAAGTAGTAGGGTAGTTTACACCCTTAGCATGGTTATATCGACCTTTTCCCAAGCTCGAGTAACAAAGATATAGTCCGATCCTTCCCCATATACAAAAAAAATTTTAAGTTTTGATGTATCTTTCTCTAAACATCTTGATCATCCTATTGATTCTTCTTGACTTCAAAGGGTGAGCTGATTTAGGTACCAACAATGATATCTATAAAAAACATATGTAAAATGAAAATATAACTATATCAATTCATGAAAAATATCGATTTTGTATTTCTACAAGTGTGTGAATATTTTTATCTCAAATTTTTTCCATTTTGAAAAATAACTATAAATAATGAAGGATGTAGCATAAGAGATACCTAGAGAGGGACTATAAGGAGGTGAGAAATAATTTTAAGGTGAAGGAGGCATATGCCTTAAATTTTTCATGATAAAATAAGTATAATCTTGTGTAACCTATGTTATAGTCATAAAATGTGTCATAGGAGACATAGAATGGAAAGACAAACTAGGAATATAATGTGTAATAGAGGGCCTAGTTAAAGGATGAAAAAATATATAACCAATATATTTAGTATATGAATATTACTTTTTATCAAGCACCATGCTTCATGTGATTTTATTATATTGATAATTATGTTTATTTGTTCATGAAAGTAATTTTGATTGAATTGATCTAATATAACATTTGATGAGTAGGGATAGTATCGTAAATGTTAGCAGGAATGTTATAAGTATGACCTTCATATAAGTACTCATGAGCATGTATAGTACAAGAAAACCTATTCTAAAGAAATGAGTAAGGGAGATCCTCATATTCCCACATGCATTTGAGAAGGGATTATCTATTAGTGAATATCAAATTACCATTGCAAATGTAGAGTGACTAATTCCATCAATGTGTTGTAATGGATAAGATAACTAAATAAAAGAATCCTAGTTACCCTAAGCTCTAAAGCTGCACTCTTGCTTATTATTACTTATTTTTGTACAGGTAAATATTACCAAAAATGTTCATATATATTATTAGCTTGATTATATTGTAGTAAAATGTTATTCTATTTTGTATTTCATTTGCATTATATCATTATGGTGGTTGATTATCAAGAGATCCATTATTAGAGATATCTCTCATAAGAGGTTGAGAAACGAGTAATTTCACACAGAGTGCCCATACTAGGTGATTGCATTCTCTGTAAATTGATGGTCCATAAGAGGATAAGGGGAGATAAAAGAATATAATGTACCAAAATTTATAATCCCTTTTTATTCAAACAACTTAAGTTTATGATTGTATTAAAAAAATCATTATTATGATGTACATTAATGTGATGGAAGTTACAAAAAGGTAATCCTTTTTATCACTCAAGTCAATGATGAGGATGATTATGATTAAATGGTAATAAAATCAAGTTATTTTCAAGTATACTAATTAAAATATCATGTATACAATCAAGAAAATTTTCTAAGTGTAATCATTTTTTCTTAAGGGGGTGATTAACTAAAATAGAGATATATTCTACTGTAATCTAATGCTATAGGAGTAGTATAATGACTAAATAAATGGAATAATAAAATACATAAATACACCCAAGTAAAATAAACAATGAAATCTGAAATCCTAATGTGCAAGAAGGGTTAAGAAAAGCCTTATCTTATTCATAGATGTCGCAAGATTATATTACAGGTGTAGACTAGGTGAATATGAGGAGGAAAAGACCACATAGAATCCTTAGAAAGTAAAAATTTGAGATATCTGAATGGACTAGGGTGCTTGCAAAGGGATACGGGCACTGTGGGTACCGTGGTCCATATTTGGGTGCCATGATCTACGGAAATGATAGGAAAACCTCCTCGGGAGCTTTGTTGGATGTTCTCATGTGTTCACTTCCTATCACATGAATGTCATTGAATGATTGCCAATATCACTATAAGACCTGTAATAAATAATCACCTACAAAACCCCAGACAAAGAATCAAAACCCTAAAAAATAAATATGCATATAAAGGGGTCAAACTATCCTCAACTTCCAAATGGATGGACTTATCACTAAGTGTTGCACTACATCTCAGACCCAATATAGTTCTAGGTGTGTGTGTGTGCAATCATGCCCTAGGTTGCTCTTATGTCACCATAATTTTTGAAGTAGAGAGAAAATAATTAAATTTAGAATGTATTAAATGTGTGCATGGAAACAATAGAATCCCCTTTTATGAAGTGTGATGGAAATGAACCAATATTGTGTGCCTTGTAGAAGGAGATAGATGGATGCAAATATAGATTTAGATTCCTTTGATGGATGTCACTCTAGATGGTGAGAGTAGATTCTTAGTGCTTGTTCCCTTATTATGGTCACATAAATTTATAATTATATGCTTCTCTTATTTTGATTTCATAATTAACCCTAAAAGGGCAACCTAAAAAAATAGAAATATCAAATTGGCTATAAAGTGCCCAAAAGGTAAGAGTAAAGTACAAAGAGGATCAAGGCACCTGAGAGGGGGACCAGGGTGCCCCAAGACTAGCAAGGAGCCCCAGTTAGAAATAGGAAAAATGAATAATGACTATACAGACCGAGAAAGTGTAAGTGTAAGATAAAAATATGACAACAAGAAATTTAAAAATGGCCAAAGACATGGGGTAATTACTACTCTTTTCACTTAAGAACCATATGAATAGTAGTATGAGACCAAGACTAAATAATGAATCAAAGTATGTGATTTTGTGTCTACATTTTCCCCCACGTTATGTTAGTGAGTAGAAATATTGGTAACATAAAGTAGATAGAGATGTGTACCTGATAATATGATGTAAAAAATGCATCAAAATACTAGACAAAGTGTAGAATGACAAAAATAAAGAGTTTGGAGATTAAATATGTAATAGTGTAAAAAAGGGATGAGAGTGAACCTAAGGTGGAAGCGCATGTGTAAATACTAATGTGTGTGATGTACCTGCATGGTTAATATTGTGTGTTGTTTTTTTTTGTCAACTTCTTGCTTCCCGTATGGATGGACCTAAAAAAGAGAAGATGATCAAGTATTCAAATATGCATGTATATATGTAAATAAACATGTAAAAATAGTACAAAAATGACAATGAAAAAGGAACATGTGCACCTAATCCATGATGAGACAAAAGTGGTGTATAAAGGATCCTGTAAATGTCAATAAAGTGTGATTTTCTTGGGTGATTTCATGCCATCGTGGCCAAAGACGTATATGGATAAATTTTGTTATTATCCAACCTATAACTACTTCCTGATAGTTGTGAAGAGGTCTATGTACTATCTAGGTTTTTTGGTGATTTGATGCCACCGGTTGAAGAAGTTTACAAAGGAAAGTCCAACGTTCCTCCAACCTGTAACTACTCCCTAGAATTATAAGGAAAATATACCCTGTAAAATCCATTGTGTATGGAGTTATCTAGACCGGTCTCGAACTCACTTGATATGAAACCCACTATGTCAAGGATGGTAGCGAAAATAGAACTATGTTGTTACCGTGTGTAAACCAAAATGATTCCCCCCTCTTTGGGGGTGATGAAACGTCACGGATAGGAGAATTTGGCCCCCAAAAAAATGATCACATAAAATGAAACTTTTCCCTATATGGGGAAGGGAATGTGCTTGGTAAAGACCAAGGCACACGTAAAAAATTGGCTAGAAAAAATTATTAGTACGAACATGCATGTAGACACCAAGTGTAATCCAAACAAACAATGTGTAAGCCATAACATAAGCAAACAATGTAAAGACCCAAAAAAAAATGTAGGCCACACAAAGAGGATTGAAAAAATGAGTACCACTCATGCTGTTGAAAGATACTTAGGTCTAAATGGCTGCAAAAAAATAAGTGTGCACACAAGATAAAGGAAAAATCCCAAAAGAAAGAGAAACTACAAACAATGTAAATAAAAAGTACAGAAGAAAATATCTCTTCATAAAAAGTTTTGCACATGAAGCACCTATTTGAATATTAGAAATATATAACATACTTCAAAAGTGTGTATAAATCAAAGTAGTGTGCTATGAATAGAAATGAAACAATAACACTTGAAGCATACGAATGTGGATGCCCCAGAGAGCTGTTGTGGGACAAGTAGTCAAGCATCCCTACTGAGTGTAGTATCTCTATATATCTTGTGATCACAAATAAAATAAAGTGAACACACATGTGTGTATGATAATTATAATGACATACAAAATATCCATATAGTATGTGTATTAGAGCAAACATGTAAAATAAATAGCAAGCAAGAGTAAATGTAACCATAAAATAAAGTATGTTGTGGATGGATGGAATAGAATGTAGAGTGAATGATGGTAACCATGTGCCCCTAGAGTGAATAGAATTTTATGTAGTGAGTTTCATTTAATATTCCCCCTCAGAAGTCAATAATGAACCAAAAATGAGAGTGCGTCATCAAGAAATGGTCAAACTATGTGTTGTGTGTAGCACACTATGACATAGAGATGAAATTTGTGTGACTATGTAGCCTAAGTGTATATCATGACAAGATGAATAGAAAGGAGTGGTGATGTAGCCTAAAGTGTATACCACTAAATGATGTAAGTGAAAATGATGATGTAACCTATTACGAGATGATGGTAGAAGAAGTGACCCTATAGCCTAAAGTGTATATCACTTAATCTAGGTATGTCACATGAGAAAATATTGAATGATGAACATGTAAGGGTGATGAGGTCCATTTTTGATGTATACCCTCAATATTCTAGTATGGACCATGAGATTAGAGTGCGTCATTAGTTAGTGGGTTCAGAGCATATAAATAATGTGGGAAATGTGTAATATGTGTAGGAAATGCAGTGTGATATGTAAAGTGTGTAATGTGTGATGTGTAGATGATATAGATATAGAATGTGTATGATGTATGAAACAAAAAGTGTGAATGATGCATGATATATGTAAGATGTAGTTGGTAAGGTGTAGGATATAAAATGTAATATGACATGGATGATGTGTGACAATGCACAATATGTAGTAGTTATGTTGTAGTGTGTGGAGCATGTGTAAAATGTGTATGTTGTATTTAGGAAGATGTGCAATATGTATATCTTGTAATGTAATGTGTAATGTGTATATATTGTAAGATCACATGATGATATGTGGGGCCTAAGGTATAATGAATACTATGTAGTATGTGAGGTTCATGTATAGATAATACCCTGAACAATCAAGTGTGAACCAAAGCACAAGAGTGCATCATAGGGGTAATGACGATATAAGTTTGTTTGAGGATTTGTGCATTACATGTAATACATTAGATGTGAAGTGATAAGAAAATAATACACTTATCGATTTGAGGGAGGATAAATAAGTGTGGTGCCCCTTAAGTGTGTTATGATGATGGAGATCTATGTAGTGGCATGAGAGGAACCATGCCATTGTGGTAGAAAATTGTCTGTGTCATCATAAGAAACAAGGTCAACACAATGGTATGTCAAAGAAACAGTAAGACCATGCAAAGGTGGTGGAATTTGAAATTTGTCTTGACCATTAGTAGAAGGAGCAGTTGCTTTGAAAAATGAATTGGAAACAAAAGTGGAGTGGGATGGGGAGAAAAATTGAATTGTGAAATCTTTGGTGGTATAGATAACACTGCAAAAAAATTTATAGGAGAAGAAGATTGATTCATATTGAGATGCGATTACATAATTTGACTTGGTAATGTTGTATATTTCTTGAGAGGAGGTGCTATATTGATTTTGAGAGGAGGTTTCTTAGGTGCTGCTTGAATATCTGTAGAATGAACACAAGAAGTGATGGTGTGGTGCTCATTAGAAATAGATGACTCAGATTAAGGAACCCATTGAGATGTAGCATTCGTAGATGGGCATGCAACATAATGTTGTGCAAAGAAATCGAGATAAAGCCCCGATGCTCAAGATATGTGATTATTTGTTGTAAATCATTTCAATCATTTTCATTATGTCCATTTATTCAATGATAATTACAATATGGAATACCTTGATATTTTGCTAGCCGATAAGGAGGATAATAATGAGTAGGTGGTAAATTGATCAATTGATGACTAAGGAGCTCAATAAGAATGTCATGTTGCTTAGTATTGTGATCAAAGGTGAGAGGCTTTGGTAATGGTATGAATTGAGGCTCACTAATATGAGCACATGTAGTAGACATAAAATGAATATGAGATGTAGAAGGAGAACAAACATGAGCCTGAGAAGTATCCTTAAGATGTTGGATTTCAGATTTGAGAGATGTAATCACGTATTCCCTGAAATTTTTATTGAAATAAAGAATTTAAAGATTTAATTGATTCCAACATGGATTGATTATATGGAAGAGCGAGAAGGAAAAGGTTCATCAAATAAATGATCAAAGATAGGACTTATTTCATGTGGTGACGTATCTTTAGGAAGATACATTGTGTCTAGGTATTTTTGCATAACATCCTGGAATTTGGGATGCATCTTAAGTAAATCAAAAAAATTAATTTGAGGAATTTTATGACCCATGATAGAGGAGGAATGAGGATAATCGGTTTGAAATACGTCGGTTTCACCAAAATGATTAACTAAAATAGACATATATTCTACTGTAATCTAATACTATAGGATCCATAAAATGACTGAATAAATGGAACAATAAAATACTAAAATATGCCCAAGAAAACTAAGAAATGAAATGTGAAATTCTAATTTGAAAGAAGGGTTAATAAAATCCTTAGCTGGTTTGTAGATGTTGCGGACTATGTCGCAGTGTATAACATGTGATCATGAAGAGGAAACTACCACACATAAGCTTGAGAAAGTAAAAATATGAGCTATGTAAATGGACTGGGGAACCTAAAAATGGTTAGGGGCACCCGTGGCTTCCTTGGTATGAGTTATGGGTGCCCTAGTGTTTGGAAATGATGAGAAAACCTCCTCTAGAGTGTCACTAGATGTTCATCCGTGTTCACTTCCTATTGCGTGAATTTTATTGTATGATCTCCAATTTCATTGTAAGAACTACAATAAAGAATCACCTATAAAACCCTAGACAAAGCATCAAAACCCTAAAAAATTAAATATATATATATGAAGGGGTTAGAATGTCCTCAACTTCCAAATGGATGGAATTATCATTGAGTGTTGCACTACATATCAGACCCAATTTAGTTCTAGGTGTGTGTGTGTGTGTGTGTGTGTGTGTGTGTGTGTGTGTGTGTGTGTGTGTGCAATCATGCCCTAGGTTGCTCTTGTGTTAGTCACACTTTGTGAAGTAGCGAGAAAATAACTAGATGTAGAATGTACTAAATGTGTGCATGGAAATAATAGACTCCCATCCTAAGAAGTGTTATGCAGATGAACCAACCTTATGTTCCTTGTGATGGAGCTAGATGGATGCAAATGTAGCTTTAGATGCATTTGATGGATGTAAATCTAGATGGTGATAGTAGATGCTCAATCCTTGGTTCACCATTATGGTCACATAACTTTATATTTATATGGTTCTCTTGTTTTAATTTTGTAATTAACCTTAAAAATTTCAACCACCAAAAAGATAGAAATCTCAAATGAATAGAAAATTCCTATAAGATGAGAGTAAAGTGCAAAGAGGACCAAGGCGCCATAGTTAGAAATATGAAAAATACAAAATGACTATACAAACCGGCAAGTACAAGTGTAAGATAAAAATGCGATAGCAAGTAATGTAAAAATGGCCAAAGACATGGGTTAATTATTACTCTTTTCACTTAATAACCATATGAACAAGAGATGAGACCAAGACTAAATAATGACTCAAAGTGCATGATTTTTTGTCTACAGGGAGGAGAAGGTTGTGTAATAGATTTATGGATGGGTGTAATATTATATGAATTATTTGCATGATGTAAAACCTTAACTTGTCTTAAAGTAAATGATTTATTACACATAATAATAGGATCGATATCTATAGAGGGAGGATAAAAAAGAACATTTTGAAGTGTAGGAAAATTTTGGGGATTTTGTAGATGCACCCCATCCTTAAGTAATTTAATCTTGTAATTCATTATTTGAATTTGTAGTTGAAAATTATGTTGTAAATATTTAATAAACTATAGGAAATTGTTATAAAATAGCTCATTATCATGACCATGTGTGGATAGAGGATCTATATTAACATGTTTTTATTTAAGAGGAATAAAAGGCATACTAAAATTTTCCACATTATCATTTATAAGAGGAAGGAAAGAGACAAAATAGAAATAACATGTTTCCATTCATTAGGAAGTGAAGAAATACATGTAGGAATAACATTAGTACATTTATCAATATAAACATAATTAGTTTTTGAAAAGGAAAGATCAACATGTGTGTTATCATCTATAGGAGGAGGAGAATTTTCATCATCATTATCTTAGTTTATGTCACTATCAAGAAAACAAGAAACATCATCAATCAATATATTAAATGGAGGATAAAACCAATCATGTGAAACATCATCATCATAAAAGATATCACTTACACACTCATTATATGAAATATTGATAGTATATGCTATGTTATTAGATTTAGGAATATTTTGAACATGAAATTATCACAATCACTAGTCAATACAACAAAATTATCAGTGTTACAATCAAAACTAACATCATCAAGATATGGTTCAAACAAATCCAGAGAGATAGTTTCAATTACTTGTGGATAATAAAGTAAATTATTCAATAAAAAAGAGTCATGTGGTACTACCTAACGTGGATAGAATGATATGAAGGTTATAAGAGTTACCTAAATTAATGATACTATCTTTAGGATTCACATTGGGAGATGCATATAAAGGTGGATGTTGCATAGTAATAGACGCATTTTAATTTGTGTTTCAATGTGATCATAAGACACATTAGATATAAATAAAGTATTAGAAGTATAAACAATAGTATATGGTGGGGATAAAACCTTGATCGAGAACCCATAAGAGGTGTAAACTTGGTTAGAGGAATGGTAGCCCTTATGGTTTCACAAAGAAATATTACAATCCATGACTATACATATAGTAAGGAATACCAATAAAAATATCATGCAATAAAAAATAAACCCTAGGACCACTTGGGCTTTTCAAACTAAAAGTCCTAACTAATATAGGTAGTGCGAACCTTGAGCTACATGAACGGATAAAAATAGGTTCAACATATTTTTACACCCTAAAATATATAATATGTGATATGCAAACATATAGGGGTGAATCTTTGTTATAGGGGTTATTATAAAGTAATTATTTTAAAATTAACCATGCATAATCGTAACAACACATTAATACTTGTAACAATGATAAATGATCCAACAATGGGTCAAAAATCACAAGAGTGTATAAAGACTTAGTTGTAAAGAGTGGAAAAATAATATTTGGGTATAAAAACTAGGTAAATAATATGACATGAACTTGAAAATGTCTCTTTTTTATCTTGTGATCGAAAGTAATACTATCCAGGATCGTATGGTATGTACCTTATTATATATGATCGTGCCTTTATCTATACAATCTTGGAAATTATTGTAATGTGGTTTTGTAACTTTTTTGTAACCTTAAATTGTTTGGAAATATTAGTCAATGTACGTCACTCTAGATCGCATAATCTCGGTATGAATTGTAATGACATGCAACAAGTGCAAAGAATAAATACATGTAATACCATTCATCAAAGAATTAGATAAAAAAATGAGACATTAGTGGGTGAGGTGGGACTACCCTTGGTGGTACATTCCTATTGAACCAATCCAAGTACTGTGATACATCCCCTTGAGTGGGTGAAATCATCATGTAGTTATCTTAGTGTAGGTGAACTTAGTGTATGAAAACTATGCCAACTCCATATGCACACCCTCATGTTATTAACATAAATATAAAAAGATAAATATATATATATTAGATCATTTACCCAACATGATAGTAGTGTTATGTGGTGTGCTTTACTTTTTATAATAAACCCTTTTCTCCATTTAACCCACTTTAAGATAAATGCAGTAATTATATCATTGTTAAGATATGATTGTAGGACCTTTTGAGTGATCAGAAATGAAGGAATATATACACTTTGACCTAGTCAATTTCTTCAAACCTATTGTAATGACTACTATAAATGATGTGTAACTACTTTAGAGTGATTTTGGAGAGTATTGGATGCTTTGGTGTTGATATTTTCAAGAAGAGATCATGAGAGTTCTAGGTTAGTTATGGGGTGACTTTAATGTAATTACTTATATAAGCTTTTATAGGTGAAATTTCATGCTAAGCCCTACCCTAGGAAGATGAAATGTCACATATAAGATAATAAATTTTAAAACATATTTGTTAGAAACTAAGTGGTAGGATCATGTAGGTTGGCCAAGATTGTAGTCCACTATAGACTAGAATTGTATGGTTTTGTACATGTAAATAGTGAGATAAAACGTAAATCTCAAGAATTATGCCTAGGGTTAAATTACTATTTTTAATTAATATTTCCTATATGAATGATAGAGTAGAGTGTAGGGATAATAAAGTCAAGATAGAGATATAAATATATGTTGATTGAACTTAGAACATAATCATTTGTATTAGAAAATGAACAAATCCAAACACATCATTTCCAAAAGATAAGTTACCAAATTTGAGTGTTTACAATAGGTTATGGAAAAGTACCTTTCTCAATGGAATTTTTATTCTAAAGGAATTTTCTACACTATCAAGTTTTATGATTTAATTACATATTTATTCTATATTGTTCTTTATGTTATTGATTTTAACTAATGAAACTAACACATGTGTCTTGTGCAAAAATAATATCTTCGATCAATTTTCCTTCGAGCTAATTTTTAATATTTTATTCACTTAAATACTTTTATTATTATTTTCATGTTTAAATCATATGGCCTTCCTATCTCTCTCTCTCTTTTCTTTGTTTTTGTGTGTGTGTGTGTGTGTGTGTGTGTGTGTGTGAAACTTTGGTATCTCTTATTCAGTGGCCTCTATTTCCTTTTCTCGTGATTATTTGTATGTGTGACACTCTTGTGTCCCTTGTATGTGGCCTTTGGAAAATCTATGATTGTTTATGTGAAATTCCTTGCTCCATTTATATGTTTAATTTCTTATATGCGTGTGTATTAATATGCTTATTTGATTGTATGCTTATTTTTTTATCTCTTTGTGTCATGGTTTCTACCATGCACTCTTTTCAGTAGGAATGATATATCTATGTTGGCCTTTTACAATGACTTTCAATGTGATCCAAGGTTCGCCTCATACATATGAAATTAAAAATTAAATTATTTTGAAGCAAGTGATCTATTACACATATTAATCACCTTAAAAGAATGGGAATTTAGCAGGATATCACAAAAATATCTATGTAATTCAGGTGTAGACACGATTTTTCGGCACCCTGGGTGACCCACTTATATACCTCATATTCATATCTAAAATATTGATCTAGTCCTATCACTAAGTCACATTTACCTTATGTAAAAATTATCTTCCTATCTCATTTACCATCCTAAACCCCCTAACCATAAACCACCCTTCCTAACCTATTATTATCCTAATTTCCTAACACTAAAAACCTCCTTAACCTTTTTATAACATCTTCCCTTGTCCTTATTCCCAAAAATATCATTTTGGAAGTGGTTGAAAACAATTCAAAAATTGGTTGATCCACTTTTCCCAAATCGTCAATGATATTAATTGAATCACCGATGATTATAAACGAACCATCAAACTCCTTGTTTGAGTATCCTCACCCATCCAAAACGAATCTCTATCATGTTTAGGACAGACACAATGTCACCAAAACATCCATACACTTTAAACATCCCTCGTTGCATCCTCGCAAGCTCCATATTTATCAGTAAGATCCCTACAAAACTATCCATTTGCATTCAACACAAAAGGTGAGTCATGTTTATGTATTATCATATTTAGTTTCTCAATGTATCATGGTAAAATCTATATCAATCATCTTAGTCTTTATTTTCTATCTAAATTACATTCTATTAAGGCATAAAATTTTACACAAAAGTGATTGCTAGTGATTATGTCCGAATCGCCAATGATTCTTCTTGAATCACACATTATTTAGGTAATTCTATGATTTTAGCACATTTACATTCTTTCATATTATTTCATCAATCTATTTTTATCTAATCTATATTTTTACAAGATGTGCTTCCATGTAGATGATAGTTCTAGGTGAATCCCACCCCATTATCAATATCTACGATCTTTCATTCTTATAACAACCCTTCACGTGGGAGAAGTTCAACATTGAAACAAACATTATCCTATGTTCCATTTCCCTCACCCCAAAAATTGAATATATTTAGGATTAACTTGCAGTGATAAGTGAGATACAAGACATAACAAAACAGATCTAGTTTAATTATTTCGAGACTTCGATCTCGTTGTAGCCGCTTTCCTTGGCCACCTATCAAGAAGAACATGATCTCTCCATCCCTCTTAAAATCTAAATCATATTTTCTTTTTAATATAATTACTATCAACTCAATTGATTGTAAATATAATTTGACATCCCTCAAGGAATCCCATTGGTTCGTAGGATTGGTTATTGCCGAGAAACTCATTTAATTGTTATCTAATATTTTCCTTGTTTAGATGTCTTTCCATGTAGGTTCATTTGTTTATTTGAAGAATTATTCTCTTGAGTCTATTGCATCCACTCATCCTAACATTCCATTTTTTGGTGCAGGTATCATTAAACCCATATAATTTTAGAGTTTTTTGTATTTTAGTATAATATTGATGAAGTGGAATTAACCTCAAAAATCCTAAGACGCCCAGGTTGGACCTTTAGTCCCAGTTTGAATAGATTCCATATCTTCTTGTTTTATTTTTCTTGTCAAATTCTCTAACCTTTCATCTTGGATTTCCTTTGCTTTCACTTCTTCAAAAACATATAACGTTAAGTAAAATAAGAAGGAAATAATGAACAAGGGTATGCCCTTTTATTTCATTCTTTCTTTCAGCATTGTATTTTGTTTGTCTTATTTTCATCAAATTTAAAATTTCATTTTGGATCTTAAAATGATCTCTCATATATTCTTGCTCATCTAGTATAATTATGGGATCAAATGAAATTACATTCACAAAAATCCCTTCAAACATAACCAAACAACATATCACATCAAATTTTCATTTGAACAATCATTCTTAGCCATACTTACCTGGATTTCATCCCTAAGGGGAAAATTTAACTCAGTGTTCTAGCTGAGTATAAACAATTTGGTGGGAGGTATATCAGCTAAGCACTTGATATGCTTATCTTTGAGAGACCATGAAGTGAGGGGGTAGGCCCCAATATCACGGCTCGACCGACACCAAAGACATATATGGGAATCACGTACCTTTAAGTATATTAAGGAATCTAACCTTAAAATCACCTAGAAACCAACCTTAGATGACCTTTCCTTAGTCCCCTTTCATCCATTTTCTCATTTCACACTTTTCTTAAATTAATCAAGATAAGTAATTTCTTTTTGTGTCTTTCTTCTCGTTGTTTTAAATGGTAATTTTTTTCTTCTTCATTGTTTTTTAATTAGTTCATGGTTTTAACTAGACAACAATATCATCTTCAAAACACCAATGATATGAGAAACCATCTTCGAAATCCATATATACTCTTGATTTTCATATTCAAAACATTCCAAGTATAATAGATCAATTTCGATGACCTTTAGAGATTGATCAAGAACCCCCACATTCTCCTATTACTTAGTCAGATACATATGAGATTCCACATCCACCTAGCCCAAGGTTCTTCAACACTAGTGACCTAATTGTTATACAAAATAAGCCCCTTGCTCTTTTTTTTGGCTAACTCCCTTTATTCTTTCCTCTCTTGCACCCCACCATAATTTTTTATCTTTTAGGCACTCAAAACCTTTTAAAAACAACACCATTAGATAGAGAAATTTCTTAGCTTTCCGAAAGGTAAATTTTTCTTCCAAACTCCATGTATTTTTGAAGTTATGGATCGGCGGAGTTTTGTGGGAAATTTTCCTAGACAGCCTCCATTGGCCAATCAAAAGCCGCCACGTCCGCATCGTGAGCAATCGGGATGAGGGACAAAGTTTTTGGATTTTTACCAAGTGTTCAAAGAATGGGAAATTTTCCCATGGAAAACTGGGAGCCGATGGAAGGAGGCCACGTGTCCTCGAAGGGTGGAGGTGGAGATAAACTTGAAATTTTTACCAAGTGTTTGGCAGGGTTCAAAGATGAAATTTTCTGGCCCGAGGGCCTACCAAAAATAAGATGCACCACGTGTCCAAGTGGGGAGAAGTTAGGAAAATTTCCTAAGGGTTAGCATAAGTAAATGTTTTTACCCCCAAGGCCCGCATCCAATAAAGATGGCGCCGTGTGTCACTCGGGGCATCGGGGTTAAAGGTGTGAGAGGATTTTCTCCTTTTTCTCAAGTTTGGAAAATTTGAAAAGAAAGGCACGTCCCCAAAACCCTAGCTAATGGAAAGAGGCCACGTGTCCCACAGGGCATCGTGGGTCGAAACGGATGGAAGAAGTTGGGAAAATTTCCCAAATGTTAGCGCAAAGAAAATTCTTGGCCCCAAGGCCCACCAACCAATTGAAAGAAGCCACATGTCCTTGGGTCAGCGGAGCGCGAGGGAAAGTTGGGAATTTTTCCCAAGGCAAAATCAAAGGAAAATATTGAAGGAAAATCCCGCCCCTCAAAGCCCAAGCTAATAGGATTATGCCACATGTCCATGTGGCGACAAAGACACAAGGCAAGCCCGCTTGAAAAATGAACATGAAAGGACCACATCCAAGGGTTAAGCCACCTATCCAACCCAGGGAAGATGGTCAACAGTGATAGAAAAGTTGAGAGAAGATGCCCACGGTGAATAACAGCATGACATGTGTCCTCGGGTCACCTAACCGCGAATAATTTTTGGAAAATTTTCCAAAGGCCAAAATGATGGAAAATGAAGCGGGAAGGGCCCACAACCAATCAAATCATGTCACGTAGCACCGAGAGGTGGAGCACGGAGATTTTGAGGAAATTTTCCAAAATGCAAAAGTGGGAAAATTTCAAAATTTTGGCACTTTCTTGAACCCATTTTGGCCCTGTTTTGCCCTAAATTTTTAGAGGGGCATAACTTTCGATCCAGAGCTTAGTTTCTTGCGTTCTTTATATCAATGGAAATATGGTGAAATTATCTACATGATTCTGGGCTCAATTTTGTGTTTTGGTGGAGTTTAGAGGGAGAAAATTGGAAAACGCCTCTGGCACATGGAAATCAACAAAACTAACATTTCAACCACCATTTTTAATGAAGTATGGCACGCATTCTCTCCCAACATGGTTAAAAACATCAGGGAATGGACTTTTGAGGGTGCCCATGCTGTTTTAATACCATTTGGTTAGTGGTTGAAGCATCTTTCATGTTTTCCCATATTTCTCTCTCCTGAGTTCGAATGGGCATTGAAAAAGCCAGAATGGGCTCATTTTGAAACAGTTAGACATTTTTTCTGGCTCTGCAACTTCTCTTTTCTTCCTCATTAGGCATATTTGTGGAAATTTTTACCTTTTCATGCAAATACAACATCTCTTTTTGCCTCTTGGTCATTGTAATGCACTGTATTGGACCTGGAATGATAATATATGCTCTGTGATTAAATTTTCTCAATCCTTTCATATGTTTATCATTTTTTCCCGATCTTTCGTTACATTTTGGCAATTTTTGCATGTTTTATGCTATCTTTTCTTGTGGATTGTGTATTTTTATAGTAGTAAGTGTCCACTACTCCTTTGGTGCATCACCTTAATTAGACTAAGTTTATTCTTTGTATCTTCTCAACCCTTGATTAAAATATAGATAAAACCTCTGTAGAATGTTATGCACACTTGAACACGGGAGTTGAGGAACCAAATTTCTCCGATATGGAGGATCTTTTCCAGTCCCTATAATTCCCACACTTGTGTGAAAAGATCCAATGTTGTGAAATCACACTAGATGCTAAGATGTCAAACTAGAAATCTAATAGAGCATCCAGAGGGTGCTGCTGATTTAAAACAATAGTTTTAGCACACCTGGTAGGACCTTAGAGGTCTTCATCTTCATTGCAACAAAATTTATGTGCATTTTTTGTAATTTTCTTGGTACAAGAGCCCTGAATTGCACATCCGGTGACTCCAAAGAAGAAGAATCAACTAGTTTTAGCAAGATAGACATGAAAAACTCATGAGAAGAATCTCCACAAGGTCAAGAGTTAGAGAAGAAGAAGTGTTGTTTGATTATGTGTAATTATCTCCGAGAAGAAGACAAAGAGGGAGGAGAATTCAAAGGTTACCATCTCCACCAAACAACTCTATCAACTCCTCCACCCGTAGACCTTTCATCCAATCAACAAGGGTTCTAAGGCCAATCCGAATGGCACAACACAACCCATATGTAAATTTTACTGAAGTAGCCCACTTTCTCTCAATGCACAAAATCCAATCCCGGTTGCAGATTGAAGAACATTCCATACTTTACTTGAGAGAATCGACCACTCGATGATCATGTTAAGGATATTACTAATATTTGTGTAATCCATGATATTGATGAGATGCAAGTTGTTGTCAAACTACCGTGTCTTCATTCAAAGGGAAGGATTTGCAATGGTTCAGACTTGCTTCAAGATCTATCCAAAATTAGAACCAGCTATGTATAGCCCTCCATGAGCAGTTTGGAGAAAAGGGAGATAACTTCTCCCTTTTGGAACAATTGACAACTATCAAGAGAGCTCATAATGAGCAAATGACCGACTTGAACTTCAGATTTCAAATGACTTGGGAGAGAATTCCAAAGGCAAGAAGGCCAACAATAGAATATGCTTTTCTATATTACCATAAAGCTTTAAATTCTGATATTTCTATGTTAATTCAATCCATGGGAGGCACAACTATCCCTACTACTTATAACATTACCATTAGGGCTGGAAACTACCCGATTAAAGCCGGCAAGCTAGCTCCTAGGCCTCTAATGCCATTGTATCCAAATTTAGAAAGTCCAACCACTAGTCAAGTGCTTATTTTAGCTCCTATTTTCACTCCTAGAAGTCGAAATTTGAGCGAAGCTTTTACTTCATCATCTAGTGCCCCAAATGAACTTCAAGAAGTCATGAAGCAATTGCAAAATTTAGGTAATGAGCTGGTTACACTCAAGAGGTAGCAAGCCCAAGGTTTTAGACCTTCTTATCAGCCTCAAGCTTAGCCTAATAGGCAGCCATATTAGCCTCAAAGACCATTCAATCCATCTGCAAATCAAAACCAAGCAAGGCCTCCTGCCAATGCACCATTCAAGCCCTATAATACCAATGTTGCACCTACCTCTAAAGCACAAGTGCCAGTAAAAAACAACATATATCAATAGTATGATTGGTGTTTCCCATGCAATGAACCTCAAAACCAGCCTATGTGCTTCAACGGTGCCTAAAATCAAGCATTAATGGTAAAAACAGCTAGTGTGGAGGGTGAAGGAATTCAAGGAAATAACCAACAACAAGAAAAAATTCAACAACAATCAGATCCAAATGATACCACACTCATAAACTGATAGGTAGAAGACTTTTGTGGCATGAATCAAACAATCTCTCAAAGTGTTACAGCTAGCACAAGGTCAAAAAGGAGAAATTTGGGTGAAGGACAGCCATTGGCTCTAAGTAATCCACAACCTTCCACCACTCCAAAAAAATTTGGCAAACAAAATGCAATTCCAAACATGCAAGGACCACCCAAACTAGCTCCTATACCAACTCAGATGCCGCTTTTACTACCCATGTGCAAGGAATGAATGTGTAGGCCAAAGGACAGCAGAGAGAGATGCTTCATCTCCATTCAACATCATTGATCGATGAAGAAGACAAATGTAGACATATCAATTTGGGAATCACTATCCATCCCGTGCCAAAGAGATTTGCTACAAGTCATGTCATGGAGGACTGGTCAACTTCAAATCAACAGTCCAAATGTAAGAGAAGATACTCACAAATGTTGTCCAACTCAAGGGAATCATGGAGGAAAACAAGGTGAACTGTTGAAGCCCCCTTCATTCTATGTTTCATTAATCATTGGGAACTAATTATTACACAATTGCATGACTCGATTCTCGGGGAAAGTAGTTCAAGAATGCCCAAGAAAATAGCTGATCGACTTGGGGCTTTAATATGAAGTCATATCCAAAGGGGTAGTGCAATTGGATGGGACAGCAGGTGGACAATAGTAGGAGTGATTAAAAACTTGAGTTTTTACTTTGCATGCATGCCCCAACGTTGTTGTTTTACAAGATGTCTCAAGATAGATCTTCCACCATGCTTTTCCCTATGTTTTTCAAGGGATTTCACAACTAAGATTAGGGGTTACTTATCTACTGATTGGTCACACATGTTGTTTAGAACAAGATATGGAACCAAGGCCACAATCAGATCTGAGCCTATTGCAAAATTTCACATTGAGCCTCACACTCCAAGTCAAATCAATACCAACTGTTCAATGTTTGATCAAGAAGATTATCCAAGCACCGATGGAGCTAACACCAAGGTTGGGAGCATCCCAGTTTGACTCTTGATGAATGGGCAAGCAAGGTGCATTATTTTGATCATTATCAACAAATAGAAGAACCCGAGCTAGGAGTCTATTGCATGCATGAAGAAAATCAGCCTATTCCTAGCATCACCAAGCCAGACCACAAGGATGACAATGAGGTATGGAAGTTGTTCTTTGATGGATCAAGAAATAGACAAGGTGTAGGAGGGGGAGCTATGTTTGTTTCACCTCAAGGAGTTAATTACTATTCAACTTTTAGATTTCAGTTTGCATGTTCTAATAACACTTCTAAATATGAAGCTTTGATACAAGGATTGCATTGGTCAATCAACAGAGGAATAAAGAACTTACAAGTCTTTGGTAACAGTGAGCTGATTGTCAACCAAGTTAGAGGACAACATACTACCAAGAATGATCTACTCAAATGCTACAAAAATAGGGTGTGGGACCTCATTGAAGATTTTGAGGGTTTTAGCATCAAATCCATCCCTAGAAAAGAAAACCAAGCTGCCGACAAAGCTTCAAAGAGGTTGGAGCATCCTTTGATGTTGTTAAAAGCATCAAGAAAGACAAAGTATAGCCAAACATTCATGTGATTGTAATGCCTTTAGTTCTAGACAACAATGTAAGTTGGAAAGTGTTTGAAAATGATCAACAAATCATCCATTTCTTGCAAGAAGAGGATGAGTTCTCAGCTTAAAATTAGGAAAAGTTAGTTCACCAAGATGTTGATCAAGTGGTACAGCTAAGAACCAACAAACTACCAAAGGGACTTGTCACTTTGGAGTCCATTTTCAATCCTAATGATCAGTTTAGGAAAGAGAAAGAAAACATCTAGGTGAAGGGAGAAGATTTAGTGCCCATCTTAGTGGAAGAAGGCAAGTCACTCCAAATTGGTAAAGTGATAAATGAGCAAGAAAGGTATGAGTTCATACAACTTTGTCAAGAATTCGTTGATGTGTTTGCTTGGAGCTATGAAGATTTGAAAGGCTTTAATCCCAAGTTGGCTCAACACACTATTGAATTGGACCCAAGTGCTAAACCCATCAGGAAAAAAAAGGCCAGTAAATCCACACATGGAGCCTCTCATGAGAAAAGAATTGAATAAATTGATAGAGTCAAATATCATATTCCCTATCAAGCATTCTAGTTGGGTAGCCAACTTGGTTCCAGTTAGAAAGAAGAGTGGAGAAATCAGATTGTTCATTGACTTTAGAGATTTGAATAGAGTATCTCTCAAGGATCATTAACCACTTCCTTCCATGGAGCATATTTTACAAGTTGTTGCTGGCTCTGAAAGGTTTTCATTGCTTGATGGCTTTACAGGGTACAATTAGGTCATGGTGAAGGAAGAGGATCAGTTCAAGACAACCTTCACAACCAAATGGGGGACTTATGCATACAGGAAAATGCCATTTGGGCTATCCAACGCTGGAGCTACATTCCAAAGGGAAATGGACATGGCATTCAAGGATTTGATTAACAAAATGGTGCTGATATATCTTGATGATATCACTGTTTTTTCAAAAAATGTAGCAGACCATCTCTTTCATTTGAGACAAGTGTTCCAAAGGTGCAAAAGATTTGGGGTATCCTTGAATCCCAAAAAGTGTATTTTTCTAGCTCATTAAGGAAAACTCCTTGGCCACATTATCTCTAAAGAAGGATCAACAATTGATCCAAAAAGAGTTGAAGCCATAAGTGCACTATCATTACCAAGCCACAAGAAGGCCCTCTAAAGTTTCTTAGGAAGGATAAATTTTTTTTGGAGGTTTGTCCCAAATTTTGCAACCCTAGTCAATCCTATCACCAAGATGTTAAAGAAAATCATATCTTTCAAATGGACAACAGAGGGCAAGGCAAGTTTTGAAGCAATCAAAGAAGCTATCTCATAGGCTCCAACTCTCATTAACCCATAAATCTCCAAGGACTTCATCCTCTATGCATTTGGAGGCAATGATACTATTTCTATAGTTTTGGTAAAGCGTAACAAAAATAATGATGAGTAGCCAATTACTTTCTTCAGCCAAAGCCTAGAGGACTATGAGGTGAGATATTCCTTCAATGAGAAGCATGTTATTGTAGTGATTAGGAGTTTGAAGAAATTTAAGCATATAGTTTCAATCAACAAGGTTCAACTGCTGGTTTCTCATGTGGGAGTTAAAGACTTCCTCCTCAATAAAGACCTAAATGAAAAGAGAGTAGGGTGGATTACTCATGTCATGGAATATGACATTGAGATCAAAGTCACCAAGTTGGTCAAAGGAAAAGGATTGTGTGAGCAGCTGGTCTTGAACAAACAAACGGAAGCATGCAATGAGAAAGAGGTTGTTTTGGCATTGCAAGATAGCCATGAACAAGGAAGCACTCAAGAAGAAAATGATAGTGTCCTCACTCCTTGCTGGACCCAAGACATAATGCACTTCCTACACATAGGCCTATGCCCTCCTAGAGATGAACAAAACCAAAAGGAGACACTTTAGATTGCAGGTTGTCCCATATGCCCTTGTTGATGGTGTTTTGTTCAAAAGGGATGTGAATGGAGTGTTGCTGAGATGCATTGGTACAAATCAGATTAACAGAGTGTTGGAAGAGTTCCATGGTGGATCAGCTGGTGGTAATTTTTCACCAAGAGTGATAGCTCTCAAGATCATGAGGGTGGCTATTATTGCCCCAAGATTTTTCAAAGTGATTGTTATGCATGGATCAAGAGGTGCAAGAATTGTGCATTCTTCACAAGTAAGGAGAGACTAGCCACCCTTCCATTGCATCTAATTTTAGTTTACCATCCATTCATGCAATGGGGTTTGGACTTCATTGGAGCCATTAACCCAAATTCAAGCCAAGGACACAAGTGGATTCTAACAAAGAACAGATTACTTCACCAAGTGGACTGAGGTAGTGGCACTCAAAGAAGCAAATGAATCAACCACATTTGGCATACCTACTACTATGAAGGGATAACAACCACATTTGACATACCTACTACAATAATATCGATAATGCATTGGCATTCATTGGGTCTAAAGTAATTGAATGGGTTGTCAAGAATGGGATCTACCTAAGTACTTCATCAAATTATTACCCTCAGGGTAATGGCCAGGCTGAATCTACAAACAAGAACTTGTTAAGGATCATTAGGAGGACCCTTGATGAAAATCAGAGATCTTGGCATACTAAGTTGAAATCATCCTTATGGGTTGATAGGATAACTCCTAAAAGATCTACAAGTAACTCCCCATTCAAGCTTGTTTATGGAAGAGAGGAAATTTTACCCATGTCACTTGAGTTTCCAATGTTAGAACTCATGAAATAGTTGGAGTTGTTGGAGTTTGAGCCCATGGAGGTTAGATATGTAGAATTGATGGAGCTCCAAGAAATCAGAAATCAGGCATCCCAAGTAATGGAGAAGGATCAAGATTTGATAAAGAAGACCTTTGATAGAAAGGCCAAGAATAGATCTTTCCAAGTTAGAGATTTAGTGTTAAAATGGGATGTAGACAGAGCAAAACCAGGGAGGCATTCAAAATTTGATGCCATTCGGAGTGGCCCCTACATAGTCACAAAGTGTAATGACAATAATGCCTTCCAATTATCTACAATGGATGGTGAAGAATTGTAGATTCCAGTGAATGGAATCCATTTGAAGCATTTCTACTGAAGGAAATTCTCCACCTTGTATATATTAGCTTAGGTTTTCATTCCTCTAAGTGCTTATGCACATTGTTTTGTTGTAGTTTAGCTTTGCTTTCCCTAAGTGCTTTGGCACAATCTTTCTAGTCCCGGGAAATGTGTTTTGTAGGCCTTGCTCCATCAAATGATGTTCTACCCTCCCTCTTCCTCCTTGCATTTTTCTAATCAGTTGGGGTACCAAACAAATAATTTGATGACTCCATGCCCAATGGATTACTTCAAACAACTGGTAACTTCATCCAGCAGGTAGATGACCCCTCTGAGTCACCAAAATTGTTATCCAAAATAAGCCCCTTGCTCATTTTTTGGCTAACTCCCTTTATTATTTCCTCTCTTGTGCCTCAATCATAATTTTTTATCTTTTAGGCACTCAAAACCTTCTAGAAATGGCACAAATAGATAGAGATCTTTCTCAGCTTTCTAAAAAGGTAAAGTTTTCTTCCTAACTCCATGTATTTTTGAAGTTATGGCTCAATGGAGTTTTGTGGGAAATTTTCCCTAGATAGTCCTATCGGCCAATCAGAAGCCGCCACGTCGGCATCGGAGCAATCGGGAGGAGGGAGAATTTTTTTGGATTTTTACCAAGTGTTGGCACAATGGGAAATTTTCCCATGGAAAACCCAAGCCAATGGAAGGAGGCCACGTGTCCTCGAAGGGCGGAGGCGGAGGTAAACTTGAAATTTTTACCAAGTGTTTGGTGGGGTTCAAAGAGGAAATTTTTGGCCCGAGGGCCCGCCGGTGAATAAGATGCGGCCACATGTCTAGGCGGGGAGAAGTTGGGAAAATTTCCCAAGGGTTGGCATAAGTAAATTTTTCGCCCCCAAGGCCCACATCCAATAGCATGGCGCCATGTGTCACCGGTGTTAGGGGTCAGAGGTGCGAGAGAATTTTTCCTTTTCACCCAAGTTTGGAAAATTTGAAAAGGAAGGCCCATCCCCAAAACCCGAGCTAATGGAAAGAGGCCACGTGTCCAACGGGGTGTCGCGGGTCGAACCGGTGGAAGAAGTTGGGAAAATTTCCCAAATGTTAGTGCAGAGAAAATTCTTGGCCCCGTGCCCACCGACCAATTGAAAGAAGCCACGTGTCCTTGGGTCCTGGCGAAGCATGAGGGAAAGTTGGGAATTTTTCCCAAGGCAAAATCGAAGAAAAATATTGAAGGAAAAGTCCACCCCCCAAAGCCCGAGCCAATAGGATTATGCCATGTGTCCATGTGGCGGCAAAAGACACAAGGCAAGCCCACGGGAAAAATGAACATGAAAGGCCCACGTCCAATAGGGTTAAGCCACGTGTCTCGAACTAGGGAAGATGGTCAATAGTGACAAAAAGTTGAGAGAAGATTCCCGTGGTGAATCACAAAGATGACACGTGTCCTCGGGTCACCCAAACCGAGAATTTTGGAAAATTTTCCGAAGGCCAAAATGATGGAAAACGAAGTAGGAAGGGCCCGCAATAAATCAAATCATGCCACATGGCACCAAAGCAATGGGAACATGGAGATTTTTGAGGAAATTTTCCAAAATGCAAAAGTGGGAAAATTTCAAATTTTCGGCCCACCAACCCATTTTGGCCCTATTTTGCCCTAAATTTTCAGAGGGGTATAAATTTCGATCCAGAGCTCAGTTTCTTGAATTCTTTATATCAATGGAAATCTGCAAAATTCTCTACATGATTTCGGGATCAATTTTGTTTTTTTGGTGGAGTTCAAAGGGAGAAAATTAGAAAACGCCTCTGGCATGTGGAAATCAACAAAATTAACATTTCAACCACCATTTTTAATGAAGTATGGCACGCATTCTCTCCCAGCATGGTTAAAAATGTCAGGGAATGGACTTTTGAGGGTACCCATGCTGTTTTAATACCATTTGGTTGGTGGTTGAAGCATATTTCATGTTTTCCCGCGTTTCTCTCTCTTGATTTCAAATGAGCATTGAAAAAGGCCGAATGGGCTCATTTTGAAACAGTTAGACATTTTTTCTTGCTCTGCAACTTCTCTTTTCTTCCTCATCAGGTAGATTTGTGGAAATTTTTACCTTTTCATGTAAATACAACATCTCTTTTTGCCTCTTGGTCATTGTAATGCACTGTATTGGACCTGGAATGATAATATATGCTCTGTGATTAAATTTTCTCAATCCTTTCATATGTTTATCATTGTTTCCTAATCTTTCATTACATTTTGGAAATTTGTGCATGTTTTATGCTGTATTTTCTTATGGATTGTGTATGTTTTACAGTAGTAAGTGTCTACTACTCCTTTGGTGCATCACCTTAATTAGACTAGGTTTATTCTTTGTATCTTCTCAACCCTATCCCCTTGGAAAAGTTTGATTAAAATATAGGTAAACCCTCTGCAGAATGTTATGCACACTTGAACAGAGGAGTTGAGGAACCAACCTCTGATCTAGAGGATCTTTTCCAGTCCCTGTAATTCCCACACTTGTGTGAAAAGATCCAATGTTGTGCAATCACACTAGATGCCAAGATGTCAAACTAGAAATCTAATAGAACATCCAAAGGGTGCAGCTGATTTGCAACAACACTAAAATTTACATAAATTCTAGACTCTAACTCAATGGACCTTAATGGATACATTGCCTACCAAGGTTTCCTCCTCCAATGTTGATATCCAAAACATCGACCTCCCATACTACTATCACATTAAATCAATACTGACTCATTAAACATGATCATGATCCTATCATCTAGCATATCAAACCTTATTCTACTGAGGATGAATAGGGAACATTAGTCCCCACTTCATCCACCCATATCACTAGTTTTTACCTCAACATAATTTCATTACAAAACATAACTAGTCAATAACTACCTCAACCACCAAATTCCTCTTTTGGTTCATAAACTACACACATCCACACCACTACTTCATCACCTACATCCACTTACGTAACCTCTATGAATCTTCCCCTTAGACTAACTTGATACTATCCCTCTCACCAATAGTTATTCGATCAAATCATAACTAGTTTTCTCACCACAACCTATGTTCGTTATACGAGAGATTAGTTATGTGCATACCCACATCCACACCACTCATCAATACAAGTGTCATTTCCACTACCCATCAAATTTTTTAACCAATATTTTTTGTTCCCCTATTATAATATAACACCCTTTCTTCTCAATATGTACCATACTCGAAAAAGTATTTCATCCACATATCTATTCCTCTACCTTATCAATATGTTTTATACTCTTCAAATCCATTGATCTCGCAACAAACTCACAACTTCTAAGGGATCATCCCTCCTTTTAAAAACACACTCCAAACTACTATCCGTCTAACCAACATATCTATAATCAACTGAGCTCATTGTCTTCAAGCATACAACAACAATTGAAAAATGATCCCTTACAAGCACTAATGAATAGGATTGTGATACTTAAAGCTTCTACTATGGGTCTTAAGAGTACCCTTTCATATGAATAAATTTTAAACAAATCCATCGATCCATCAATACCTTTATGGCCTATCGCTCACACTGGGAACTCCCAAAATTCATTAAATTCTATAATAAAGAGGAACCACAACAACACATCAGGTCCTTTTGTCATGTGTGTTATCTCATCACCCATGACCAGGATCTCATGTTAAGGACATTTCCCATGTCCTTATCAGGGATTTCCCTTGATTTGGTTTAATGACATCCCACAATATTCCCTCATCTCTTTCACACAACTCATGTAGTTATTCTTAGAACATTTCTCCATCAAAATCATTTGTAAGATCTCTATACCTAATATCTATAGTATTAAACAATTTGAAGATAAGTATATTATATATTTCATCATTAGATGATGGGGATAATCCATCAATCATCCTTATCTCTTACAAAATTGAGTTGATTGATTTATTCGCTTGATCCTATGCTAAAGATATATCATCAAAAATCCAAATCCAATCCTTTCAAACATTTTACAAAGCCTTTACCATGGCTCAAAACCATAACTTCACACCCTTGAAGATGGTAAGGTTAAACTTAGGTCTAATAAACCCAAACCCGAGTCTTCATTTAAACATTCTTTCCACAAAAATCTACAGGATTGGCTGATGTGGTCATAATGAAATATGTACCTAAAAAATAGTCATATTCTAGATGAACTCGACCTCAACATGACTACATACATATAAGGGAGTTTTATAGTGTTGTATTTGATAAACGTCTAGCTACTTTCATTACTAAAATCCATTTGATATGCTCAGTTGACATATCCACATAAAAACCATCATGGTATCGAGATAATGATTATTGTAATTAATCAATTCTAAGTCCACAACATAAAATGTTTCATTCATTCAAAAATGTCCTTTAGGATCTCATTGACCGAGGTGAATTGAAACTTGACAATACAAACATCCCTCCAAATGAAAATTAGATGTGTTTAAAATACCTTTTCTAAATGATCCCCTACCTACTACTCAACCCTAATCTAATGCCATCAACTCTCATCATACTATCTATATTGTAAAATATCTCCCACTTACACCATGAGTGACCATTTTTTCTATGATAGAAGCACTACCCAAATTGTCCGACACTTCTAGTCTTATCACTTCCAAGAACATGATTCCATCAACATCACAACATAAAAAATATATCATGTCCCCTTCAAAGTTCCCCACCATGCCTATAAGATCCCCAAAAATAAACATATCATGGAAATTCTAACAATATTTTTTGAAGAACATGTCACCCAACACCACATCAAGACTTTCAATAATACCACTAAACAATTTACAAATAATTCATCCACAATAACAAAAATTGTACCAAATGATTTTCATACAACCTCATCATGAAATATGTCATCCTCATCGAATCTCATTATTACCATTATAAAATCTAGGGTCATTCCTTGGATATCATCTAAACGTGCCACATAGAATGTGACCCTACTATTTAAAACCTCTAAATAATTAAATGATATTTATCAATATGGACAACAATGCCCAACCATGATGCCAATGTCAAGTGCCCTCATCCCCTCTGGACCCTTGACCTCAATATACTTTTTTCACATATTTTGATTCCTTTCTATCTGTTTCAAGATCTTATATTTTTGGTAGTCGGCATTTTCGGGTTAATTACAAAATTCAAGGAAATGAATCACAAAAATATTAAGTTGTGTGATCACAATAAGGGATCAAGCACTAAGAATTAGCTATCACCACTTAAGGTTACATCCATCAAGAATTTAATAGCTCCATTGCATCCATCTAACACCATCTAAGGAACACAAGGGCTGGTTATTATGCATACACTTCATAGGAGGGAAGTTCACTCTAATCCATGCACACATATATTACATTTATTTACATCTAGCTTACTTACTTATTATTAAGTGTGACACACATAAGAGCCACCTAGGGAAAAAAATTCACACACATACATAGAACTATAGTGGGTATGAGATGTAGTGAAAAACTAAGTCATAAGCTCACCATTGTGATATTTGATGATAGTCTGACCCCTCATTTTGCATCTTTATTTTTAGGATTTGATGTCTATTTGAGGGTTTGGCAGTCAATACTTCATTCCAGTTTCCAATGACTTTGGCAATCCATATGTGACCTCATAGTGGCCAAAGATGAATAACATTTAACAACTATTGATTAATCGGAGGAAGTTTCCTTATCTTTTCCATAGACCGAGGTTCTTAGAAATAATCCTAGGGAACCCATAGGAACCCCTATCCCTATCCATGTGCCACACGTCCAACTTATTCTTCCAGATCTGAATTTTTATGAGCTTCAAAGTGTGATAATCGGTGCTTCGTATTTTCCAGCTTCTTATCTTTATACACCTCTGATATTTATATGAATTAGAAAAGGATTCTTATCCTCTCTTTGTACTTAGGGTTTTTAATTTACTACTTAGTTTATTGGGTTAATTCATGTACTTAATTTTTTATTCATTTATTGATGCAATAACAATCAAAGTAGGAATATATTTCATATATAGGTTAATCATTTTGGTGAACCCACATTTGAATACTCTTGGATCCTTATTTTTCTTCCATCATGGCTCATAAGGTCTCTCAAGTCTCTTTTCTTCAATTTCTTCAAATGCACCCATCTTGTAAATATTCTCTCCACAAAACCCTAGACACTATGTATCTGCCTATCAACATGTTGCCTACTCAATTCAATGTTATCTTCGATCGTATTTCTAATGACTCTCTTGGTTCCAATTCCAATCAATCTATTTGCAAATCCATTCAAGCTCTTCATTCATTATTTCAAGATAAATTTCAGGCTATGGAATCCACAATTACATCTCTAAAATCTGAAATCCAACATCTTAAGGACACTTCTCAGGCTCATGCTAGTTCTTCTCATTCTCATTCTATGTATTTTACATGTGCTCATATTAGTGAGCCTCAAGTCTTTCCATTACTAGATCCTCTCACATTTGATCACAATGCTAAGAAACATGAAATTCTTACTAAGCTCTTTAGTCATCAATTGATCAATTTACCAACTACTCATTGCTATCCTCCTTATTGGCTGGTCAAATATCATGGTCTTCCATTTTATGCTTATCATCAAATTAATGGACATAATGACAATGATTTCTATGATTTACAATAAATAATAAAACATCTTAAGTGTCAAGTTTTTATCTCATTCACTACACAATGTCATGGTACATGTCCCTCTCCAATTTTTACATCTCAATGGGTTCCTAAATATGATTTGTCTATGTCTAATGAGCATCATGCCATCATTTCTAAGATTCATTCTATGGAAATTCAAGAACCACCTAAGAAACCACCTCTCAAAATCAATATAGCACCCCCTCCTCTCAAGTCATCTATGATATTACCAAGTCAAAATACGTAACCACCTCTCAAAATCAGTCCACCTTCTTCTCCTATCAAGACTTCTAAAACGTCATAAATCCCACCTAAGTTACCACCATTCAAGATTCCTCCCCATCCCAATCCACTTCCATTTCCAATTCATTTTGTCAAAGAAAATACTTCTTCTACTGATAACCAAGACACATTTCAAATTCTACCACCATTGCATGGTCTTACCATTTCTTCATCCTACCATTGTGTTCACCATCACTCTTATCATGACATAGACAATGCTCTCCCATAATATAAAGGTATATCCCACATTTATGCATAAATATTCATCATTAAAACACTTGGGGGAGTCACACTTATTCTTCCCCCTTCCGTAACTAACAAATTTTTCTAGCATATCCTATCACATTTACCGCTCCGTGCTTCATGATTCATCTTTCTTAGCACTTTTAAACCCTTTGAGACATGCATTGTATCATTACTTCCTGATGACACACTCATGTTCTTGTGGTTTTTATATGAATATTGAGGTATTTATTCCAATAAGATCCTATTCCAATTCCCCACTATATCTATCTACTACATACTCATTCATATATACATACATTTATTACCATCTATTTGCACATACAATACACTCTCTCATCATCCATTGCCAAACATCATGCATCAAATAACACACTCATCACTATATGATTGGGGGTCATTGTACTTCTTCCCCCTCTTCTCACATCATCAGTTATCTTCCATCTTACACACATCACATCTAGTATTTTACATCTCGATACATTTGCATTGTTATTTATCGATGACACACTCTTGTGTAATGGTTCACACTTGATTTTTAAAGGCATACTATACACAAAATTCACACACTCCACATTATACATTCAAATTTCCATATTACATACTTCACACATTATGCATCATACACTTAGGACATCTTCTCTCACAACATCTACTATACACTTTGTATCTCACTCACTATACACATTTTCACTACATCTACTTGTAGTTACTTGTGGTCATTACCTGATGCAAATCAAAATGTACATCTCACCATTATCACAAATCAATCAAGAATACAAGTCAAAAATTTCTCAAACTCTACAATATGAGGATCTTAAAATCTTAAAGTTGATAATAATGTCAAATTTTCCTTCTAGAATGACTTCATGAGATGAAAACATTTTCCTACCATGATCTTCAACCCCATTTGCTTCTTCTCATGTAATCACTAAAATCACCTATATCGATCGGTTATTTGTACACTTAATTTGCCACTTCAATACTCCATCCTTGCTTCTTAACCATGTCATTCAAAAATGCAGTATAGATTTATTACTTATTTATGCTTCTATTATTTATTCCTATGTTTTTAACTCACCAAAATAGTTAGAATCACCACTAGGATACTATAACAAGGACTCTTCTTACAACTTTTCCTTACCTTGCCAACTAGTCACTTTTAAGCTTCTTGAATTTAGACCCATTTTGCATTTTTGAGCTCTATACATTCTTCAATGTTCTCCTTTTCCTACAAAACTTCAACATAGTCAATATCTCATAGGAAAATACATTTAAACAACTCACAACCTTCACTCCTTTTTTTTCACAAGACCGTCCTAGTGCTTCTCAAGCCAAATTAGTTTCTCCATTAGTGAAAATGAGATTATAAGGTTACCCATAAAGGAGTAACACCTCTAAAATTTGAATTTAACCCTCCTTGACATGATCTCAAAATTTCAAAACTCAAATCTTAACACAACTCTTTCAATCTTTATTTTTGTGATTTTGCTACCAAACCCTTGATTAGGTCTATCTATGTACTCTGTTAGGATTATTTGTGGTCCCATGGGGTTTTAATGCACAAGTATGTGGTTTTGGACACCCATTTTAATCATCTTTAATTTCATAAAGTTGTAATATTTCACTCTATGCCTAAGTCCTAGTTCCTTTGTTAAGTCACCCTTCCTATTAGGTCTTTGACTATGCTAACGGTTTTGAGGAAAACTATTAAATGTTTATCGAAATGACACCATTGGTTTTGTGAAATTACTTCATAATCCCTTCACTTGCGTTGTTAAATCACTATATTGAAAATTTAAATGTAAAATACAATGATTTGATACCCCAAATTAGAAACCCTAGTTGAGTTCTATGTACTAACCCGAGAAGGTAAAAGAGCCTATAACTTTTACTAACTCCCAAACTGAAGCTCTAGATTTTGAAAGTAGGTATATACCAAGGTCATGCAAGTTTTGAATTTACCGGTGATGGATCAAAGAGTCATTAGCATAAAAATTCCATTGAATTTTCTTCCTCTTACTTGTGCAAACTAACAATTAGGGTTGATCTCTTATCAAACACAGTCACAAATGTTTAAGCATAACTATATCAATATTCCTAATGACATCTTCCTAATTTGACACTATCACATAATGGAAAATGACTTAGAATTTTTTTCATATATACCAAGGTATATACATTTATATCACAAACCCCGTCTCGGGAATTGAGGGTTTCAATCATGCATGCATAGTACCGGTTAGTTCCTCTTCACGCTAAGCCTTAACACCATTTCCACTTTTCTTCCTAAGTCTATCACACCAAGAATTCATTTCACACATCTCAATTCAGAAATATTAAAAGATATTACTATTTTTACTATCAAGAATTGACCCTATGTCAGTGTACATGTCAATTGAGCATTCACAAGCTAGATTCTTATCAACCCCTTCATAAAACTTGAGAATCTTGTTTACATACTTCAAGGAGTGCAATCATCTTCACCAATGAATCTATTCAAAATGAAAATTCATAGACTCATCTATCAAAATAGTCCTTACTAATAAAAACATAAATCATTATTAAAGAAAATATCAGTCTACATACAAAAATTGTGATTCTTTTGCATTATTTCCTCCTCTCCTTGAGGAATTCCACTCATTTTTCTCTATACCTCCTCTTGGAGGATAGCCAACCCCTTTCTACTCAAACCACCCTTCATTTTAACTTCTATTCTCTTGTTTTTTATTACAACGCTAACTAAATTCTCAACTTCTTCAGTCCATACATCAACATTAAGACCTTTTATATTATTTTTAGTCATTTCATAGCTGATACATTTTATTAAAGACTCATGAACCTTCCTAAGACCTAACACACCCCTGTCAATACCTTGACAAGATCTTATTTGCTTATATACATGTTTTACAATTTGAATTCATTATGGAGGGAAAATGAAGAGTTTGCATTTTTAAATAACTTAGTCATCCCAAATCCTCTCTCTCATGAATGAATACACCATTATGACCTCATGACCAAGAAATTTTAAATTTAATTGTCTTCTTGATGATGCTCCTACATCATACTCCCAGGTGGAGAAAAGTCTCCTTGCATCTGCAAAGCTAAGTCTTCTTCACTTTTTCTTTTTGCTTGGTCCTCCTTCACTCCCACTATCATATCTTGCCTTAAGACCTCATGGGTTCCATATGGTAGTCTCTTTCCTTTCAGCTTCCTTGAATTTTCTTTCTTTCCTCTTGATTTTCACCTTTACTTTCATTAAACTCATGCTCTCATCTTTTAGACCTGTAAAAACAAACATATCAACAACAAATGCATATCCTCCTTCATATTTAGCCATCATCTTTATCCTCATATAGGCCATATCCATCATGTAACCATCACTTTCTTTGTATTTGATTTCATTTTCTTAACTCCTTGCTTGTTTTCCCTCATCCAGTCATGCTCTAAGATGCTCTTCTTCTTCCCTTGAATTTATTTGTGTATTTTATTCACATGTTTTTACTCCATAGATTATATATTCCAAGATTGTTATTTCTTCTTGTAGTTGCTCAAGACTCTCATAAACAAATGCACTGTCTTCTTTACTAGAAATTTTTGTTCTCGGGACATTATCTTCTTGTCTTTATCTTCTTCATTAATCTCATGATATAATGCTCCTAACTTGACACTTTCTTGTTTAATCTTTATGCCTGCATTCACACATTTACACACAATATTAGAATAAAAATTTGAGGCTTTTTTTTCCCCTACAAGCTCTTCTTTCCATGCCAACTCTTCATTTTGTTCCTCTTGGAACTCTTATTTTCCTTGACTACTTTAAATCTCCCATGTTTATGTTCTTCTTTCTCAAGAGAAGCCAAAAATGCTTCTATCACCTCATCATCATCATTCTTTTCCTTTATCAGTACTAATTTCTTGACTACCTCTCTTTCTTGCTACATTTTCATCCTCTTTTTCCTCTATTTTTGTCTTCTTTATTCTTGTTTGATCCTTATCCTCGCTGAATTATTTGTATCCCTTGTACAAGCAACCTGATTGGCCATTTTTCTTTCTTTTTCAACACAAAATCAAGCCTGGTTTCTTGACTTTGATCTCTTTCCTTGATAAGTACCACTACTTGTGTTACCTCTTGCTTCAACTCTGTTATCTCAACAAAAACCACATCTCTCTTTTACTCCTATTTTCCATTTTTCTTTTCCTCTCTCTTTCTTCTTGTTTTCTTTTCTTATGGATAATTAATTTGAACAACTATCTTATCAATTCTTCCTTATCCATATTTTTATTTCTTATTCTCACTCACTTTCTCTCTCTTCTCAAGAAAATTATTCTTACTTATCTCTCTACACCTCACCAAGGATTGCAAAATGATTTGTTGGTGTCTTCTCACTCTCTTCTCAACCTATTTTCACTTCACTTCTTCTCTTAACTTGTCACTTTCACACACACACACACACACACACACACACACACACACACACACACACACACACACACACACACACACACACACACACATCTGATTTTGTCATTTTGAGTTATATTTTTATGATTTTTGTGCAATGTAATGGATATAGACGTGGTTTATGATGATTTGAATAGTGATTATACTAAGATATGATGTTTTATAGAAATATTTAGAATGTATGATTTCTATTTGTGAATGTCTATGATTTTAATGTTGTTGTGACAAGTGATGATCTTTTTGTATGATTCAAACATTGTAAATGGGTAATATCATAACATGAAATGTTTGCAAATTTATTGTCTTGGATATACATATTATGTGATGATAAATTGATTTAAAATGTATAATATTACATGTACGGCCTTATACTTTGGATGTTAACATAAGACTTATAATGATTAGTCATACTAGGCTCATCAATAAAGATGAGGTCTGTTTTATCCATACTTTTCTAACATATAACAAGCATGTATGTAACAAGCATGGGAAAATGAGTTTTTTTGTGACAATTCCCTAGGATTTTCCCCATCTTTTTGTATTTGAACAAGCTTATAAATGTAGGAAGCTTGATTATGATAGGAAAGTTGATCAATGCGGGAAGATTTCTTGGTATGATGTTATTTTTCTTTGAATTTGATATGATAGTTGATCGATGCAGAAGTCTTTTTCTAGATATATAATTTGATTGGGTAGCCATCCTTTAAGGGAGTGTTCTATAATTTTTATTGACTTGTTTTTTTATGGTATCCATCCTTCGAGGGAGTGGTCTACAAATTTATTTGATAATAACCAGCTTTTAATATTTTTCATTCAAGGATCGGTCTATTTTTAATTGAATACTTCCCATAGATATTTGTGAATTTTGAGCTAAGAGTATCTTTGGAAACCATTTAGAAAGAGATGGAATGATGTCATGAGCTATATACATATATTTATTTATTTGATCAAGATACGATGTAGGGATGATGGAGTAATAATAGTGGGGTTCCCTAGTCATGAGAAAGGAACGTTTCCATGAGGAATATGCTATGAGCCAAGCCGTAGTGCCCATAATTAAGGTTTTGACAATTATGCTAATAGAATACCACATTATTCCACATCTACAGGAGTAATAGGGTGTGTGAATTAATAAGGAGAGATTATAGTCTAACTAAGATATCATAAGTTTATAGGTTAAGAATATAACGATCACATGTTTAGTGAGTAGAGAGAATAATTTTCAGGTTTACCATCAAGGTAAGATAAATGAAAAGCCCCGTATCCATATTTATGAGTGATAATGTATGGTCCAAGTCAGTGTTAGCCATAACAATCAAATTCATATTCACGTGTTATCCACAACAATCAAATTTCATTCATCAAAAATATTCCATAAGAGCCTCAACTCGATACCAAAATGAGGTAGTCAAAATGTACATTCAACCATTATCACAAGTCAATCAAGAGTACAAGTCAATTTTTTTGAATTTCTACAATATGAGGATCTCAAAAAAACTTAAAAGGCTTAAATTTGATAACACAGTCAAATTTTCCTTCTAGAATGACTTCATGAGATGAAAAAAAATTCCCACCATGATATTCAACCTTCATTCTTTTCTCACGTAATCACTAGAATCACATATACGTATAAGATTTCTTTGCACACTTACTTTCCACTTCAATGCTCCATTCTTGCTTTTTGACCATGTCATTCAAAGATGCAATATAGATTTCTTTCTTATTTATACTTATATTCTTTATTCCTATGTTTCTTAACTCACAAAATAGTTATAATCACCACTAGGATACTATAAGAAGGACTCTTCTTACAACTCTTCCCTTACCTTGCCAACTAGTCACTTTCTAGCTTCTTGCATTTAGACCCATTTTGTGTTTTCAAGCTCTATACCTTCTCCAATGTTCTCATTATGCTACAGACACTTCAACATAGTTAATATATCACAATAAATACATCTAAACAACTCATAACCTTCACTCCTTTTTTGTCACAAGGCTGCCCTAGTGTTTTTCAAGATAAATTTGTTGCTCCATTATTACAAATGATATAATGTGATTACATATAAAGTAATAACAAATCCTAAAGTTTCATTTCACCCTCCTTGAAATACTCTCAAAATTTCAGAACTCAATTATTAACACAACTCTTTTTATATTTCTTTTTGTGATTTTGCTACCAAATCCTTGATTAGGTCTGTCTAGGTACTCTGTTAGGATTATTTGTGGTCCCATGGGGTTTCAATGCACAAGTAAGTCATTTTTGGATACCCATTTTAATCATATTCAATTTACCAAAGTTGTAATATTACACTCTATGCTTAATTCATAGTTCCTTTGTTAAGTCACCCTTCTTTTTAGGTCTTCACTATGTTAATGGTTTTAAGGAAAGTCACAAATGTTTTTCAAATGCCACCATTGTTTTTGTGAAATTCCTTCATAATCCCTTCACCTGGGGTGTTAACTTGCTATTTAAAAATTTCAAAGAAAAATATAGTGATTTGATACTCCAAAATAAAAACCCTAGCCGAGTTCTCGTACTAACCCCGGAAAGGTAAAAGAGCCTATAAATTTTACTAACTCCCAAACTGAAGCTCTAGATTTTGAAATTAGGTCTATACCAAGGTCATACAAGGTTTGAATTTACCAATAAGGGATAAAGGAGTTAATAACATAATAATTCCATTGAATTTTCTTCCTCTTAGTTTGTATGAAACTCATAGCTTAGGGTTGATCTCTTATCAAACAGAGTCATAAATGTTTAAGAATAACTTTATAAATCTTCCTAATCACATATTCCTAATTTCACACTACAACACAATGAAAAATGGCTTATAATTTTTTCATATCTACCAAGGTATATGCATTTATATCACAAACCATGTCTCAGTATTGAGGGTTTCATCATGCATGCACAAGCATCTGGTTAGTTCCTCTTCACAATAAACCTTAACACCATTTTAAATTTTCTTCTGATTCTATCACACCAAAAACTCATTTTGCATGATCAATTCAGAAATATTAAATTATATTACTATTTTTACTATCAAGAACTGACCTTATCTCATTGTACATGTCAACTGAGCATTCACAAGCTAGATTCCTATCAACCCCTTCATAAAACTTTAGAAGTTTGTTTACATACTTCAAGTAGTGCAATCATTTTTACGAATGAATATATTCAAAAGGAAAATGCACACACTCAACTATCAAAAGAGTCCTTACTAAGCAAAATATAGATCACTATTAAAGAAAATATCAGGTCTACATACAAAAATTGTGATTCTTTTGCATTATTTCCTCATCTACTTGAGGAATTCCACTCTTGTGATTCTTTTGCAACCCTAATTAACATCTCAACTTCTTCCATCCATATATCCACATAAATACCTTTAATATTGTTTTAGTCATTTCATGGCTCATATATGTTCTAAGAGACTCATGAACCATCCTAATACCTAAATTTCCCCTTTTAATACCTTTAAAATCTCTTATTTTCTTATATACATGTTATTGTAATTTGAATTCATTATGGGGGGAAAATAAAGAGTTTAAATATTTGAATAACTTAATCATCCCAAATCCTTTATCTCGTGACTACACATACCCTTATGACCTCATGACCAAGAAATTTCACATTAATTTGTCTTCTTGATGATGCTCCTACATCTTTACCCTATGACGCACTCTAGCTCCATGGTCCATACTCAACTGCTAAGGGTATACATCTCAAATGGACCTCATCACATTCACACACTCAATCATAGACTCTATACTTTGTGCTTTGACAATCACATTTTTTCATACACATAATTCAAACTATTTCTTGATGACGCACTCATTTATGGTTCATTCTTGAATGCTGAGGGGGCATAGATAAATGAACCTCATTACATATATACACATACACTTTGGGGACACATTTCTCTTATCATTCACACTAAATTCCATTCTTTCTCATCCATGACATATTGTATATCTTGGTCGCATTTAGTTTTTCTTACATTTACTTGTTATATGCACATCTTATCACACATGCTAGATAGAAATCTTTGATTTCATTATATTTATTATACACACATGCACATTCACTTACATTTATAGTTGTGATTGTAGACTATACATATCTATTACATGCAACATGGATGCTTGACATAGTACCTATTACCAATCCCACAACAGCTCCTAGGGGCATCCAATTTCATACATTATAGGTTCTATTGTTTCATTTTGTTTCATAACACACTACTTTATCAAACTATACACATCTTGACATACTTTTTATCTTTCTATCATGCTAACGGGTGCTTCATTGTGTAACATTTGTTTTACAAGACTACATGCGTCCATGGTTGTTTGTTACATTACTTGCTCTTTGTATGCCATTGTTTACGGGATTTTCCCTTTATCTTGTATGCACATTGTAATATTTTGGATTACTTAGCCTTGATTTTCTTCAACATCATGAGTGGTGTCCCATGTTTTCAACCCTCTTATAGTAGTCTACATTATCTTATTACATGTTTACATTTTATTTTTACGTCTTAGCTTACATATTATCTCGCTTAACATATAATTTGTCTTATATATGCATGTTTATATTTTCTTATACTAACACTTGTTTCCTATCCAATTTGTTTATGTGTGACTTATTTTGTACTAATCACATTCCCTTCCCCGTAGGGCATAATTTTATCACAGTGGTCGGTCCTCCTTTGACTGTATACTCCTTAAACAATGTCACATTTACCCTAAAAGAGGGGGCATAATTTGGGTTAATTATTCACCCATACAAAAGTCTACAAATCATTACACAACAAAAATAATAATGGTAAAACACATTTATTAATTTAAGGGCTCAAATTAGACTTAGGTCCTTAGCACAACATGACCCTTCCTAGACGCCTTTAACTAGGGGGAAATTACACAACATTTTGGCAGTTCAACACAGTCTACAAAACTCCACACACATCTGCTTTTAACAATTTCACATTGGATTTAATTTTGCACACCATCTTTAGTGATGTCCTACATTGTGGGAAGAAGTTAAAGTTTGGAGGATAATACTAGAATTTTCTCCCTACACTTCTTCCATATAATTGGTGTGAGATCACCCCAAAAAGTAATGGCCAACACAAATAGCATGAGATCACCCAAAAATATCATTTGACTACAACATCTTCGTGGATCCTTTATAAACTCTTTCCTCATCACGGATCAGGTGCACATGTTCATTTTTGACAATTTAATATTTTACATACTTTCATTACATGATTTTGTATACATTTCGATGATATACATGTATATTTGACTACTTATTTGTTCTAGTATTTTATAGGTCTGCATCGCATGGGAAGTGGTAGTCAATGTCTTCACAACAGAACATCATGACATCTACACATGAGTTTCCACCCTAGGTTCATTTTCATCACCACCTTTTGCAATTTTTCCTCCTTAACATCCATTCTTCACATTTTTTTATCACTCCACACTTTTTCATGTCCCTCAAAGCATGCTTCTATTTATCAATCTACATGGTTATCAGTTATGCATCTCTATCTACTTTATGTCACCTATCTTTCCACTCACCAACATAAAGTGGGGGAAAATGTAAACAAAAAGTCACGCAATTTGGGTAATTATTTAGTTCTGATTACATAATACTATTCATATGATTCCTAAGTAATAAAAGTAATAACTAACCCATCTCTTTGACCACCTTTCTTTACTTTATATATGTTATATTGGTCTTACACCTTTACTTGCTCGGTTTACCTTTTTATACCTCAACATGACACTAGTGGCTATCTAGGACACCAACGTTAGGTGCCCTCATCCCCTCTCAGTGCCCCTGACCTCACTATAATTTGTTCACATATTTTGTTTTCTTTCTAGCCATTTGATCATATTATATTTTTAGTAGATGAACTTTTTGGGGTTAATTAGAAAGTTTAGGCAAAGAAATCATATAAATATAAATTTAGGTGATCATAATAAGGGACCAAGCACTAAGAATTAACAATCACCACCTAAGGTTACATCCATCAAGCATCTAAGAGATCCATTACATCCATATACAACCATCTAAGGGACATAAGGATTGGTTATTCTACAAAAACTTCATAGGAGGGAATTTAATTCTATTCCATGTACACATCTATTACATTTATTTACATCTAGCTACTTGCTCGCTATCAAGTGTGACACACACAAGAGCTACCTAGGGTACAATTCCACACAAACAAACATATAACTACATTGGGTCTAAGATGTAGTTTAGTACTCATTTGTAAGCTCACCATTAAGAAATATGAATATGGTCCAAACCCTCATTCTGCATATTTATTTTGTAGGCCTTGATGTTTATTTTAAGGTTTTGTAGGTCAATACTTCATTGCAAGTTTCCAACGACTTTGGTGATCACTGTGCAACCTAATGGTGACCAAAGGGGAATAATAGAGAATAACTATTGACTACACAAAGGGCATTTCCTAATCTTTATTGCAGACCAAAGTGCCTAGGAATAGGCCTAAGGCACCCTCAGGTGCCCTTGTCCCTCTCCAAGCACCCCATTCTAGGTTATTCTTCTAGATTTGCATTTTTCTAAGCTTCGATGCAATGAATAGTTCTTCATATTTTCTAATTCTCTAGCTCTGTACAACATTAAGAATTCTACAAATTACCAAAGGCTTCTTGCCCTCTCTTTATACTTAAGGTTTTTACTTTATGGCTTAGTTTTATTTGGTTAATTTATGTACTTAATTGATTATTCATTTACTGCTGCAATAACAATCAAATTAAGAAAATATTTCATATTTAGATTAATCATCATGATATTTTCTATCTCACGAAGGAGAGTTCTAGTATAATAGTTTATTAGGATGCCCTTGGATAGACATTATACATTGTATCTAATTAGCAATACATTGGTGTCTAAATTTTGAACATGAAGATAAAACCTTTAACGCTCCCACTTATCCAAATCCTTTCAAATCCTATCACATGACTTATAGGACCAATGATGTGCTACTTCCACTACAAAATTTTATGTCATCAGGAAAACCTTTAATGAGCTCTTCCATCCCCGCATCTAAGACACAAAATGATAACTCCTTTAAAGATGTTATGTAATGTCTATCATTGGGGAAGTATAACCTTCTAAGCCTCAAATCTCTCCCTACACTTAAGAAGTACAAGAGACCTAATAAATAGTAACCCTATGAGCCTAATATAGGAAGTGAAATTTACTTTGGCCCCCTTTCCTCCCCACGTAGTTAGTATCCAAAGGAATTGATCATCATTCTCCTCATCTTAACACTTAGCCACATGTTAAGCCCTTCTCCTCGACTTCTCATTCCTAAATACGAATTGGTTCACACAGACTTACCTCCATCATTATGCATGGAAGGGACTTATTATGAGATGATATGCACAATGTATGCATAAGCCACCCATTGAAACATGATAAAAAATCACGAGAAATATGGTCTTGGATTCAAGCTCCTTTCTTTGGAGCCATCATTGTCTAGAACAGAACCCTTGACGCCTTTGTGGGCATACGGGCCTGATAGGTGTTGTTATTAATGAAACACCACGATAATGAAAAAGTGGATGTTTTAAGATGATTTATGTGATTCTAATATATTTTTTCAGACATTTTTGAGCTACTATAATGAGATTCAGTGATGCTTGTTTGCTCTAGCAAGCCTATACAGTGCCTAGGAGGTGTTGCTTGGAAGTTTCAGATTTTTGATTGCTTAGGAAGAATTTTTACATGATTTATAGCATTAGTTGAGGGTTTTAGGCACTTGACATAAGTGGTATAGTGTAAGAACATGTGTTTGACTTGGTTACAAGTGCTCATTGGGAGCAAGTATGCTAGCTAGGAGGTGTAACAAAGTGAATTGGAGTTATATGAGCTCATGGAAGAATGAAAATGGGTATATAATGGATTATGAGGTATGTGTGGGTAATTTTTAGAGGTTATATATTCAGTTCTTGCATTATTTCAGTTGGTCCTTGTTACTACTTATGAGATTCTTGCATGCAAGCATATGTAAGTCTTAGTGATTGGAGATATTGAGCCATGGAATTGACATTATGATGATTATATATGTTATATACATGTGTCATAGTTCTCTCCTAAGATTTTTAGGCTCCCATGATGTGAATTTTTAAAGTTATGACAACTTATGTGATAAGTGTCAAGAAACAGAGATGAAAATCAAGCTCAAAGTTCAACTTCATATGCTTGTTGTAAATGATATGATTTTTATGGAGCCTTGAGGATTTCAGGTACATTCCTAAAGTGATTCTATAAGGTTTAATAAAAATAATGAGGTCATTTCATCATCACATTTTTATGAACGAATGTTAAGAAGGTAAAGAGGTCAAAAACCCTAGTTAAACCCTAGCTAGGAGCAGTTTGCAAAAGGTGAAGTATAATGACCCAGTTTTGATTTGTAATGAAAAATTGATTATTGGATGTTGTAGAGGAATTTTATATATTTATATAAATGTAATTTTTAGGTCATAGTGATGAGTGGGCACCACTTGAAAATAACAGGTTTTGAAGGGTTCCAGTTTGAGGAGAAAGTTACGAAATGAGGTATGGACTAAATTTCCATTATGTGATGTATGTGATTTTTATAGATGTAAATGGTTATTTCAGATTAATTTCATGTAGTTTCATGAGGTTTTGAGGTTCAAATAGGTTGATTGGTCAAAGGGCAATTTTGGGATCTCAAATAGCAGGGTTCAATGTTTTGGCCATAACTTTAGCTACATGTCGAATTTTAAGGTAATTAAAGTTTTCTTGGAAAGTATATTTATATATATTTCCATTTATATATTTATTGTCTCTTGATGTGTAGAATTGACAAGGTTTCTAGGAAATATTTCAGCAAGAATATTTTTGGGTAGTTTAGGACATTGTCTGTTGTGATGTAAGTTTGAGGTTGTTTGAAGCATGAAATGGATTAGTTGATGCTTCATATCACTTGGAAAGTGAATAGGGGTGAATTTTTAATCCAATTAATCCATTTAGTGGTATTAAATGCATGTATATTTTATTTTATGAGCTAACATTTGGAAATAACTTTTTTGGCAGATTGATTTGGTGAAGGTAAATCTTGTTGTGGTTTGAAGAGAAAGATGTTTCTTGACTTATAAAATTACTAGAAGTGTTATAAAGGTTACACAATTTATTTTTATGATCACATGGGAAAATTTGATTCATTTGAACTCATTTTGTTGCATTATGAAGTTTCCAGGTCTTTGAAGGGTGAAGGAAACAAGCTGCTTTTGAGAATCAGTAAGGGAACTAGGCCAAATAAATGAAATAATTTTATTGGTTTATATTAATTGTGATAATTTATGAATTTTATATGATATTTAAATCATATAGAAGGGTTCATGGGTGTTCTTGTGCAAATTTGCAACAAGGAAATTGAGAATTTCTAAGCATGACAACAATACCCATGTACCAAAATTTTCACATTTTATCATTTCGAGGCACCGTAGGTCTACCCAATCAGCTAAAATGACCTCCTAGTTGATTTTAACACATCCCCCTAGGTGAATTAGGAAATTCAATGCAACCATCCTAGGTGATTTTAGGTGTTCATGAAAACTACTATTTTTGGGCAACCCTCTTGAGTGGAACGAAGGGTCCGAATATAACATGAAGGTGAATTTAAGTCCTAGAGACATTATGGAAGTGATTTTGGAATATTCAAGGGATATTTGGAGAGTTTGGAGTAGTTTGATCAAAATTAGGGTTCATAGGCCTAGGCAGTGCACAGGCCAAAAACAATTGTTGAGCTTCTGAAGGTAATTCCTGGAGCTCTAGATAGAGTTAAGATAAATAAAAAACATCATAAAAAATGTAAATCCAATCCCTAAAAGATGGAGAAATTATTTTTTCACAACACTTTGGTGCATTGGGTATGTAAACAATTTTTCTCATGCACATGTGGAGTATCAAATAAAAATATGATTTTTACATATAAAATGGAGGAATAAAGACCTAATACCAACAAAATTGAATTAAAAATGTCATTTACAGTCAGGATCATATACAATTTCATCAAAAATGCTAGTGGGAGCTCAAGTTATCACTGCTTAGAGTTACCCTCTTAGAGCGAGTTCGGGAGATAGTCAAATTTTGGAAGGACACGCGTCATCTCTAGGAGCCTGGTGGGATTTTTTGTACCTCATGTACCTCAATTTTAGGGAAATAATACGTGGAAAAACATACCCATTCCTCCATGAATCCCTCTGACCCATATAAGACTTTAAGGATTGCAAATCCAGCCCCAGTGCTTATGGGAGCTCAAAGCCTTCACCATTAGATCATTGCCATGTGTCATCACCTAGAGAACCATGGAATTTTATGTCACTCACATCCTTTTGAGGTGAGGGATAACATGTACATGAAAATTCACCCATCCCCCATCTAAAATTTATTTCAAAATTTTAAAATCCTCACCTGCTTCCCGCTTCTAACTTCTAACATTCCTGCACAACCATATCTGCAAAATTGTATGAAACTTTCTACCACCACTCCCCCATTTATAAATCTCAGAAAATCTCCACTAAATAAAATAAATCCTTTTCATCATGGTGAAATGTATGTCCCAAAATAATATTGCATCAAGCTAAGGAGAAGAAACGAAGAACAAGTGAAAATACCCATTCTTTGTAAAATTTAAATTTGAATAAATCTTGTGAATGGATGCACTTGATTGACAAAAAAAAATTAATGTTTGTTCCTCTATAAAAATCATTAGAAACATTCCTTCAGATTATCATCTCATGGTATAAAACATTCACAACAAATAAATCCTCTTTCCGCCCAACGGAGAAAAAAGCTTGATTTCCGTTGAACTGAAATTGGATTGAAGAGAAATTTCACCAGAAGCACAAGAAACAAAAACCCATAATGAAAATATGTTTTTTTCCAAAAATGGAGGAGAAAAATAGACCTGCAATTTTTGAGGTCCATTAATGGCTGTCATGTTCAGAAGTGTCGCTAGGTCAGAAATTTAAAAGTTTAAAATCTCCCAAACTTTTGATCGAGTAAGCACAAAATTTCAAAGGGACGATATTGGGAAAAATATGATATCGGAAAACTTCATTCTACATAACTATGACCTCCAAAAACCACTTTCTAAAAATAATAGGTCTTCTACATAGGGTCTCCTATTTTTGGAAAGTCATTAATAGAAGAACACAGGAAGGAGATGTTGTATATAGAAGATGCATTGCACTGAGAATTCATCGAACGGGAATTTTGGTCCAATTTTGACACTTACTAAAAATAGTAAGTGGTCCCATGAGCACCTGTCAAAAATAGAAAATTGATCCAGAAGGTGAGAGAAGCACAGGGAGAAAGGAGAATTTGAGTTGTTGCAGCCAATCAAAGTTTGAAGGAGCTAATTTTTCATACTTGCTAAAAATAGTAAGTTTCCTTTAGGCACTTACTAAAAATAGTAAGTCATTTCAGAGGGAAAATTTCACAAGAGGAGCATTTTGAGAGTGGAGCAATTAATCTGACAGTCCCAGTTGGAGTTTGGAGAAGAATTTTCTCACTTACTAAAAATAGTAAGTTGCTCATTCCAGAAATAGTAGGTGTCAAGTGGAGTTTGGATTCACAGGGGTGAAAATAGTGCATTATCTACATCAAAATATGCAAGAGTGGTTAAAGTGAAGATCTTGACAGTGTTTTTTGACACTCATTTCATGATTTATTAGGATTTTGCAATCAATACCATCAAACTATTCATAATATGCTTCATCAGGACCATGTCTGAATCAACTAAGCAGTGTAGCATTGTCACATGGAATCAGGGAAAGATTTGTTCCAAAAATTCAATCTCTCCAGAGTGGATTGTCACGAGTACCTATGGTCCCCAAGAGTTCCATTCAACAGTGTTTCTAAACACTCAATTTGCATCATCTAGGATCATTCGAGGCGAGTTTCTAACTTGTGGCTAAATAAATTCCCCAACATAAGAATGTCATTCACTATAAAGGTTTCAAAGGTATCAATGTCAATCTGACCGATCTTTTTAGGATTCAACAAGAGTAGTTTCTTCATCAACATGATTCCTCCTTCCTTTTCTCTCTTTCTCTAATCTCATTCCCCAACTTCCTCTCTCCTCAATGTTTTAATTTTACATTTAGGGGTTGCACTTTTTAAATGTAATAAGTCATCCTTAAGTTATAAAAGGGGACTTAATGTTATCCTAAGAATTTGAAAAATCCCATGACATATGAAGGGTTGATGGGGGTAGGCAAAGAGAATTCCAAAGAACTATAAATTATAATGAGCTCCGCATTCCAAGGGGTTCTAATTCTAAAATTCCTCTAGCTGGTTGTATTCTTGTAAGTTAATGTGAGAGGTTTTCTCATTTGTGAGTTAAAATAATTTGCCACTTTTACCTTATTCTTAATGTCTTCCATTCTCATACTATGTACATTTTCTTCTTGAACATAAATACAAGAAGAAAGAGTTTTGATCCTTTTTTGACTAAGGGGTTTATTGATACTTTGTGTTCATTAAATTCTAATTAGTCTTGTTATTGTTTGCAATATTGTTTCTTCCTAATTTTAGTACATGGGATGAAATTTCTAACTAGTGTGTGCGGGAATCTGATTTTGTACTGCGGCAGTGGCTCCCCTACCTCATATTCTCACTCCCCTTTCCCACTCTCCCGAAAAATTATTCTCTTACAAGTATCTACAAGATTTACTTGTTAGGTCGTGGAGTGCCCCTATTGGATCCCCAATTGAAATACCACCAAATAAATCCACCTTTACTCATGCATGCATACACGGAAGTTACACCGGTTAAATAGAGGGACTTAGATTCCTAGAGTGTTGGAAAGAAATCCATAAGTTTTTCCACCTAAGAAATTTTCTTGCCAACCATTTTTGGTGCCCATTGTGGGGAATAATTGGAAGCATCTACGAAAAATATGACCGCAAGGTCCCAAAATACAAAAAAAATCAAATATTAAAAAAGCAAAAAAAAGTTCATGGAAAGCCATTTTTGAAAGATACCCTTTATATTCCACAATTTCCTTTCGTGTTTCCACTACAAAATTTTCTAGAATATGGCTGAAGGAAGATACACCATGTTGAACATGTTGAGGGGTGTTGTTAATACCAATTTTGAGGCTTTGTAAAATCAGCAAGAATGAATTAGATATAATCTATAATTCTTCTCTCAAGCCTCCTCCCCTTTTGGTTCTTCAAGAATTTCACCTGAAAATCCTATCCAAAATACAATTGATACTCCCCCTTCAAATTATCCCATTTTTCAACCACCATTGGGCATTGATTCCCCCAAAAAAGAAGAATTTGAAGAAGCAAGAGCAAGCGAATAAGAAACAACAAGGAAGATGAAGCAAAAAGACCTCAACCCACTTTGTCTCATGGAGAAGAAATAAAGGTCCTATCACTCTTGAACATCATCTTACTGACCTACCAACAAGTTCCCACAATAATTTTTAAAATTTCAAAGGTAATGGCACACAACATTTTGAAGAACACATTTTTGGTTTCATGACATCATGTGGAATTCTTGGTGTCCAACATGAATATGTCATTGTGAGATTGTTCATGGAATCTCTCCAAGAGAAAGTAGAAGAATGGTTCTACCCCTACCTTTCCCATCCATCACTTGTTGGGATGACATAAAAAGAAATTTTGAAGCAAGATTAAAATTTATTGAACACCGTCAGGACCTCTTTATGTAGTTATCTCAAATGAAGAAAGGAGAAGGTGAACCTATGAGAGACTTCATGGATCATTTTGAATGGTTGCTTCTTAGGATACCAGAAGAGGATTCACCATCTGAAAATAATATCAAGAGATTCTTCATCAATTCTCAATCACCCGAGGTAGGATTTTTCCTATGAATATTTCAACCAATGAACATTATCTAAGCATAAAGGATGTCCACACAACGTGAAGATGATCTCATCCTCTCTGAAACATCAATAATCCCTCAAAGGGTAAAACTCAATGTCCTAGAGATGAAAGAATTCATCCTTTTTGTAAAAAAGGAAAATGAAATAACATTGTTGAGGAGGGAAATATTTAAACAATTTTCTTCTCAAAGAAGCAATAGAAATAAAATTGTAGGAGCACCCTGAAGGCTTTCCTTGGAGGCCCCACCTATCAATGTAAGTTGTAGGAGTAAGGAAAATGAAGAGGAGTTTGAAAAAGAAAGTGAAGGTGGTGATTTCCTAGAAAGTGATGAGTTTGAGAATGATACACAAATCATATTATGTGAATATTATGGAGGAAATGAAGATGACGAAGAAGATACACCTAGCTTCTCATGTACGGTATTCACTCATTCTCGGTCTGAGAAAGGAGGATCTTCCTCCACCGGTGTAATGAAAAAAATACTCAAGATCCTCCCGTGGTGATTTGCGTAAAAAAATCAGTCAAGGATCTCTGTTCCCACCCTCTTTTGATTTCGTATTGTTGAAGCTTGATCATGTAGCAAGCAAGAAGGCTCCTGTAATTCCAAGAAAATCTTCCAATTCCTCTTCTAATTCTAAATCTAAATATTATCCTATTAAAAGTAGCATTTCAAAATTTCTTAGTATTCTGCTTCAAAATACCCTCCATTCCTCAAACATCGACCCTGCTTCCAAACCTACCCCAACTCCAAAATCAGCCCCTTCATTTCCCTTATCTGCATATGCTCCCTTCAACTTTATAGAATATGCGAACAAAGCCAAGGTGTAGATTATCTGAAACTAAATATCGAGTACTTATCCCGAACAATTCAAGAGGTTCATTCAATACATTAGGATTGGTAGTTTAACACCCAATGTTGTAACTCCTAGTTCTAAAGGAATACTACCAAACCCACATACACCTCCATCACATAACATGCTTTCATTGAGTGCATCCAAGACTAATAAGGTTGAACCTTTCTATGTCTCTCTTCTTGTTGGAGATTATGTATTGAACAAATGCATAATATATTTTGGTGCCTCCAAAATGTAATGCCTATAAAGGTCGCCAAGGATCTCAAACTCACCATGACTCCACCTGGTGGCTCTTGTTACTCCCTAGAGTGAAAATAGGTCCCACTTGTAGGGAAGGTAAAATATTCATAGGTGGATCTCATCAGATTTTGAGACAAGAAATTTTCAACAATGATTTTGGTAGAAGATATTCAATCTCATTTGGAATGTTTCTAAGTAGGGGTTTATATCAATATTTGGGGGTAAAATTTAGATGAATTGGTCTTCCACAACCATACCAGTAAAGGGATACATGGAGAAATTTCTTCTAGAGAAGAAGATGAGGTACATGGTGTGAAATTCTGGAAGTCCAGGAACAAACATCTTGTATCAAGATAGCAAGAGAATGAATATTTTCATAATGACTAAAGAATAAGATGATATTACCATCTTGATAGGTCTAGACATGCCTTCCTAGAGAGGTATGGACCTTGAAGAAGCATTGAGGAGATTCAAGTTACAAGAGGGAAGCCCTAAATTTCTAGACGATGCAAATCATGAAGAAGAGGAAATGGTTCTTGGAGAATCTCAAATAGAAAAACTAACTTATACGCTTACCCACAAGGAGGATATGTTTTCATTCCCATTTGGAGATGAATATGATCTCATCCATGCCATTCATGGAGGGACAAGACCAGCTTATGATGATCCCTCAAATAGTGGGAAAGAACCATCTGTACAAGAACTACTAAGAGCCACATAAGAAACAAAATACCTTGAGCTCAGCCTTGAACTCCTAATGCAAGCTATGAATCTACAAGAAAAGTGTGAAGATGACTTGGAAGCCTCAACTAGTCTAAAGATGGGATAGGTTACAATAAGTAAAAAGGATATATATGATGCCCCTCCTGAGCCAATGATTGATGGATGAAATGATGAAATGGAGATATTTTCTTTACCCATGATGAAGAAGTTGAAGCAAGTAGTTTTGAGGCCTTTGATGTTTAAGCTCCTCTTCATGATGGAGTGATGGAATGCATCGATTACCAAGATTTTGAAGTAATCCCTCAAGATAGTTTCCTTGGGATGAAAAATAAAAATTATTTGAAGGCATCCAAAGATGATCTACATGAAGTAACAAAGGAGATCTCCATGTAAGAAACTATTAGATACGAGAAGTTCTGACAGAATATCCCAAGTTGATTCTTGATCATTAACTCGTTTTATGGCCATACAAGATAAGTATAAGGTTACTTCTAATCCTCCATTCAATCTTCAAGAACCTCATGATGTATTAGAGATAAAGGATGAATCTAAGGTTTTTCATGGAGAATATTTCAATGAGCATAGATCAAGGAAAGAAAGTAACTCAAAATATTCAATAAATTTGAATGAAAATCAGCTTCGGGGAAGCAACAAGATGCTCAATGAAGAATCAACTATGTCGATAAAAACGTAAGATAACTAGCACTATGCAATTGATTTCAAAAGCATGAAGGTAATGGAATTAATAGGTGAATTCCTGAGCACCAAGAATCTCATGTAGACTCACTCCTACCAAGTACACAGATAATCATGGAAGCACATGGCTTTCATAAACATTAAGGAGAGGAGACTACTTTTGGAAACAAGTCAATGGCTTCGTAGAACAACATCACTCATTGTTTCCCACTCAGGGGTAAATTTTGAGGAATGAAAAGTTCCTCGGTGAAATCAAGTTGTCCCCACCTTGTACCTTAGGTGATTAATAGTTGTTTTTCCATTTTTGTTGTACGTGTTGTTTCCTTTCATTGTTTTTGGTGTTTTCTTGTTTTATTCTTTGCTCTCTTTCTCTTTCTCTCTTGTTGTAAGTTATACATGAATCCACAGGACCCAATGGATAAGGCACTAGTCAATGGATCATATGGTCTAAAGTAGAGATTTTTTTTTCTTCATGTCATGTTTTTGTTGTGCTCGACCCATGTCATGTCCCAAGCTAGAGCCGAGTTGTTTTCATGCAAATGTACAACAGGGAGATTGAAAATTTCCAAGCATGAAAAGGATACCCATATACCAATATTTTCTTGTTTTATCATTATGAGGCAACACAAGTCTACCCAATAAGTTTTGATGACCTTCCAGTTGATGTTAACACACTCCCTAGGTGAATTAGGAAATTCAATTCAACCCCTAGCTTAATTTAGGTGTTCTTGAAAACTACTATTTTGGGCGATTGGGAAGGGCTACCACCGCATTTTCAAGATTGGAACAATCCCTGGATTGGAATGGAGGAAAATATAACATGAAGGTGAATTAAAGGCATATAGACATCATGGAAGTGATTTTGGAATATTCATGGGAGATTTGAAGAGTTTGGAGTAATTTGATCAAAATCAGGGTTCATAGGCCTAGGCAATGCATAGGCCAAAAATAGTTGTTGAGTTTCTAAAGGTGATTATAAGAGCTCCAGATGGATTTAGGAGAAAAACAAAAATATTCAAAGACCTAAAAATGATTAAATTAATTTTTTCATAACAATTTGGTGAATTGGGTCTACAAGCAGTTTTTCTCATGCATAAGTGGAGTATGAAATCAAAAATCAGATTTTTGAGGGATCAAATGGAGGAATAAATACCTAATAACCCACCATTGAATTCAAAAGGTCATTTCCAGTCAGGATCATATAAAATTTCATCAAAAAATTCCATCAGGAGCTCAAGTTATTGTTGGTGTGTGTGACATGCCTAGTCATCATCCACATCACCTGGTGAGTCATCTTGCCTTGCGAGAGTCATAGGTCTTAGGAATTCAAATGACAAGTGTCAGATTCTGTCATAGAATCTATCATTTTCATTTGTGTTAGTGCGTCATAGGAGTTACATTCCTTATTTGGAATTGTAACTCCTCCTTTAGTGGCGTCATATCGTCAGTCACGTCATATGCGTCAATGGCGTCATTAATATTCTTTCCTTGTTTAGGCATGGGGGTTACACAACACCCCTATTTGTACTTCCTTTTTTCAATCTATGAGTATGAGTAGACCTATTTTATTATTTGCATATTCTCTCCATTGTTTGAATCTTCTTGCTTATTGCATTGGAGCTTGACGTTACCATTGGAGTACAAATTCGTTGTGGTGCATTGTTTCGACATCGAGTTCTCGTGAATCCCTCTTTCATGGTATCAGAGTTGGTTTCGGTAAAATGTGCACTCTTCATTTATCAAGTTGTTTATTACTTCTGGTTTCTTCTTATTTCCTCATGCAAGTTTTTTGATTATTTTGGAATTGTATTTCTCACCTCGTATTGAGGTTTCAGTAGTTGCAAGTTTGAGAGTATTTGGTTGGTTTTCTTTATCATGGTTGTTGAGTTTGTTTGGGATTGCTTCTATTCTTGTGAGCTTGTTTTTACTTTGGCGTGGACCTGTGGTTTTTTTCTCGAGGTTACCTTTGCATTGGTGAACCCGCTGCTTGGGCATGGTTTTGATTTGGAGGCTCATTTTTTGGTTTGCTCGTGCATTGATTTTTGCATGCATTGGGTTTTAATACCTCTCACCTCAGATCTCTGCTCTTGGTGCTAAGAATTCTTTACATTGGTCATTAAATAGGATTCACCTTTTGAGATTGCATGCTTTTTTTTTTCACTCTACCTGCATTCCATCTTCGTAACTCAGGTTTTTCTTCCATGAGGTCATTTTCCTATCTAATGTGGGCTCAAAACATCTGCTCGTCTAAACTGCTTCCTCAGGATTGCTTGTTTGACTCACATTGGTCTATGACTCGTGTATGCTTAGGCTAGTTTGAAGTGTTTGGCTCCACCATTGAGCATCCATCCCTACCATTGTTCATTGTGCCTTTGACAATGTTAAAACATGCAATCGTTCTATGCCCGGTTCTCGTGTTCCCATACATCCGACTTCTACATGGTCCTCTGTCAGACAACCATTTCCAGCATTTTCCATCCTCTCTCGTTGTTTCTAGTTCACACTGTGTAACTTTATCCAGCATATATGGTATCTACCTACCTACATCCAACTCGGTTTTCTATGGAGCTTGTGAGCCTACATCCACATGTTTAGGTTGACTTGGTGGTCTCCACTACCATTTCCTATGTATTGGCCTCTGGATGCTCTCACCTTCTACTCCAAGAACCACCATGGAATCATAGCTCCACAACCACTCCTTTGGTACCTTGGCATTCTAACTATAGTTTTGGTAGTTACTCTTCTACCTAGCCATTTCAATTGAGTCTTTGCTTTACACACTGGTTGTTTTTTTGGATCTCCCTATGCCCTAGGTTTGGAATATTTGCGGGCTCCTTCTTTGACCATTATAACTTGGTTTGCACACCTACGAAGCATTTTCCCATGTCCATTAATCCTAAAATTGGTAGCTTCAATGTGGTGCTTAGGTAATCCTTAGACCGACGGTTCCGCATGAGTTTCATTTCCCTACCCAACACATGGATGTCATTGCATTCAACATTTGCATTGGCCCGACTCAAAGCCACAATCCACATGGTTTACCACGCAATTCAAGTAGGTCATTCAACACTGCGTAGCTCGGGTGATACACCTTATCCATCTGCTAAAATTTGATTATTGGTAATCAATAATCACCTTTTAAAATATTTTAAGGTGTAAAACATTTTGGCATTGTAATTTCTTTTTAGATATTTTTTTTCTTGTTTTAATATCCTTCCTTCTAGTGTCAAAGATGGAGGGTGAGCTCAGGGGTTGGCAAGAGGCTAATCCCCCATGGCTATTAAAACATATCTTATATAAACTTTGATGACATTTCCAACGAGCATACATACGACACCCTTTGCATGCATTTAGGGCACTTTTTTAATCTATTTGCAAGCTTATCAACATTTTTTCATCAATTTTGGGAATTGTTTTTTGCTATAAATTTTGACTCATTGCTCAGTTTTGAGCACTTCTTTAGTCAAATTTGCATGTTTTTTTGTACTCTAGTTAATGGGGTTATCATTTTTGTAAAGGCATTATTTTATAAAGTGCCACATTCTGGGGGTGTCTTTGTATTACTTATTTCAGCTCATTTTGAATCATCTAGAGCCTTATTCTATCCCTTTAATTACCTTTGGACTTGTGAGCACATCCGCCACAGTCTTATAGCAAGAGATTCTTTCATGTGACGTGAGCCGCTATTTCTCACAAGGATTTATCTTCCCCTTCATGGTTTCACTCATTCTTGTGCTTTCTTATGGTTTCGAATCACAGTGCTCAACGAACCTTGATTTTTGTCTCCACTCTTGTGCGTTATTACATTGATTTCAAGGTGAGTGAAAGACTAGTTCTCGGCACATAGTTGCATATGATTGTAATCAACGTACTAAACTATAAAGTTCCACAAAAGGGTGGGGTTGAACTTGTGTTCTTTGGAAACTCCTCTCATCATGGACATTGAATTTCATCACTTTGTTGTTCAACTAGGACTAGGAAACTACCTATAATGGAAGAATGGGATACTCGATCATTATATTATGTATAATTTGTTACCACATCTTCTTGGGATGGCACTTGAACCTATTGACTGCATTCATCACCAAAATTGGTTGAATGAGAATGATATGGCATACGGGATTCTTTGTCTTACTATACCGGAGGACCTTCAATGTCGATTAGAATTCACCGAGTCTGCACACCGAGCCTGGACCTTCATTTGGAATTTTCATGGAGACTTTGATCCTCCTTCATCTAGTTATGGATCTTATGATGATCTTGCATCCATGGAGGAAAGTGAGTTCACCGATACTTTTTCTTATGAAGGGCCACCCACACATATTTCTATGCATGCTCCTTCAAAACTTAGTATTGCTCCTATCATAGTTCCTAGTGACTCTCCTCCATAGGACTCTTTGGTTGAATTCTCACCTACACACCATGCTTTGCCTTGGATCTTAGGTTTTCCCCTTCACGAGCATCTATTGATTTTGTTGATTCTATCATGGAGATTCTACCATCCCCTATTACTTCCACAGACCTCGAGATTACTTCTTCAAAAGGTTCATATAGTCCTCCACAACAGACATTGATTTCCTTGACTCGAGACTTGGATGATATGCTCGAGGATATTGACATCACAGTGCAAAGCATCTTCTTCCACCTACTACCTCTTCAGAGATTAGAGTTTCCATCACACCAGCTTCCACTGACTCTCCACCACAGCAAGTTTATTTTCCCCTTCAGGGCTCTCCTTCATCACAACTCAACTCTCTTGATGATATATCTATATTTTGGACTCCCACCTTATGGATATTGATAGGATTGTCACCACTTCTCTTGATATATTATCTTCTTCCCATATTGGGCCACCATCCGGAACACTCCATGCTCCTCCTCCTTCCTCCACTTGATCACAGACCTTTGGTCCCTTCAGATTCATTAGGATTCCATCAAAAATCATCTTCTGGAGGAGCTGGATAGCTCTCTTTACTTCTTCTCCTCTTCTTCTTTCTAGAAAGATGTTGTTTGTATATGGGCACCTTATCAGGCCTTTAGTTATTGAGCCCCATTGACACATCTTTCTTAGTTGTCTAGGGGAGTCTTCTTTTCTGTTCTTGGCTTACCTTGACCTCTTCCTCAACTTCGATGAAGGGGGTGTTGGTGTGTGTGACATGCCTAGTCATCGTCCACATCACTTGGTGAGTCATCTCACCTTGCGAGAGTCATAGGTCTTAGGAAGTCAAATGACAAGTGTCAGATTTTGTCATAGAATCTGTCATTGTCATTTACGTTAGTGCATCATAGGAGTTACATTCCTTATTTAGAATTATAACTCCTCATTTAGTGGTGTCACATGTTTTAGTGGCGTCATTGATATTCTTTCCTTTTTTAGGCATGCGGGTTACACAACACCCTATTTGTAATTCCTTTTTTCGATTTATGAGTATGAGAAAACATGCTTTCTTATTTGCATATTCTCTCAATTATTTGAATCTTCTTGCTTATTGCATTGGAGCTCAACATTACCATTGGAGTGAAACTTTGTTGTGGTGAATTATTTTTGACATTGGTTCTCATGAATCCCTCTTTCAGTTATCACTTTGCCTTCAAGTTGCCCTCTTGGAGTGAGTTCAGGAGTTAGTCAAATTTTGGAAGGACACCTATCAACTCCAGGGAGCCTAGTGGAATTTTTTTGTCCCTCAAGGTCATGGACATCGACATGGAAAAAAATTTCCAGCCCTTATGAAGCCCTCTAGACCCACATACAACCTCCGGCATTGCCGATTCAGCCCCTAGGTGCTTGCAGGAGCACAAAGCCTTCACCATTAGATTGCTGCCATGTGTCATCACCTTGAGTTCCATGGAATTTTTTGTCCCTCATGTCTCTTTGAGGTGAGGGACATTAGTTACATGAAATTTTCCCATCCCCCAACTCACCTTTATTTCAAAATTTAAAAATCCTCACCTACTCCCCACTTCTAACAATTAACATTCCCGTGCACAACCATATCTACAAACTTCTCTGCTACTTCCTACCACCAATCCTCCATTGCCAAAGATCAAACTAGATCCAATAAAGAAAATAAAATCCTATTTCTCATGGTGATATATAGGTCCTAGAAGAATATTTCATTAAGCCAAGGAGAAGAAATGAAGAACAAAGAAGAAGAACAATGAAAATCCCCATTGCCACAAAATCAAATTTTAAAGAAATCTTTTGAATGGATGCACAGATTAACGAACCATTTTTTTGTTAATTCCTTTATCAAAAACCATTCAAAACACCCCTTATACCCTCCTCTCATGGCATAAAACATTCATAGTAAAGAAATCCTCTTTTCATCCTAAAAAGAAAAAAAGCTTGATTTCCGTCAAACCGAAACCAAATTGAAGAGAAATTTCACCGAAAGCACAAGAAAAAAGAACCATAACAAAAATGTGTTTTTTACAAATGAAGGAGAAAACCAGACCTGTAATTTTTGAGGTCCATTAATGGCTACTATCTCTAGAAGTGCCACCAGGTCAAAAATTTAAAAGTTTAAAATCTCCCAAAATTTTTATCGGCTAAGCACGAAATTTCAAAGGGATGATATTGGGAAAAAACTCATATTAAAAAACTTCAATATGCATAAATTTGACCTCCAGAAGCCCACTTTCTAAAAATATCAGGTCTTCTATATAGGGGAATTCTATTTTGGGAAAGTCATCAATAGAAGAACATGTGAAGTAGACATTGTGTATAGAAGATGCACCGCAACCGAGTATTCATCGAGCAGGCATTTTGGTCCAATTTTTACATGTACTAAAAATAGTAAGCGGTCCCATTAGAACCTACCAAAAATATAAAATTGATCCGTAAGGTGAGAGAAGCACATGGGGAAAGGAGAATTTGAGTTCCTGCAGACCGATCAAAGTTTGAAGAAGCTAATTTTTCATACATGGTAAAAATAGTAAGTTGATTTTAAGAACTTACTAAAAATAGTAAGTCATTTTAGATAGAAAATTTCATAAGGAGAGCATTCGAGAGTGGAGAAATTAATCGACAGTCCTAGTTAGAGTTTAGAGAAGAATTTTCTCACTTACTAAAAATAGTAAGTTGCTCATTTAAGAAATAATAGATGTCAAATGGAGTTTAGATTCGCATGGGTGAAAAAGTGCAGTCTTTACATGGACTATACGGAAGTAGTTGACAATGAGGATCTTGAAAGTGTCTTTCAATGCTCATTTCATGCTTAAATTAGGAGTTTGCAATCAAAACCATAAAAATTTTCATAATATGCTTCATAGGGACCATGTCTAAATTAACTAAGCATTGTGGCATTGTCACAGGGAATCAGGGAAGGATTTTTCTAAAACTTAAATCTCTTTAGAGGGGATCATCATGAGTGACACCTATGTTCCCCAAGGGTTCCATTCAATAGTGTTTCTAAACACTCAGTTTGCGTCATTTGAAGATCATTCGGAGGTGGTTTCTCACCTATGGCCAAATAAATTACCCACAACAATCCATCCATAACATAAGAACGTCATTCACCATAAAGGGTTTAAAGGTATCGACGTCAATCCGACTGAGATTTCCAAGATTCAACAAGAGTAGTTTCTTCATCAACATGATTCCTCCTTCCTTTTCTCTCTCTCTCTCTCTCTCTCTCTCTCTCTCTCTCTCTCTCTCTTCTCCTCTTATCCCCCAACTTCCTCTCTCCTCAATGTTCTAATTTTACATTGGGGTTGTAATTTTTAATGTAATAAATCACCCTAAAGTTATAAAAGGGGACTTAATGTTCACCTAAGAATGTGAAAAGTCTCGTGAAATATGAAGGGTCAATGGGGAGTAGGTGAAGAGAAATCCAAACAAATATAAATTGTAATGAGCTCCTCATTCCAATGGGTTATAATTTTGAAATTCTTCTAAATTTGGTTGTATTCTTGTAAGTTCATGAGAGATATTTTCTCACTTCTAAGTTAAAAGAGTTGGCCACTTTTCAAAAGAGTTGGCCACTTTTCCCTTATTCTTGGTGTCTTCCATTATCATACTATGTACAATTTGTTCTTGATAATTAATACAAGGAGTTTCGAGCCTTTTTGACTAAGGGGTTTATTGATACTTTTTGTTCATTAAATTCTAATTGGTCTTTTTGTTTTTTGCAGTCTATTATTTATTCCTAATTTTAGTGCATGTGATGAAGTTTCTAACTAGTGTGTGTGGGAATCTAATTTCCTACCTACTACATTAGTTCCACTAGCTCATATTCTCACTCCGCTTTCCTGCACTCCTAGAAAATTCTTATCATGTAGGTATTTGCAAGCTTTTCCACAGAGTCAGTGGAGTGCCCCTATTGGATCCCCGGTCAAAAGACCATACAAAAATCCACCTTTACTCACACATGCATTTACGAAAGCTACACTAGTTAAGTAGAGAGACTTAGATTCCCAAATCATTGGCAAGAAATCCACAATTTTTTCCACCTAACAATTATTCTTTCCAATAATGGGTCATAAAAAAGTATGGCACCCATGTTAGGGAAATTTTAATATTGTGCCCATGGGGTTTTGGGCCATTTTTGGCACATGTAATGAGGTTTTTTGCTAGGCTGACCTAATTGGGTCATATGAAGATGTTATATTGAAAATTTGAAATGTTTCCTTGATGTATTTTTCAAACCAAATGGAGGGAAAATTTTGGGCCTAAGTTTGAAATGTGTAAAGCATATAAAATGCATGTTTTAAGTGCTTTTATGAACTAGTGGAGTATGTGAAAGGTGGAGTGACATAGGTGAAGTGTGAGTACAGGTTTTTGAGAATGAATTAATGTAGATTCAGTTTTGTTTCAGGTGAGAAAAATCAGAGAATATGAAAGCAAGGGTTTGATGAATTTTTGAGTGATTGAAGAGCTTGTTTTGTGAATATTTATCACCTAGGGTTTGAGTGAAGGAAAGTGAGATGGATATTGGATATCCATCAGTTGTGGAAGAAATTTAGTAAGATATATACACATCATAAGGTTTTTGAGTGGGTGCTTGATAATCTTTGGGGGTTGTATCCTCCTTGTGTAGTTGGCGCTTCACAAATTTAGGGATTTGTGCTCCTTTAGGGTTGGTGATCTACTAAACTAGGGGTTGGTGCTTCTTGTGGGGCTGGTGATGAAGGACAAGAGGAATAATCTAAGAAGAATAACTATAAGTTTAGCAAAGGTAAGAATTTTTTTAATAAGCTTAATTAGAAAAGGGAGAAAATAAGTTTGTACTCAAGTGAAGATGATGATTTTTCAGATGATAGTACTAATGTATCATATTTTGAATCTTAAAATTAGTATGAAAGCTTAGGTAATGAATATTTTTCATGACTAAACAAGATATGATATTTTTAGGTGATGGTTCTTCTCTTCTAGGTGATTTCATTTCTGGTTATGGTAACTTTTCTGATAATGAGTATAAAGAGGACATAGGTGATCTTGAAATTATAAAGGGAACTTGAACAAGCTGAAAAAGATAATAAAAAATGGACCTTTCAGATTAAGGAATATGAAAATCAATTTCATAAGATGGATGAGAAATATGTGATTGAGTCCACAAAGCTAATTGAGGAAAACAAAGTGCTAGAGGATAAGGTAAAGTTTCTTGTCTCTAATCTGTAGGATAAGGAGAATTTTTGCACCAAATATGAGCAAGATATAGAGTTTTTGAGGGCTGAGATGTTAGAAATTAGTAAGAAGACTATGTCCTTGCAAAATTTTGAAAAGAGTACTAAATATCTAGATGACCTACTTAAAAAACAAAGGGCTACAAATGATAGGACTGGTTTGGGATTCAAACAAGAGTCTAAGGAAAAATAAGTTGAGCTAGAAGCTAGTGTTCCAAGCAAGGAATCAAATAAACTCACTGTGAAAGAAGAAAGGAAGGTGACTCCTATTAAAAACAATGAAAGACTAAGGTTCATTAGACAACCCAAAGCTTCAAGGTATGAAAGAAATTTCAATGGTCATTATTTTAATTGTAATACTTTTGGTCATAGATCTAAAGAATGTATAAGATATCCTAGAGATGATCACCCTTGGAGAGACAATAGGAGTGATTTTTCTAAGAGGATTATATGCTACAATTGTAATGAACAAGGACACACAACTAGGCATTGTTTACATGATAGACCTAGTCAAAATGAAGGTTTTAAAAGGAAGAACTTAGTTGTTTTCTACTATTGTAATGAGATTGGTCATGTGGCAAGAGTATGTTTTCATTCAAGATAAGAGAAGATGAATCAAATACCTAGAGTGTATGAGAACAACTTCCAAGGTGCTAGAATGCAAGGTATTAACTCTAGAAGAGCATGGGAGCCAAGAAAGGATAATGTTGTCTCAACAAAGACAATTGAAACTTAGAAGAGAGCTGTAAAAAAATGTTTAGAGAAAAGGAGAGAGATGGATGGAGTATTTTAGGTGCCCAAGAAGGTTTGGGCCCTCTTTAATACCTTATTTTAGGTAACTATAGATCAAGTATACCTTCACTATGTTTTTGAAGTTATGCCATTGTAAATGAACCATGTAGGTGATGGGGAGTTGTCTATGTCTTGTGTTCCACCTCTAAAAATTCAAGTTATGAGTGTAATTTCTCATCTCAGTCTTGTTTTGAGTCATAATGATGGTTCTTGTGCAACTATTTTTTCATTATGTCTTGGATACCTATGTTAATCTTGCAAGTAGCCTGTAAGGCCTAAGCATGAGTTCTCAAGGTATGTGGTCTATTCATGATGATTATTGAATAGGTAATTACCATCTTGACATATCTCCATGTATGTCTAAATGGTTCCATTGGTCTTAAATATCATGTTTAATTCATTTTTATTCAATTTTTGACCTAAATTATTTTACTTTAGTGCATGAAGGACTGTCTTGTCTTGTCTAGGTCTTGAAAATAATATATGGAGTTTTCATGGAGTTTAAATGGTTCTGAAATATATGTCAAAGTGTCACTCATGTAAGTGGAGTCACTTATATTTTCATTTAATTTAAAAGGTGTCTTCCATTCAAATCTAGAATGTTGTCAGTCACTAGGATAAGTGCTTGAGTCTAAGTCTATAAAATTATCTTGTGCTTCTATAAATGGAGTTCCAAGGAAATCCAAAACTAGTTAGAGTACTTAAAAGAATTATTTGAATATTTTATAAGGTGATCAAGTTCTACTTGATCAATTTTATCTCAAGAAAGTTGACTGAGATATTGGTACAATCAAGAATGCACAGTTTCAAGGTTTCTCAAGAAAATGAGGGGTTACAAGTATGCATCATGGGGATTCATTATCTCTAAATTTTGAATAAGGTGTTATTCATGTTTAAAGGTTCCATTAAGAGGTTATGGTGATTTTTTTAATAAGAAAAGAGTAGTTTACATAAAAAAGGGTACTTCATTGTTTCTAACTGTGTTGTCTTAGTCCTTAAGAGTGATATGCATGGAAACTCAAGTTTGAGTTGTCAAATGATAGAATTTTGAATTGAAATTTTTACCTTTCATGAAGAATAATGTGGATAAAGGATGAAGGTTATTTGGAGATCAGGGAATTCATAAATATTCTAAATATATCTAACATAGTTGAGTGTTATTTCTTAGTGCACAGTGGTAAGGGTTTGGTCTTTAAAACACTAATGGTTAACTATATTCAAGATATTGCAAGATGAATTATTATTGTAAGTGGAGTTCATGATGTATTAAAATTTTATACAATGTATTTGACATTGCATAGATTATTTCAAAAGATTTTGGTTGTGGTTCATCATGTTTCATGCTTGATCATACATGTTATAGTCCTCTAGCAAAGTTAGATGAGTTGGAGTTTAAATGAAGGGTTTCCTTAACTTTGAATTTTTTTCTTGAAGTGAATTTATCATTGAAATTTTATCAAGATACTTGCAACTCCTTTAGTTGATGATCTCAGTCAAATGTTTGCTTGTTTGAGCCTAATATTGCTTTAAGAAGAAAGTGAAGACCTACATGTGTCTAAGTATTCTAAAGGGAAAATATTTGTGATCAAAGTGGTATAAATTTTTTTGCAATGCTAAATTTCATTCTAAAAGGTATGTGAATTTGTTGGTTTGAATATGGGGGTTGTTTGAAAATTGGCTTGTGATTAAGAGGGTATCCAGTTGCTCCATGAAGGAAAAATGAACACCTACAGTATAGAAGGCAAAGTGCATAATATCAAAGGTATGTATTATTATTATAAGGCCTATCCACATGATGGGAAACATGAATGATTCATATTTTTTATGTTTTTTCAAGTTTTTGTAGTTGATGGAAGTGTTTGTGCTTGTCAAGTCCTGAAAATCGTGTTGTTTCTCCGAATAGCTTCCTACGAGCCTATTGAAGCTCATATCTTGCAAGGTAAGAGTAGTATTGAAGTAATATTGGAGTTTATTAATCATTGTATGATATTTTCGTGTTTAATGCATATGGTGTAGTGTATATGGGTAAGATGATCAAGTTTATGCCAACTTGTTGATTTCTTCACCTAAAACGAAGACTCGAAACCATGCTATAGGCATAAAATAAAATGATCTAACTAGTAAGAAGGTGTATAATTTCTTCCAAAAAAGGGGAGCCTATTTTGGCTCACTATGACTCATGATGTAGCTGTTTAGAAGACTCAAGACATCTCATTGGACTCTAAAATGAAATTGTTGTAGTGAATTATTGATCCTTTTCCTCTAACTGTGGTGAAGTGTAGTTATAGCAAGAAAATTACTGCTAAGATAGGGGGTGTCTATTTGATCTTATTTGGAGTGAAAAGGTGTTCTCAAGACCATTAAAGGTAAGAAGTTGATGTATACTCCTTGTCTAAGCTTACAAAGGTATGTTATTTCTTATCTTAGCAAGAAGACTGAAAATGTGGTTCGAGAACTTTAAAAAAGTTGTAATGGTGTCTACAAGACTTAGTAACATGGATGGTTGGTCAAGTTTGTAACTATAAGCTAGAGATAAGTTCCTTGAACCCAGGGAGAGTGGTCTTTAGTGAAGTCTATGCATGACTAATATGTAGGAGGATGTCAAAGATGGCCTAATTTTCTCTAAAAGGTCTATTTAGGATTCACAGTCCACGATACAATATGAAGTGTATGAAGATGCCTTAATATGAATGCTCTAGGCCTAGAAATCATGAATCATTGTCTAGAATGATGGAGTATTGGTAAAGAATGATTCGTTTTTCATTGTTGGCATAATAAGAGTGATGTCATCCATGTCCAATGACTTTTACAATACCTTCTTGAAGACCAAAACATGGTTGAGGTAAAAATGCTCGGTTTTACATACCTAGATGATGGAATATGATTCTTTGGGTCCAATAAAGGTATGATTATGCTTCCTTCATGATTTTTTATGATGTTTAGATGTTTTATATGCTTGTTCCAGGGGAAGTATGTTGCTTACATGCTTGAAATGAGGCCAAGAATAAGATTTTGAGCTAAAATCAAGAATTTGAGCTAGTTTGAGACCTTCATTGATGATTCTATCCAAATAATGAAGGTATGAAGCTGAAGAAGGTGAATAAGGTAAGCTACAGGTATTCCTTTTTCATTAATGTAAAAACTGGGAAAAGTTCAAGGTGTTTTCCATTAATGAAAAAGGGGGAGATTGTTCGCATGCAGTCTAATATGCGGGTCATTGATGAAACACAATATTAATGAAAATTTTTATTTTATAGGATGATTTCATAATGATGTATGTGATGCTAACATACTGTTTCAGATGTGTTTGCATTGTTACATTGAGATTCAATGATGTTTGGTTGCTCTAGCTTTAAGCCTATCATACAAGTCCATGAGGTGTTTCTTGGCAAAGGTGTGAGATTCTTGGTTTCTTGGGAATCATGTTTATATTATGGATAACATGATTTGAGGGTGATTGAGCACTCAAAATATTTGTATAGTGCAACAACATGTGTTTCACTTTGCTACAGGTGCTCATTAGGAGCAGGTATGCTAGCTAAGAGAGCGTAACAAAGTGGATTGGAGATATATGAGATCATGAAAATATAAAATAAGGTATATCATGGATTATTAGGTATGTGTGGGTCATTTTCAAAGGTTCTATTTTCAATTCTTACATTATTTCAGTTGGCCCTAGTTGCTACTATGAGATTCTAGCATGCAAACATAGGTAAGTCTTAGTGACTAGAGAGATTGAGCCATGGAATTGAAATTATGATGATTGGAGATGTTGAATAAATGTTTCATAGTGCTCTAATAAATATTTTAGGTGCCCATGATGTGAATTTTGCAAGTTATGATAGTTTATGTGAGACATGGTCAAGAACATGTGAAAATCAAGCTCAAAGTTCAACTTCAGATGCTCGTTGTGAATGATGTGATTTGAATGGGACCTTGATGATTTTAGGGATTTTCCTACGGTGAGTATATAATATTTTTAAAAATAATGAGGTCAGTTCATTATCACGTTCTTATGAACGAATGTTAATAAAGTACGAGGTCAAAACCCTAGTTAAACCCTAACTAGGAGCAGCTTTGCAAAAGGTGAAGTATACTGACCCGGTTTTGACTGTAATGAAAAATTGATGATTGGATGTTGTAGAGGAATTTTATAGATTTATATAAATGTAAGTTTGAGGTCATGGTGATGAGTGGGCCCCACTTGAAAACAATAGTTTCTAAAGAGTTCCAGTTTGAGGAGAAAGTTACCAAATGAGGTATGGAATAAATTACCATTATGTTATGTATGTGAGTTTTTATATATTTCCATGGTGGTTTCATATCAATTTCATGTAGGTTCATGAGGTTTTTATGTCCAAATAGGTTGACTGGTCAAAGGTCAGTTTTGGGATTTCAAATAATAGGGTTAAGTGTTTTGGCCATAACTTGACCTATAAGTGGAATTTTGAGGTGATTCAAGTTATTTTGGAAATTATATTCAGATATATATATATATATATATATATATATATATATATATATATGTATGTATTTTATCTTTAAGTGTATATTTTATAGGGTTTCTAGGGAAATATTTCAGCGAGAAGGTTTTGGGCAATTTAGGACAACATATGTTGTGATGTAAGTTTGAGGTTGTTTGAAGCATGAAATGGAATGGGTGATGCTTCCTATCATATGGAAAGTGAATTGTGATGAATTTGGAATCCAATTAATCTACTTTATGGTATTTGATACATGTATATTTGATTTTCTCGAGATAACATTTGGAAAAAATGTTTTTGGCGAGTTGATTTGGTGAAGGAAAATCTTGTTCTGGTTTGAAGAGAAAGATGTTTCATGAATTATAAATTATTAGAAGTGTTCTAAATGTTATTAATATTTTTTAAGTGGTCCTATGGTATTATTTTATTCAGTTCAAGTCATTTTGTGGCATTACAAAGTTTCCAAGGTCTGAAGGGTTAAGGAAACAACTATTCCTAGAATTGTAAAGGGAACTGGGCCCAATAAATGAAATAATTTTATTGGTTTATACTAATTGAGAAAATTTATTAATGTTTTATGATATTTAAATCATTTATAATGGTTCATGGGTCATGAAAAATTATGGTACTCATGTTAGGAAATTTTCAAATTATGTCCATGGGGTTTTGAGCCATTTTTGGCACATGTAATGAGGTTTTTGGCTAGAACGACATAATTGGGTCATATGAATATGTTATATTTAAAATTTGAAATTTTTCCTTGATGTATTTGTTGAAACAAATTGAGGAAAAAATTTGTGTCTAATTTTGAAAGGTGTAAAGCATATAAAAAGCATGTTCTAGGCAATTTTATGAACTAGTTAAGTTTGTGCAAGGTGGAGTGACCTAGGCGAAGTGTGATTATAGGTTTTTGAGAATAAATTGATACAAATTAAAAAATTTTAGGTGGATAATAATAAGAGAAGATGAAAACAAGGGTTTTTGAATTTTGAGTGATTGAAGAGCTTGTTTTGTGAAGATTTATCACATAGGGTTTAAGTGAAGGAAAATGGGTTGAATATTGGATCTCCACTAGTTGTGGAAAAATAAAATAAGATATATACACATAATAAGGTGGTTTAGCTAGTTCTTGATCATATTGGGGTGTAGTAGTCTCCTTGTGGAGTTTGTGCTTCACTAAATTAGGGGTTAGTGCTCCTTGTATGGTTGGTGCTCTATTAAAATAGAGGTTGGTGCCTAAATAAATTTGAAACATATCAATATAAGATTGTGTTTCAATGGGTTTTCTTCCAATTTATGGTTTCCCATTTAAATCTTGTGTTATTATTTTGTTCTTGTGTTTTTATGGTTTCATGCATTATTGATGGTTTATGGTATGCACACATTAAAAGTTGAATAAGTGGTTATTGTGGCTATTTGGATATTGTAATTTTATTTTAAGATCTTAAGTTTAATTTGAAAATTTTATAAGTATTGATTCACCCCCTTACGAGTCCATTGTGCTTATAACAACGCCCTCATCATGATCAAATCCACTCTCTATTGATGATGGCATCATATCCATTCCTCTTAATGTTTTTGAATCATTACTACCTCACTCAGACCACAAACCTATAAATCCCATGAAAAAATTGAAACTATTCCTCTCTCATTACCACACATGATAAAGGAGGATTCCCCTGTTATCAACATTCTACATTTTCATGACGATGACACCATCCTAACTTATATGGAGGTTGACAATCACTACCTTCAAAAATACATACCTTGTAAAAATTCCACACTCCTTAACGAATCAGCCAATGATGTTAATATCAATAAAACACAAATACCAAACATTGTCAAGATTGGCCAAGCCTTAGATCCACATGAAATATAAGAACTCACCAATTTTATATCTAAACATACTCAATCATTAACATGGATATATAGTGACATGACAGGTATAGACTCTAAATCATCATCCACAACATCATTAAATTCTGGATGTTAAACTTGTGAAGTAAAAACTTCCTAAGATATACCCCCATATTACAATGCTAGTCAAAGAATAAATATAATGTCTTCTTTTATCCATTTTCATATTACCCATTGATTATCCACAATGGGTTTATAACATTTTACTCATTACCAAAGCCACTAGAAAATGGTACATCTACATAGAATTCTAGTATCTTAACCTCCTTTCCCTAAAGATGATTTTCCTCTACCAAATATTGATCAACTATTCGAACTTATAACAAAACATGAGATGTTATCTCTTATGGATGGTTTATATGGTTACAATAAAATCTTTATCTCACTTTAAGAGAAACACAAGAAATCCTTCATCACCCTATGGGGAACTCCGCTACTATAGATTAATTTCTTTTAGTTTGAAAAATGTAGGAGCTATATATCAATGTACCATGACCTAATTCCTCCATGATCTTATCCATAGAATTATAGATGAATATGTCAATGATCTATTAGGTAAATTTAAATATCTAAAATACCATATTGTTGTCCTAGATGTAATCTTTGTATGTCTATTACAATTATTTCTTTGAATTAATCTTGTAAAGTGTGTATTTGGAGTTCTCATAAGAAAGATCTTTCGATTCATCATATCTATCAGTGGTATTTAAGTTGATCTTTCCAAAGTCAAAGCTATCATTGAAACTCCCACACCATATAATATTTAAAAACTTTGTAGTCTTCAAGGTAAGCTTTAATCCATTATTTGGTTCATTTCTTAATTATCAGAACATTGTTAACCTTTCCATCATCTTATTAGAAAGGAAATCCACTTGGAGTGGGATGATAATTATAAATGTGATTTCAATGCTCTTAAAAATTACTCCTATCACCACTCATGCTTATTCCTCCATGAGAGAGGGAGTTTTCTATCTTTACATGTCCATGACTGACCATGCCTTGGGATCCATGCTTACACATCAAGATGAACAAGGTAAAGAACAAGTTGTATATTATGTTATCCACACCCTCCATGAGTACGAAATTCATTATTTCAAAGCCGAATTTTTTTGTTGCATGCTATACTTTACAACTTCCAAGCTTCTTCACAATATCCTAAATCAAAAAATTATGTCATCAAAAACTTCATCCCGCCCAAAACCATTCATTCCAAACCGTAGCATAGTGATATTATTACTAGATGGCTCATACTTATGAATGAGCTTGACCTCAAATTCATCCCTCAGAAATCAATTAAGGGGAAAGTCATTGTTGAAAGCTTCCTAAAGTTCCCCTTTCTACCAATAAATTACCTTTCAAACACTTCCCTGATGAGTCAATGGACACCCTTGATCATGAAAAAAATTCTCTTAAAATGAACTTTTTCTTTGAGGGGTCAAAATGAAGACAAGAAAGAGGAAATTACATAGTCATAATCCCCCCTTGGGACACTCCTATCTTGTTATCTTTAAAACTTAATTGTGGATGTACTAACAACATGGAAGAATATGAAAATATTATCATAGGACAACAAACCACTTCCTTTCTAGGTGTGTAAGTTATCTACATATATTGTGATTCATAAATTTTCATTAATAAAAACAAAGGCAGCCAATGTAAAAGTGATATCCTCCAAAATTTAAAACCATCGTCAAAGACTTACTACAACTCTTTGACCATTACAAAATTCAAACCACCCCTTGATCATCTAATAAATTTGTAGACACGATGGCTTCTCTTTCCTCTCTCATTCCTCTATCACCCGATGATTCCAAATTATTAACCGTTGTACACAAAATTGATCGACCATCTTACACCAATATAGATCTTGTTAATATTAATCATATTGAATATAATTCATCTCACACATAGTACACACAAACATACGAGTACTTACCTAATAGAAAAATACCTCCCAATATTTACAGAAATGAAAATGATCTTTCCAACAATGCGTGTTTTTGTACATCATCTTGGGAGGAATCCTTTACAAAAGAGGATTTGATGGCCTCCTCCACCTTTTTCTCAAAACTATGGAGGTTAATCTAAAAACTCAAGAAGAGCATGAAGATATATGTGGTTGATACTTGAGCAGTTTAACTATTGCTAAAAATCATATACATGGGTTACTAATGGCCTACACTCAATCAAGATTGTAGTAACTACATTAAAAAAATATATCAAATGTCAACAACATTCCAACCTTACACATGTTCCTTTTCATTATCTTCAACTAGCACAAGACCTCTCACCTTTTACCCAAAGGGGGTTTGACCTTATCAGCCTTATCAAGCCTTTCTCATCACAATGATATAATTCTATAATCACAACAACTAAATAATTCACAAAAATGGGATGAATCTATACCCCTCATTTCTACTAAAGTAGATAAAGTTTTTGACTTCATCCATCATCACATTATATGTCATTTTGAAATTCCTCACAAACTCATCACAAATAATGGTAAATCATTTAGAAACAGAAAATATTTAATTTTTTCCGAAACTTCTAACATCAAACTCAACTTACCATCACCTTATTATCTATAAGAAAATGGTCAAACATAAGCCTTAAATAAAACAATCAACAAACTCCTCATGAAAACAGTCGATCAAACTTGAAGGATTGACATCTCCAAATTCCCTTTGCCTTGTGGGATTATTGAAATAGCTTTCAAATTCCTACAAGTGTTAAACTCTTCTCATTTGTCTACATCACCAAATCCATTATCCTTGTTTAATTCCAAATCCTATCATTATATGTATCTCTCGGAGATTTCATCCCTAATAAGGATTATCATCAAGAATGTATATCACAACTAGAACTATTAGATGAATGTCATCTAACTACACTATATATATATATATATATATATATATATATATATATATATATATATATCAATTTCTATCAGAAGGAATCAAACATGCCTATAAAAATAACTTAAATAACATGACTTTAATTTTGGAGATATTTTTATCGTATAAAATTAAGATGTCACTAACATGGAAAAGAGAAAACATGGAAAATTTTCTCCAAACTAGCTTGGACCATACATTATCACTCATAAATATGGATCTAGGGATTTTCGTTTAGCTTCCCTTGATGGTAAACCTGAAAATGATCCTCTTAATGCAGATAAACATGTGATCATTATATTCTTAACCTATCAAATTATGAGACCTTAGTAAGACTATGATCTCCCTTATTAGTTCACGTACCCTATTACTCCTATAGATATGGAATCACGTGTTATTCTATTATCATAATTGTCAAAACCTTAAATATGGGCACTACAACTTGGATCATAGCATATTCCTCATGGAAAAGTTCCTTTCTCATGCCTAGGGAACCCCACTATTATTACTCCATCATCCCTATATCACATCCTGATCAAAAAAATAAATATTAGTATATAGATCATGACCTCATTCCATCCCATTCTAAATGGTTTCCAAAGATACCATTAGCTCAAAATTAACAAATATCTATGGGATGTATTCAATTAAAAATAGACCCATCCCTTGGAGGAAAAATATTAAAAAATAAGTCTTATCAAATAAAGTTATAGACCACTCCCTCGAAATATGGATACCATAATAAACAAGTCAATAAAAATTATAGACCACTCCCTCAAAGAATGGATACCCAATCAAATTATATATATCGGAAAAAGACTTCCCACATCGATCAATTATCGTATCAAAAGAAAAGAAAAATAACATCATCCCAAGAAATCTTCCCACATTGATCAACTTTCCTATAAAAATAAAGCTTCCTACATGGATAAGCTTGTTCAAATGCAAAGAGGTATGGAAAATCCTAAGGAATTGTCACAAAAATACTATTTTCCCGTGCTCATTACGGACACACTTGTTATATGTTAGAAAAGTATGGATATGTGGACCTCATCTATATAGATGAGCCTAATGTAAATAATCATTATAAGTCTTATGTTAACATATATTTAAAGGCCATACATGTAATATTAAAAATTTTAAAGTAGTTTCTTTGTCACACGTAATATATATATCTAGGACAATAAAAATGCAAACATTTCATGTTATGATCTTACCCATTTACAATGTTTGAATCATACAACAAGATCATCACTTATCATGACAACATTAAAATCATAGACATTCACAAATAGGGATTGTACATTCTAAATATTTCCATAAAACATCATATCTTAATAAGCTCACTAGCCAAATAATCATAAACTACGTCTATATCCATTACATTGCACAAAAATTATAAAAATATAACTCAAAATGACAAAATCATATATATATGTGTGTGTGTGTGTGTGTGTGTGTGTGTGTGTGTGTGTGTGTGTGTGTGTGTGTGAAAAATGTCATGTGCATCATCATGGGTAAAAAAACCCTATCTATCAAAAATTTACATCATTAAATGACTTCAAAATAGCCTCACATATCAAAATCATATATATATATATATATATATATATATATATATATATCTAATGAGTAAATTAGATGACAGTCAAGAAAACACTCGCATTACTTCTTGTAGCACCACCAAGAACTCTATCTGGTCCTCAACTATGACCTCCCTCTGAACCCCATAGTGGTTTTCCAACACTCATATAACTACTTTATGGTGTAATGTGTCTCTGCACTAAATACATATAATAATGAGGCTCATTTGGAATCATCCATTATACTATCTCCTCATAGTACATAAGCTCCTCACATGACCGGTAGTTGGAAAAAATCATGCTAAGTGGCCCCATTTGACTAATAGATTGATCCCTCACAACCTATAGCTCAACCCACAAGATAGAAGTACTTATCACTCCATAGGCCTTTCACAAGGTCTCTATCTATTTTGGAGTAGCCCATGTTATATTCACCTATATAATGGTGAGCTTATAACTCAGTCCATCTCTATTAGCTAACAATGTAGCCTTTCTATCTTGTAAAAATGCACTATAGCTTACAACACTTTCACCCCATCTTTCTTATCCCCACCTTCAACATCATCACTATCCTCTGGGAGGTGTTACATATACAAGGGCCTTCACCTACCTCTCAACCTTATGGAGGTGTTACCTATACATGGGCCTTCACCTACCTCTCAACCCCATCAAACTGCTCCTCTCACCACTTAGTAAAAACCTCAGTCACACTAACATCATCATACCCAGTTAATACTCCCTCTACATCCATCTCACGAAACCCCTCCTCATCCTTCATATCCACAACCTCTCTAACATTGGGAAGTGCTATATATTCCTCTCTGTATCGTACCCTCGATAGGACACGGTTACCTCAAAACATCCTAAAATAAAATAAACTACCATATGACACAACCAAATCTAAACAAATCCCACTAACCCTCCCTCCTACACCACACCCACGTATCTTGCTACATAGTCGCTAACTCCCTCTCTATATCGGGCCATCTGGAAACCCAGTATAAGGCCTCCAAATAACATTTCCACCCTATAAATTGGCTTAGAGTTTCCTATAGAGTTCTTTTCTTTGAACAATCCTTGTAGACGTAAAATCAGATCTCCCTCTCATGAAACTAATTAGATACAATAATTCCACCCAAATCATCCATGGTACACCCTATAGATGAGCCACTACAATGTGATCATATTTCCAACACTCCAAAAAAAGGATACATCCACCCTAAACCTTTGTCTTCTCCTCTAGGACCACAACTCTCTATACACATGTGATCATAATTCAAGGGTCCAAGAAAATACTATCTAGTGTACCATCATATCTACTACCACCCCTATCAACATCTATGAAAATTTCACTCCTACTGAATCTCGCAGGGACGTAAAATATTTTCCCCATCATCATAATCGTCAATAAGGCCCTCCCATCCTAATCATCACCGAATAAGGCCCCATATGAGAAATCTCTAAAGTTTACACTACATCTAATCCATCATCACCATATAAAGTTTACATAACTACACCCCTACCACGTAATCAATTCCATAGATTTTCTCACCATTTATCAGTAAGCACAATATATGGTGCACATCATCCAACATGACCATCATCTCTCCTATAGGAACTTGGAATGTGCCCATAATGGAATGTTCTGTCACATGATCCCATCACTTAAAAAATAAAATAATAATCCCATTTCCTTGTGGATATGCCTGTAATAGAACATCCCACCCAATCCAACTACCTCTAATGGGCCCAATCATCAAGTGACAATAATGCTTGAACCTCATTCGAGAATCTTCATGCTCCTATCCCAAGTAGTCAATTTCTCCCAAGCTTGCATCCAACAACAAAAAAACAAAGAAATGATCTACAATGCATCAAAATAAATCAAATGTATCAACAATCACTAAAAACTAACAAAAATCACATTTTTTGTCGAATCCCTAATAACTCTTGTAGAATCATGAACTACCCTTTAAGAATTATCTCGGGACTCCCAAATCTCTTGCGATTTCATACAAAATCGCAAGTGGTTTCTAAGCGCATATCGATTCTCGAGAAAACAAAAAACAAAAATAAAAATAACCATAATCTAAAATATACTACCTACCTCAAAGCACGTGTGGGTTGACATCAGCTCTATGCACCTCCAATAGATTCCATCATGATCAAACACACTAAAAAATAATAAATTAGGGCCCTTTATAAGTCTTAATATAAAAATAGGGGTTATACCAAATTATCTTTTCAAATTGATTTATATGGCATTTTATTTCGACGCACCTAATTGCCATAAATTCATGCAATCAATGATGTTTTTTTCTAAATCACTAGAAAATTTATCAATTTACCCTTAAAAATAAATTTTACTCCATTGACCTCGTAAAACCATCATTTTTACCATCCCTTGAAAAAATTCACATTTTTCAAATATATGCTTCCTTTTAGGGCCCCAAGCCCCTTTGAAAATGAAAATCAATAAATCCATACAAACATGACTTTATCAAATCCATTTTGGATTTTGGAGTAATTAGTGAAACATTTTATCTTATCACCATTAAATTCATACGTTACTGAACCCATTGGTTCCCCTATCATTTGACATCACATTTTTATAAGTACACCTTTGTAACAACATCCTTTATCAAGCCAACATCTCTTTATACACCATGGATATCATACCTAACCAAGATCATTTCCCATAGATGGTTCCTATGAGTCATACATCTATAGGTTATGAACCCATTTGTTTCCCTATCACTTGACTCTTGGATTGCACAAAGTCCACCTTTGTTGTAATTTTTTTAATGCATTGTCTTGGGAATCTAAAATCTTAACCACACCATCATACAAACCTATCTCATCCAACAACCTTTTAAAAGTTTAGATCATTTCCCTTTAGTGAAATGACCCCCAATTTTAGGGGGCTATTATCAAAAAAATCCCCAAGTTAATTTTGGATTTAACAGTAGCTAAAATGGACTTAGCCATTTTTAAGATCTTAGGGTGGTTAAATGACTGTCAATTTTTTTCCCCAAAATTCTTTGGATGTTGGCATTAAAAAACCCACAAGACACTAAGAATTAAGTCTTTAGTAGGTTATATATATTTCAAATCCATGAGATAAAGGGATGTTGGCCTAAGACTTAGGTAGGTTTTATTAAATCCACAGGAAACCAAGAAAATCTACAACTAAGTAGAGACCAACGTGTGTTGGGAGAAGGTAATGACAAGTGGAAAAATATTGATAGCTAAGTCAACAAATCAATCGGATACGTGTCAGTATTCTATAATTTTTTAAAGCGATGATCTCTTCTAGACTTCAAGTCCCTAGAGTTAGCTACAATTCATATTTTTTCAGATCTAGGCAGCTAAAAAGTTCAAGGAGGTTACGTGGTAGTAAATTAAAAGAAAAAAGGTTTCCAAGTCCCCAGAATTTAAAGTTGTGATCTGAATATATACATGGAGCTATTTCACTAGCTCACATTTCACATTCTGATAAGTCTGACAATAGAGCCGTATGGAGCCATTTCATTGGCTTTCATTTCACAATTTTCAGTTAAGAGCTAAAGAGTCTTGACATGGGGATGACGTGGAGATTCCCTATTGGCTCACACTTTTCAATTGTTAGAAGATACTATCAAATGTTAAAAAAACATATAAAATTGTGTAGCTTCCTCATTAGATGATGGTTCACATATGTCAAAGGTAGAAATAAAAAGGATTGACATGAAAAGGAAATGGATCCTTCTCATTGGATCGTATTTCACACATGTCATTTAAAGGGTGAATTATTAAGGAAGCGTGGTTGTTTCTCATTATCTTGTGATTTTAAGGAATTTGAAAAGGGTAAAAAATGTGAATAAGCGTGGAGCCCTCTCATTGGTCCACATTTAATAATTTTTAGTCACAGGATAAGCACAGTTTGACTCCCTGAAGGAACATGGAAATATCTCATTGGATCAAATTTCAAAAGAGTAGGCAGGGAGCAAACGACAATCTTTCAAAGTGAAAAATGTGGTATAAACTTATTGGTTTGTATTTCTTAATACAATAGAACTTTATTAAGCTAAAGAAAAATCCAAAGAAAGATGCGAGGTAGGGAATTAAATCCCGAACCCTCAACCTAATGGGAGGTAGATACTTGGAAAATACAAAAATGATGCACGCATGTGTAGAGAAAAATTCAAGAGAAAATAAAAGGCCTCCATGTATCGGTTTCTGTGCATCCCAACATGTAAGTATTCAAATGATGATATCTTTCAACCCCTTCTTAGAATTACACAAAATTTGTCTTGTTCAAAATATCTTCTCAACAAATTTAATTTGACAACATGAGAATCAAATTTTTGTGATTATAAATGGGTGAAAAAAAGATAAAAATGGTTTGGGATATGTATAATTTTATGTGGGATCATTTAATCATAGAAGCAACATGTTTTCTTGAGCTCCAATCTTTTGTTAGCATACTTAAAATCTTGCCAAATGTCAATCATCCTATGCAGAGAAATAATTTTTATCTTTTAGATGGTTGGGACCATTAGATCATTCTTTACAAGTGCTCTCTCTCCTCTCTATCCTATCTCTAAATAAAAAATGTAAGTGCTTAGGCACGAGATAAGAGGAAATATTCTTAAAAGAGAAGGAACTATGTAAAATTTTATCTATAGCCTTTTTCTAAGTTGCGGGCCTCCGATCCGGGCATTCTACTAAGAGATATTTGCCTTTATTTTGCATTTATGGTGAATTGTGCTTCTAATTAAGAAATAAATCCATGTTTTGTGGCTCTTTCTACCCTATCTTATGTGATATTGTGTATTTTTCCTTTATTTACAATCGTAGATGCGTTACGTATACCTTGTTCTTATGCGGAATTCAGATCTGTTGTGCTCCATGCAAATGATGTTGATAAATACATCTAGGGAATGTGTAACTTATGTATTACTTCTCTCTTTCCCATTCTTCATCTCATTTTTTCACATGTGAATTTTTTCCCACCCCTTTTCTTGGTCCAATCACCTCTATAGTTTATGATTTCCATTTGCATGTAATCTCTCTCTCTCTCTGGTTCCTTGGAAGCTTAGGATAGAAGTAGATAGAAAGATTTCCCTTCTACAATTATTTTAGCATTAGGACTAGGTAGAGGAAGAAATCCTTCTCTAGAGGTTGATTTCGAGAGCAACGTCCCACACTTAGATAAAATCCCATGTTACCCAAAATAAACTAGTTTGTCATTCACTAATTTATGATCAAATTAGAGGATGTTATTTTTTGCTAATAGAATTTTCTTACACACCCAGTAGGACTAGAATTGAAAGATTATATTTCATAGGTGTACAAACAAGTCCCCTCTAAAGGTGTTCCATTACACGTCCTTATTTACATATTCAGTTTTCCAAGTTTGGGTGTGTATCTTGGTGAATTTAAACCTTGAAAAGCTTTGTGTCAACATATATTGTGACTCCAAGCATTCTATTTATTGGTTTAGCAAAGTATAAAATCCTAAGTTTCATGATAAGGATCTAGATAAGGTCTAGAACAAGAGAGTAAGGATCCCTCGAGTTTATTAAAATATAACCTACGAGGGGTAGAAGGGATAGAGTAGTTCATAGGTCACCTTTACCACCAAATAGGACTCTCTCCACTCCACCTCTTGATATACCCTTCTTGCAATCTACTAGAATTCTGAGACCTCTCATGGCAGCACCAAAAATAAATATACCATTTTCCAATTTCGGGGTGGAAGAGCTCTTGTTCTCAATGCACAACATGTCACTCTAATGGTTGCACTCAAGAGAATTCCATATTTCACTAGTGAAAATCAAGTCACTCCTGCTGAGCATATCCAAGACATTGCTAATGTGTGTTATCTCCATTTTGTTACACATGATGATGTAGCAGTTATGATACTAGCATCTTATTTCAAGGGTAAGTCACTTCAATGGTATAGGATCCTAATACTTGGATCTATTCATGGTTGAGATGAACTTGGCACAACCTTGTGTAATTATTTTGAAGAAAAATAATATCACCTATCCCTAATGGAGTATCTTACAACAACAAAGAGATCACCTAATGAGAAGATGAATGATTTCAACATAATATTTCAAAGGACTTGGGACCAAATTCCTCAAGTGGTAAGACCTACACCTCAACATGATTTTCTTTATTATCTAAAGGCCTTGAATAGTGACATTTCAGTCATGATCCAATCCATGGGGGGTAGGACATTACTAGCTGCATATAATATTTCCATTAGAGATGAGAATAATCAAGGATGTGAAACTTGATCATAGGCCTATAATTCCTATATACCCTAAAATTGGGAATCTAAAGAGTTATTTTCTATCCCAACCCAAAAAAATCATATCCTTTATGAATCCTCCACTTCTTCTAAAACCTCAACTGAACTAGACGAGGTAATGAAACAATTTCAAAGTTGTTGGAATGAGTTGGTATCACTTAAGAGAAAAAATTCAAAACTCTAGACCTTACCAATCTCCATACCAATCAAACAAGACTCTGTACAACCAAATAGACCTTCTTCCCAAGATGATCACAATCAAAACTAATTTCCTTCTGTTATGCCTTTTCAACCATATAATCAAAATGCAACCCCTTCATCTCAAGCTCTAGTTCTGTTCAATACAATTTTGCACAAAGTTATGAGTGGTGTTTCCCTTGTAATCATCCAAATAACCAAACAAAATGATTAAATGGCATCTTGAACCAAGATCTAATGGTACAAAGTTTATTTTATTCCCAAGAAACAACATCAATATAAGAAATCAGTAATACTTAGTAGCTCAAGAGGAACCTTAAAATGACACTTCACTTGTGAATTGGCAAGTGGAAGAATTTTATGGAATGAATCGAATCTTCCACAAGGTGTGGCTGTAAACACCAGATCTAAGAAGAGAGATATTTAGGAAGGAAAATATATATATATGCGGCCCTTCTCACCCTTTCTTAATAGTTCATGAAGGTGACAACTCAAAAATAGCTCCAAATGGACAAGATCAACCTAGAAGACCTTCTGTTCCAACTCAAGTGCAAGAGAAAATTTTTGTGAGTAAACTTAAAAAATACCCTTCAACTCCTTTCAATATAATTGATCAAATTAAGAAAAACAATGTGAACATATCTATGTGGGAATCGCTTGCAATTCTAGGCTAGAGGGATCTCTTGCAAGTAACTATGGTTAATTGGTCTAATCCAAATGAGTCATCCAAAGAGAAAGATAAGGTTATTACCAATACAATGCAACAAGGAGAGGTACAACCAATAAAAACCAAGAAACCTCCACCCTTATATTCATCTTTTATCATAGGTAATATTTTGGTGCAAAATTGTATGATTGACTCTAGAGCAAGCAGATTAGTCATGCCAAAATAGATTAGAGACCAACTAGAACTTAAGTATGACCCTCTTTAAAAAAGTGTGGTACAATTTTATGGGACAATAATTGGGACTGCTGTCGAGTTATCGAGGTCCGAGCCTCACACTACATACATGTCTAGATGTTTTAGTTCTTCAAGATATATCCATAATCAATTTACCTCTACTTTTTTCTCTATGTCTGTTTAGATATTTCACTGCTAAAATTAGAGGATATTTGTCAGTAGATTGGTCTCATATGCTCTTCAAGACAAGGTATGGTGCTAAAGATACTATCAAATCTCAACCAATTACTACTTACCACATAGAGCCTTATGTGCCTAGTCCTATCAATGCCAACTACATAATCTTAGATCAAGAATATTGTCCAAGTACCAAAGAAGAAGACACTCGATTGGGGGCATTCCTAATCTTCTACTTGATGAGTGGACACATATGAATTAAAAATTTGATCCATACAGAGAAATGGAAGAGATTGAAGAAGTTGGTCTTGGTGTTTATTGCCTACATGAAGAAAATCCACCCTTACCTAATGTTACCAAACCAGTTAATGAAGATGATGATGACATTTGGAAAATGTTTTTTGATGGATTAAGATTTAAACAGGGTGCAATAGGAGAGGTAGTACTTATATCTCCAAAAGGTATCAAGTATTACTCATCTTTTAGGTTCCAATTCAGTTTCTCCAATAATACAACAGAGTATGAATCTCTTGTTCATGGCTTGCAATGGGAAAGGAAGAAGAATATCAAGGAATTTCAAACCTTTGGAGACAATAAACTAATTTTAAACTAGATCAGGGGAGTAAATGTGTCAATAAATGATCTACTCAAAGCCTAAAAGCATAGGGTGTGGGATTTGTTGGAGTATTTTAAAGATTTTAATATTCAAGCCATCCCAAGGAAAGAGAATGAAGTTCTTTACTAGACTTGTTGCCATTGGAGCAAGGTTTGATGTTGTTGAAAATATCAAAATAGACAAGGTGCAACCACATATAAAGGTGGTAGTAAGGCCTGCCATACTAGAAAATGTCACAAGTTGGCAAGTATTTGAGAATGATCAACAAATTGTAAATTTCCTTCAAGAAGAAGTTGAATTCTCTTCAAAAACTAGGATAAGTTGGAAAGACAGTATGGTGATCAGATTATCCAACTCAGATCAAACAAGATTCCCAAGGGTTTAGTAACTTTGGAATCCATCTTCAACCCAAATGACCAGTTCAGAAAGGAGAAAGAAAATATAATGGTCAAAGGTGAAGACTTAGAGCCTATTGCAATTGGTGGAGACAAGTTCCTTCAAATTGGCAAAGTAAGTACTTCACAAGAAAAGCATGATTTTGTAGAACTTTTTCAAGAGTTTGTTGATATATTTTCATGGAGCTATGAATATCTTAGAGGTTTTGACCCTAGTTTAGCTTAGCATACCATAGAGTTGGATCCAAATTCTAAACCTATTAGGTAGAAGTAGAGGCATGTTAACCCACATATTGAACCTCTAATGAAGAAGGAGCTGAAAAAATTGATAGAGGCAAGCATAATTTTTCCAATCAAGAACTCATGAAATGTCGCCAACCTAGTTCCAGTATAGAAAAAGAATGGAGAGATTAGGTTATGTGTTAATTTTAGAGACCTAAACAAATATTTTTGAAATACCATTATCCACCGCCTCTCTATGGAATTTTTTTTACAAATTATGGATTGTTTTGAGAGGTTTTCCCTTTTTGATGGATACTATTAACCATTTAACCTACCCGGAAGAAATCTATGTGTCAAACCAATGTATTTTAAATAAATCCTCACATAGTGAATTTTTTTCTAAGACCGAGAATAAAAAAATCAATTTTCAAACTTCGGAGTTTTTCCTCTTTTAGAGTTTTTAGCTCGAATTCATAATTTCATTTGAAATTTTCCGAAGTCCAAAAGTCTTAATTTTCAAAATTTCAGGATTTTGGGTTTAGGGACTTTTTGGATTTTTTTGGTTTAAAACCCCTCTCGGAATTCCAAAGTCTGAATGTTTAAAACTCCAAAAAAATTCATGTTTTTAGATTTCAGGTTTCTGGAGTTCTCCGAGTCTTTTTAGGATTTTCACTTGAAGTTTTTCGAAGTCTAAATGTTTGAAAGTCTGAATTTTTGGACTTTCAAGTTTTCGGGTTTCGATTTTTCATCACCAATTTGTCATTTTGCCTCCCAATCCCTGAAGTCTGAAATCCCAAATTTTCAGAATTTCAGGTTTTCAATTTTCAAACCTTCGAGATTCCATGCACAATTAATTTTCACCTACCTCCATACAGATTGAATTTTTACCATTAATATCGGGATTTCTATTTAAACTCATATTTTTACTTGTAATTTTTACCTGACACATTTTCTCTGACATTCCATTCTTGTACTTTGTGACGTCTTTTTCAAGGTATGGTTTTTTGTTTATATTCTTTTTGGTTTTAGGTCTTTTCCTATATTCCCTTCTCATTTTGGTTTTCCTTTTGGTTTCCCTCTGCATTTTTTATGATGTCACTCCATTGGTTCACCATGTTTCTCTTTTTGATTTTTCTCCAAGTATTCGAGGTTGTTTAAAGGATCCTTTTATGCCTCTCATACTTCTTTTCGTTTCTCGTATTCCAGCTTTGGCAATTTAACATCATTTTGCAAATTCCTTAGACTTATTCGGAGAGACTCGTTTGGAGAATTCTTTAGGGAATTCCTTCAAAAGATCATTAAGTGGGAAAAATTTTCAGAAACATTTTCGAACCTCCAACTTTGGGAAACTTTTTGAAATCTCCAACTACGAAATTTTTTTAGAACCTCCGGCTTCAGGAAACTCTTTCGAAAATTTATTTTAAAAATTGGTTTTGGAGATTTCCTTCGGAACTTTTGGTTTCGGAAATTTCAGTTCGGGAAACTCCTTTGGAGAAAATTTTCAGGGATTTTGATTTGGTGATTTCTTTCAGAACTTTTCCGGTTTGGAATTTTGGAGGTTTGTTGCTTTCAAGTTTTCATAATTTCTACAACTTTAGCTTCTAAAACACAGGGTTTAATGTCTACTTCCACTTCAAAGGGAAAAGAGAAGATGAAATACTCATTTCTTGGGGTTTCTCCCCAATCCTACCTGTCCTCGACTTAGGAAACATTGGGGACATTGATCTAGGACAAATTGATATTCTTGATGTTTGGGAGATATCAAAGGCTCCAAATAAGAAACCATGGATGCAAGCCATCTAAAATAGTGGTATTTCCCTTGCCATTGGTTTTCCCACATCTATGCATTTCCTAGAATTTATCTTAGCTGCAACAGCCCACTTCGAAAAGGACTCCATGTCAGTTAGGGATAATGATGATAAGGTGGTAATCCGTTTGGACCCATATTTCTTCGAGGATCTTCTTAAACTTCCAGATGTTCAATATTATGCCACAATTTCACTAGAAATAGCAGTGGAACATTGGGATAAGAAAGAGGAAGTATGCTCAAAGGTTATGATGAAATCCTATCTGGCTAATAATTTCACCAAATTACCCAAAACTATGCATCGATCAGATTTTATTTAGGAAGTCAACAATCTTATTGTCTTTGTTAAGCAGAGTTTCAGGTCTTCCTTTTGCAAAGGAATTCTAGGAATGGATGTTTTTGTACATAGCAACTATCAAGAAGAATGATGAGTTTATCTCGATGGGGGAGCATATTAGTAGCAACATTTGCTATCAGTTGGGTAAAGTGTCAAAAACAAATACCTTCTACATGAAATATTCCATGGTATATGTGGTTGGTGCTATGGGATATTTTGTGGGTTTGAATACCAGGTGTGTTTGCAGAACCTCCCAAATTTATGAGTTTTATCCCCAACTCACTCTGGATGAGGGAAACAAGCATTTCGAATATTCCATGACACTTTCTTCACTGTCATCCTCTATTGTTTTGACAATTAACTATACAATCGGAGTGTTTCTAATGAGGCTTTCCAAGAAGTGTGAGAATGGGGAGTAATCTACTTTAAGTTTCTAACATTCACCTACATTCAAATTTTGGGTTTCATGGGTACCACAATCAAATTTATGAGGTGTCCCACTCGACAAATGGATTCTTTTGGAATTAGTTCGGTAGTTGTTGGATTATCATCGAATCCAAAATAAGTGTCACAAAGTGGGAATGCATTTCCTTGTTTCGATTAGCAGGTATTCTTACCCAAATATTCACAAGGAAAAAAATGTTGATGCAGAAATGACCGAGGTAACCCTATGGACCTTTCATCTATGGACTAATTTTGATTATTGGGGTAAGCACAGGGAGACAGTCGGTCCAGTGCTCATGTACCACAATTAGAAGATATCTGGATTCATTTTTGGGATGAATACATCATGCGAAAAAGGGATTATGAAAGATTAACCTTGACAAAGTATGGAAATTTTGTTTGGTTGATGTGCCAAAGGACATGCAAGACAATGATGAGATCTTGGATTCATCATATAAGAACAATAATGTTTCCAATCAACCACTACCATGGATTGATTGGTATGTGGAAGAATGAAGCAATACTAAGGAGAGGGAGAGACCCATTTTAAAGAGGACTTTATGTTGGTTTACCACCTTGGGAATCTCACCCAAAGCACCATTAATAAACTAACCAACACTCACTAAAGGTGAGAGGTTGACTCAAAGGGCTCCTACAATTCCAAAGAAGATTTCATTTTTTTTTGGTGTGTAGTCATTTTTACTCCTATCACAAAAGGAAGAACCCCATGCACACCAGCCTATCACCAAGCAAAGGCGAGCGGTCACCCGAGGCATGCAGTGCAGTCTCTCTTTTATGTGAGTTTAGTGGGAAGAATTATCTATGATTAGTGTAAGAGTATTTAGGAAAGAAGTTGAGACATACAAGAACCATAGGGCTCAAAACAATGTCCATATCCTTACATCCACTTCAAACCGAGTGCTTTAATAGATTCCAAACATATACTCTAACAGAAGAAAGATTCAACCATTCATTTATAGCATGAAAGGAAAGAGAATTAATATGAATGAGATATATATTAAACCCATTGATATTCATATCTATTTATAGTAGGTAACCTCAATATATTCATTGGTTAATTACATAGTGTCATAGAGAAGCAGACCATAGTCATGCGCATCAATGGATGTATGTAGCTAAGCCAAGAAAAACTAAAAATAAAAACTCCATTATTAGTACATCCTTTCCTAAACAATAATATCCACTCGTAGCATTTACAGAGAGCTTCACCCACTCTCTAACCCGCTATCCCCTATGTATATCCAGATGATACATCCTTCTTTTATGTGTATATATCTCTATCTCTATCTATGTATATCTTTTCCCATGGGACACACTTGTATTTATCACTTTCCTGGGCTGCCAAATTGCCTTTCCATGCCCTCAGATCTGTCGCCAAGTGTCGAATGTGGTCCTCCATGCGAGCATGTTCCTTTAGGCCTAAGCTCTCCATTCCATCTCATGATGATCTTCTAGAAGATTCCATCTAAGGCATGCTCTTTCCTAGGCCAACCTGTTGTCAAAGTTGACATCTTATCCATGTGCAACCAATCACATTTTTCACGTGTTCTACCTTAGGCACTCAAATTAGCTAAGTCCTAAACCTCCTTTTGCACGTCACATGTACTATTTTCTTCCTTAAGCCTTTCTCTTGCACGCTTGTGCCTTGCACACCATCTAGTAACTGGGATCCCGCACACCCATGCACCTTCATACTTGGTCAATATTCTAGGGCCCAACATCACCCCATACTATGCCTATTCTCCATCCTCAGAAACATTTTACTTGACCAACAGGAAATTTGTTTTATGGGACCAAGATGTAGACTTATAATTTACAAAATTAATCGGGAATAAAGAGTAAGGGAAAGAATGAAGAATGGAGGGGGGGGAAATCAATTCAAAAGGCTGGGAAAGTCCTTTTATATATTTTCTTCTAACTTGTTCCACACTTCAACCTTGCCCTTCGCCTTCTTGCATAGGTCACCCACCAGTAGTGCTTGTTATCCAAAATAAGCCCCTTGCTCATTTTTGGCTAACTTCCTTTCATTACTTCCTCCCTTGTGAGTCAAATGTTTTTTTCTATTTTTAGGCACTCAAAATGTTCTAGAAATGGTTTCATTAGATAGAGAATCTTCTCAACTTTCCAGAAAGGTAAATTTTTCCTTCTAACTCCTTGTATTTTGCAAGTTATGGCTCGGCGGAGTTTTGGAGGGAAATTTTCCCAAGGAGGTCCATACCCAATCAGAAAGCACCACGTGTTGGTGGAATGGCGGGAGGTGGAGGGAAATTTAAAAATTTTACCAAGTATTGGTAGGGTGCACAAAATAATTTTTTTGGCCTGAAGGCCCGCCAGCTAATAGGAATGTGCCACGTGTCCTCGGGGTCGTCAAACATCAGAGCGGTGGGAGGAAGTTGGAAAATTTTCCAAAGTTGGTGCAAATGGAATATCTCAGCCCGAAGGCCCACCAAAAATCACAACCTACCACATGTCCTCGGAGCGTCGGGAGGTGAAGGGGTGGAAGGAAATTTTCCCTTTTGCCAAAATATGGAAAATAATGGAATGAAAGCCCACCCCGATGGTCCGCACCAAATCAGAAGCTTCCATGTGTCCATGTGGCTAGTGAAAATCTTAAGGAGGGTCCGCAAAGGGAAATTTGGAGTTCGAGGCCCAAACCAATTAGAAGGCAACATGTGGCAGCGGGGTGTTAGGCTGGCGGAGAATTTTTGGAAAATTTTCCGAGGACAAAAAAGGCATAAAATGGTAAGTGGAAGGCTTGCATCCAATCAAGGCATGTCACATGGCATCGGAGTGGTGGGGGTGGAAATTTTTGGGGAAATTTCCCCAAAGTTCAAAAAGAGGGAAAATTTTAAACTGTCGGCTTGCCAAAACCCTTTTTGCCCTAGTTTTTACTGTAAATCTTCGAAGGGCATAAATTTTGATCCAGAGCTTGGATTTTCACATTCTTGGTGTCATTGGAAATCTAGTGAAATTATCTACATGATAGAAGGCTCAATTTTGTGTTTTGGTGGAGTTTGGAGAGAGAAAATCAAAAACACCTCTGGCACGGGAAGAGAGTAGAACTAACGTTTCAACCACCATTTTAAATGAAGTATGGCATCTATTCTCTCCCAACATGGTGAAAAACATCGAGGAATGAAATTTCAAGGGTACCCATGCTATTTTAATGCAATTTGGTTGGTGGTTGAAGCATCCTTTCACATTTTCCTATGTTTCTCCTTCCTGAGCTCAAATTTTCACCATTAAAAGCTAGATTTGGCTCATTTGTAAAGGGTTGGACATTTTTATGTTTTGTAGACTCCCTCTTTCACCCTAGAAAGTGATTTTGTGGAATATCAAACCTCTTTCAGAATGCAACATGTTTTCTGCCTCTCTGCTATTGTAATGCATGTGTTTTTTATATTGAAAATGACAATGCAAGCTTTGTGAATGAGTTTCAATCCTCTTCTTGTGTTGTTTGCTTCATTTCTGATCTTTCATTACATTTTATTAGTTTTTGCATGATGTTTGCTACATCCCTATAATCTATGTCAATTTTTAGAAGTAAATGTTCACCACTCCTTTGGTGTATCACCTTGTTAATCTTAGTTTTATTTCTTGACATCTTTATCTCTATCTCCTTGGAATTGAGTGGGATTTTGAGTTTAAACCTCTGTAATTTTCAAGAAATACATTTTTTCGAGGACTTGAGGAACCAACCTCTAATTTAGAGACTCTTTTCCCATTTATACAATTCCCACACTTGGGGAAAAGATTCAATGTTGTGTAATCGATGGATGTCCATTATCAAACTAGAAACCTAAGAAAATATCCATGGGTGCTGCTAACTTGCAACAACAAGCTTTTGGCACACCGGTGGGACCTTAGAGGTCTTCATCTTCATTGCAACAAATTTGATGTGCTTTTCTTGTAATTTTTTTCTTGAAAAGATCCCTGATCTACACATTTGGTAACTCCCAAAGAAAAATCATATGGTTTTAGTAGTCCAAGTTTGAAAATTCATGAGAAGAATCCACACAAGGTAAATGGTTGGAAGAGAAGGGTTGTTTGAGTATATGTAGTTATCCCCAAAAAGAAGAGGGAGAGGAAGGAGAATTCAAAGATCTCCATCTCCACCAAATAGGACTCTATCAACTCCTCCACCTGGTAGACCTTTCACTCAATCAACAAGGGTTCTCAGGCCAATCAGAATGGCACAACACAACCCTTATGTCAACTTCACTGGAAGCAACCCACATGCTCTCAATGCACATAATCCAGTTTTAGTTACAGCATTGAAGAATATTTGATACTTTATTTGGAGAAAACCAGACCACTCCTGGTGATCATGTTAAAGACATTGTTAATGTTTGTGCAATCCATGAGATTGTTGAGATTCAAATTGTTGTCAAATTGATGGCATCTTCATTCAAAGGGAAAGAATTGCAATGGTTTAGAAGCCTTAGGGTAGGCTCTATTAAAAATTGGAACTAATTGTGTATAGCTCTCCATGAGTAGTTTGGAGAAAAGGGAGATAATTTATCTCTTTTAAAGCAACTGACAACCATCAAGAGAGCTCCCAATGAGCAGCTAAAAACTTCAACTTCAGATTTCAAAGAACATGGGATAGAATCTCAGTGGTAGTAAGGCCAACAGCTAAAGGTTCTTTCTTATACTATCTTAAAGCTTTAAATTCTGATATTTCTATGTTAATTCAATCCATGGGAGGTACAACTATACCTGCTACTTATAACATTGCCATTAGAGCTGAGAATTGTTTAATTCAAGCTAGTAAGCTAGCTCCTAGACATCCCATGCCCTTATACCCAAACTTGGAAAGCCCAAGCACTAATCAAGCCCCTACTATATCTCCTATTCTCACTCCTAGAAATCAGATTTCAAATGAAACTTCTACTTCATCCTCTAGTGCTTCAAATGAACTTTAAGAAGTCATGAAACAATAACAAAATTTAGGCAATGAGATGGTTACACTCAAGAGGTAGCAATCCCAAAGTTTTATACATTCTTATAAGTCTCAAGCTCAGCCTAATAGGAAACCATATCAACCTAATAGACCACCCAATCCATCTACAAATCAAAATCAAGTAAGGCCTCCTGCTAATAGACCATTTCAGCCCTATAATCCTGATGTTGTATCTGCCTCTAAAGCCTTAGTGCCGTGTAAAATAATATGGCTCAAGAGTATGATTAGTGTTTCCCATGCAATGAACCTCACAACCAGTCCATGTGATTCAATGGTGCTTTGAACCAAGCTTTGATGGTAACAAAAACTGGCATGGAGAGTGAGGTGAATCAATAAGCAAACAAACAACAAGGAACATCTTAGAAAAATGTAGTTTCAAATGAGACTACACTTGTGAACTGACAAGATGAATATTTTTGTGGTATGAATCAAGAAATGTCTCGGAATGTGGCATCCAATACAAGTTCAAAGAAAAGGAACATTATTGAGGGGAATTCATTAGCTCCAGGTGATCCACAACCTTCCATCACTCCACAAAGTGTTGGTAAGCAAAATATAGCTCCAAACATGTAAGGGTAGCCCATGCCACCTTCTAGATCAACTCAAATGCTAGCTATTGCAGCCCATGTGCAAGAAAGGAATGTGCAGGCTAAGGGATATTAGAGAGATGTTTCATCCCCATTTAGCATCATTGAGCAAATGAAGAAGACAAATGTGAATATATCTATGTGAGAATCACTATCCATCCCAGGCCAAAGGGATCTACTACAAGCTGCCATGAAGGATTGGTCAACTTCAAATTAGTAAGCTTGTAATCAAGAGAAAGTACTCACAAATGCTTTCACTGAAGGGAATCATGGAGGACAGCAAGGTAAAATTTTGAAGCCCCCTTCATTCTATGTTTCATTGATCATTGGGGATAAACTAGTACATAATTGTATGATTGATTCTGGGGCAAGTAGTTTTGTAATGCCCAAGCAAATAGATGATCAGTTGGGCCTCCAATATGAAGTCATATCTAAAGGGGTGGTGCAATTAGATGGAACAATAATGTAATGAAGTTGGGGTAATCAAATATTTGAGCCTTACCTTGCATGCATGCCCTAATGTCACTATCTTACAAGATGTGTCAGTGATAGATCTACCACCACTTTTTTCCCTATGTTTGTCAAGGGACTTCACAAACTAGAATTGGAGGCTATTTATCTACTGATTTTCACACATGTTGTTTAGAACAAGCTATGGAACCAAGGACAAAATCAGTTCTGAACCTATTGCAAACTTTCACATTGAAACTCAAATTCCAAGCCCAATCAATGCTAGTTGTTTAACATTTGATCAAGAGGATTATCCAAGCACAAATGAAGCTAACACCAAGGTTGGAAGCATCTCAAATTTGACTCTTGATGAATAGGCAAGCAAGGCACATTCTTTTGATACCTACTAAGAAATAGAGGAATCTGAACTAGGATTTTATTGCATACATGAAGAAAATCAGCCTATTCCTAGCAACACCAAGCCGATCATAAAGATAACAATGAGGTATGGTAGTTGTTCTTTGATGGATCAAGAAGTAGACAAGGTGCGGTGGGGGGAGATGTGCTTGTTTCACCTCAATGCATTAAATATTATACAACTTTTATATTTTATTTTTCATGTTCTAATAATTCTCGTTGAATATGAAGCTTTAATACAAGGATTGCATTGGTCAATCAAGAGAGGTATAAAAAATATACAAGTCTTTGGTGGCGTGAGATGATTGTTAATCAAGTTAAAGGGAAGCATGATTCCAAAAATGATCTCCTCAAGTGTTATAAAAATAGGGTGTAAGACCTCATTGAAGATTTTGAGGGCTTTGACATCAATTCCATCCCTAGGAAAGAAAACCATGCTGCATTGATAGGCTTGTAGCGATTGGGGAAGCCTTTGATGTTGTTCAAATTATCAAAGAAGATAAAGTGCAGCCAAACATTCATTTGATTGTAAGGCCATCGATTGCGAAAAATAATATAAGTTGGCAAGTGTTTGAAAATGACCATAAAATCATTAATTTCTTGCAAGAAGAAGCTGATTTTTCAGCCAAAAATTAGGAAAAGTTAGAATAGCGATATGGTGATCAGGTAGTACAACTAAGAAGCAATAAACTACCAGTTCCTTGTCACCTTGGAGTCCATTTTTAAACCTAATTATCAATTTAGGAAAGAAAAAGCAAACATCCAAGTCAAGGAAAAGATTCAAAGTGCCTATCTTGGTAGGAGAAGGCAAGTCACTTCAAATTGGTAAAGTAGCACCCAAGTAAGAAAGGTATGAGTTTATGCAGCTTTGTCAAGAGTTCCCTGATGTATTTTCTTGGAGTTATGAAGATTTGAGAGGTTTCAATCCCAAGTTAGCTCAACATACAATTGAATTGGATCCAAGTGCTAAGCCCATCAGGTAAATACAAAGGCCAGTCAATCCACACATGGAGCCTCTCATGAGGAAGGAATTGAATAAGTTAATAGAGGAAAGTATCATATTTTCCATCAATCATTCTAGTTGGGTAGCAAACATAGTTCTATTCGAAAAAGAAGAGTGGAGGAATAAGGTTGTGTGTAGACTTCAAATATTTGAATAGAGATTCTCTCAAGGATCATTAACAACTTCCTTATATGGAGTAGATTTTACAAATTATTGCTGGCTCGAGAGGTTTTCATTGCTAGATGGTTACTCAGGGTATAATTAGATTATGGTAAAGGAAGATTATTAGTTCAAAAACAGCCTTCACCACCAAATGGGGAACTTATGCATATAGAAAAATGCCATTTGGGCTATCCAACACTAGAGCTACTTTCCAAAGAGCAATGGATATGGAATTCAAGGGATTGATCAACAAGACAGTGCTGATATACTTAGATGATATCACTATATTTTCTAAAAATGCAGTAGATCATCTCTTTCATTTGAGACAAGTGTTCCAAAGATGTAGAAGATTTGGGGTATCCTTGAATCCTAAAAAATGTATTTTTCTATCTCATGAAGGAAATCTCCTTGGCCACATTGTTTGTAAAGAAGGATTGGCAATTGATCTAGAGAGGGTTGAAGAAATAAGAGCAAGTGTCATTACCAAGTCATAAGAAGTCCCTCCAAAGTTTCTTGGGAAGAATACATTTTGTTTGAAGGTTGTTCCAGATTTTACAGCCCTGGTCAAGCCAATAACCATGATGTTGAAGAAAATCATGGATTTCAAATGGATAGCAGAAGGTAAGAAAAGTTTTGAGGCAATCAAAGAGGCCATTTCACAAGCTCCAAATCTCATTAACTAAGATTTTTCCAAGGATTTCATCCTTTATGCATTTGGAGGTGATGATACAATCTCTCGCAATTTTAGTATAGTAGAACAAAGAAAAGGTAGAACATCCAATTTATTTCTTTAGCCAAAGTGTGGAGGACTATGAGATGAGGTATTCTTTCATTGAGAAGCAAGTTATTATAGTCATTAAGAGCTTGAAGAAATTTAAGAATCTAGTTTCAAACAACAAGTTTCAACTATCTGGTTTCTCATGTAGGAGTAAAAGACTTCCTCCTCAACAAAGATTTAAATGAAAATGTGCAGGGTGGATTACTCATGTCATGGAGTATGACATTGAGATCAAAGTCACCAAGCTAGTTTGAGGAAAGGGATTATGTGAACAGCTGGTCTTGAGCAAATCAATAGAAGCAAGCAATGAGAAAGATGTTGTTTTGGTGCTGCAAAACAACCAAGAACAAGGAAATGTTCAAGAAGAAAATAGTGGTATGCCCTCTCCTTGCTGGACCTAAGACATAATACACTTCTTACAAATAGGCCTATGCCCTCTAGAGATGAAAAAAACTAAGAGAAGACACTTCAGATTGTAGGCTATCCCATATGCACTTGTTGATGGTATTTTGTTCAAAAAGGATATAAATGGAGTGCTGCTGAGATGCATTCGGACAAACCAAATTGATAGAACACTGGAAGAGTTCCATGGTGGGACAGCTGGGGGTCATTTTTCTCCAAGAGTGATAACCCTCAAGATTATGAAGGCTGGCTATTATTGGCCCAAGGTTTTTGGTGATTGTTATGCATGGATAAAGAGGTGCAAAAGTTGTGCATTCTTCATAGGTAAAGAAAGATTAGCAGCCCTTCCATTGCACCCAATTTTAGTTGACCATACATTCATGCAATGGGGTTTGGACTTCATTGGAGTCGTTAACCCAAACTCAAGCCAAGGGCACAAGTGGATTATAATAGCAACAGTTACTTCACCAAATGGACGGAGGTAATGGCACTTAAGGAAGCAAATGAATCTAGCATTCTAGACTTCTATGAGGGGATCTTAACCATATTTGGTGTACCTACAACTATAATATCTGACAATGCTTTGGCATTCATAGGATCAAAGGTAACCAAATGGGTTGTTAAGAATGGGATCTATCTAAGCACTTCATCAAAACTATTACCCTCAAGGTAACACCCAAGCTAAGTCTACCAATAAGAATTTGTTAAGGATCATCAAGAGGACTCTTGATAAAAATTAGAGGACTTGGCACACCAAACTGAAATCAGCCTTATGGGTTAATAGGATAACTCCCAAGAGATCCACATGTAGCTCTCATTCAAGCATGTTTATGGAAGAGAGGAAATTTTTCCCATGTCACTTGAGTTACCAACGTTAGAACTCGTGAAGTAGTTGGAGTTGTTGGAGTTTGAACCCATGGAGGTTAGATATGTAGAATTGATGGATCTCCAAGAAGCCAAAGAACATGCAACCCAAGCAATGGATAAGGATCAAGCCTTGATCAAGAGAACTTTTAATAGGAAAGCCAAGGTTAGAACCTTCCAAGTTAGAGATTTAGTGTTGAAATGTGATGTATACTGAGAAAATCCATGAAGGAATTCAAAGTTTGATGCCATTTGGAGTGGTCCCTACATGGTAACAAAATGTAAGAACAACAATGCCTTCCAATTGTCTACATTAGATGGTGAAGAACTATTGATTCTAGTTAATGGAATCCATATAAAGCATTGCTACTAGAAGGGAATTCTCCACCTTGTACATATTAGCTTAGATTTTCATTCCTCCAAGTACTTATGCACATTGTCTTGTTGTAACTTAGTTTTCCATTTCCCTAAGTGCTTTGGCACAAGCTTGCTATCCTAAGGATGCATTTTTGTAGGCCATGTTTTAGATCAGGTGATGTTCTACTCTCACAATCTTCCTCCTTGTAATTCTCTAATCAGTTGGGGTACCAAGAAGAAAATTTGATGACTCCATGCCCAATGGATTGCTTCAGACAACTGGTAACTTCATCCAACAGGCAGATGACCCCTCTGAGTCACCAAAATTGTTATCTAAAATAAGCCCCTTGCTCATTTTTGGCTAACTTCCTTTTAATACTTACTCCTTGTGCCTCGGATGAATTTTTCTATTTTTCAAGCACTCAAAATGTTTTGGAAATGGTTTCATTGGATAGAGAATCTTCTCATCTTTCTAGAAAGGTAAAGTTTTCCTTCTAACTCCTTGTATTTTACAATTTGTGGCTCGATAGAGTTTTGGAGGGAAATTTTCCCAAGGGAGGTCTGCACCTAATCAGAAAGTGCCACGTGTTGGTGGAATGGTCGGAGGCAGAGGGAAATTTAATTTTTACCAAGTATTGGTGGGGTGCACAAAATAAATTTTTTGGCTTGAAGGCCCGCCAGCCAATAGGAATGTGCCATGTGTCCTTGGGGTCGTCGAAATCGGCGCGGTGGGAGGAAGTAGGAAAATTTTCCAAAGTTGGCACAAATGGAATATCTCATCCTCAAGGCCTGCTAACAAATCACAACCTACCATGTGTCCTCAGAGCATCAAGAGGTGGAGGCATGGAAGGAAATTTGTCCTTTTGCCAAAATTTTATGAAAATAATGGAATGAAAACCTACCCCGATGGTCCGCACCCAATCAAAATTTTCCATGTATCCATGTGACTGGTGAAAATATTAAGGTGGGTCCATAAAGGGAAATTCAGAGTTTAGGCCCAAACCAATCGAAGGTGACATGTGGCGGTGGGGTGTCGAGCCGATAGAATTTTTTTTTGGAAAATTATCCAAAGACAAAAAATTCGTAAAATGGTAAGGGAAAGCCCACGTCCAATCAAGACATGCCACGTGGAATCGGAGTGGTAGGGGTGGAAATTTTTATTGAAATTTTCCCAAAGCTACAAAATAGGGAAAATTTTAACTTTTAGCCCACCAAAACTCAATTTTGCCCTAGTTTTGCCCTAAATCTTCGAAGGGCATAACTTTTGACCTAGAGCTTGGATTTTCACATTCTTGGTGTCATTGGAAATATGATGAAATTTAATACACAATAGAGGGCTCAATTTTGTGTTTTGGTTGGGTTTGGAGAGAGAAAATCAAAAACACCTTTGGAACAAGTGATAATTTTAGCAGTAAATATTCGTAATATGGTGAAAATTTCATTTTAGGAAAATTTGAAAAGGTGAATTATTCAGAGTGGGTCGGTGTCCTGTTCGCCTAAAATATATAGTATATTTTTTTTGGGGGGTCGGCTTCACCTTCATTTGAAAACATCTCCTATAAAAACCTAGCTGATTCGCCGGGTAGTATACCTCAAGTAGCTTAACAAATTACCAATACTGTGAAATTTGAACTCGCATACCCTTAAGCACTAGAGATTGATTCTTCGTTAGCCCGTGTGATTATTGAAAAGTGAAAAATGTAGTGTTGATGCATGACAAGGGCATTGTTGATGCGTGACAATAGCTATACTGACGCGTGACAGAGAAAGTGTTGACGCGCGACTTGGGCAAAGAAGTTGACGTGCGACAAGGGTAGTGTTGACGTGCGGCGATATTCGATGCAAAGGACGTGGGCGCACGACAGAAATGGGTTGTTGACACGTGACAAAGACCTCAGACAGGGGATGCATGACAAGACCTCAAACACTAGACAGAGTCACTACTTGGTTCTTTTGCTGACGCAGGACTCTTTTCAGAATAATGGAAGGTGCCAGCTCAAAGAATACGAATAACCTAAAAGTAAGTAAGAAATCTCAAAAATCACTCTTCAAGTATTTTGGAAACTCTACGGATATAGATATTGTAAATACCAATCATATAGATGCCACCACAAAGAATCAGAATATTGACTGTGTGGAAGGTATTATTGAGGTGGACATGCATTCTGCATAGTATCAAAGTCAAACAAATGAAACCTATGATAATATGCCAGATCTTGAAGATATTGTTCCTGTTGGGGTGTAACCAGAAGTGCAGCTAGATATCACGAGATACAAACACTCAACAAAATGGAAGACAAAATCAAAATCAAACTATGGTCCAAGAAAGAGGAAACTAGGTGATTGTGATATTGCTCAAAATTATACTCAAAAAAGTAAAGCATTGAAAATGAATAATAATATGTGGACCATTGGCAAGACATACAAGTTTGATTGGGTAGCTAAATTTCTGTTTATTGAACCTATACAATCATCTAATTCTGAAGAAATCCCATCTGAATGTACATGTACAATATGTATGTGGAAATTGGGAAAGCAACAAAAAATGCAACTGAAGCTAGACACTATAGAAAAACATTATGGAAAACAATATTTGACTGTAACGGGGCGGATGGCCAGAAAATCAAAACACATAGGTGGAAAATTGAAAAAGAATGCATGCATGTTAGATACGCAACAAAATATGAGGTAGAGCAGAAAAAACACAGACATCTGTTGGAAAAGGGAGGAACGATCACATCGCATATTGGTAAGATGAAAGAAACAAATCTACATGCAAAATTCATACAATTCTCTACTCTTTTTCAAATACTAAAAAAGGAAGAGCGATTTCGGATTTCCTCAATTTCAAAGTTTTGTATCAATTTAACGGAATGCTGAATGTACCTCAGTCTCATTGGTCTAAAAGTAGTGGATGGGAAATGGCAAAATGCCTCTCGATGATAGAGAAGGAAGATTTGAAAGAGAATGTAAAAAAAGAAACTTTATCTCTCTTTCAATTGATGAAGTGACAACAGTCGACAACACCGCATGGGTATGTATCCACATCTATACTTTAGAAAATCATATAAGGACACCTCATCTATTGGGTGTTATGAAAATGGTTGAAAACTGCAATGCCGAAAACCTATATAAAATAGTTGTTTCTCATTTGAAAGATGTTGTTGGAATGACTGATTATGAAATTGCTACAAAGTTGGTATGCGTTGGAGAAGATGGTGCATTTTTCATGCAGGGTCACCGAACAGGATCTGTGTTAGATTACAAACAACAGTGGCCCCATATATGCTACCAATTCACTGTATGGCTCACAGAATGAATTTAGCATATAAAATGGTAAGCAACCACGAAAATGTTGCTAAATTAGAAGACCTTATAAGAGAACTTCATGCCTATATGTCAAGCAGCCCAAAGCGTTTTCTCGAGTTCCAAAAATTTGCAATTGGAATTACAGATGGCAAAAAACTTCTGAAGGATGTGGAGACTAGATGGATCTCTTTGTATGAACCTACATGCAAAGTTCATGTGAGGAGTATCCTTCATTGGTTGGTTTCATGCACAAATACCATCATGAAGTTGATAGGGCAAGGGACTTGTTGTTCTGTTTAACTGATTTGGAGACATTTCTTACATTGGTTGGTATTCTTCCAATGTTAAAGGAGATCAATACACTGATGAAGCATGCACAGGCAAATTAATCTATATTGTGGATTTTATACGGATGAGAAAAATGGTATGTCAAAGTCTTGATATATTGTATTGTTCCCAGGATAGTTTTGATGCACCTATTTTTGAAAATTGGAAAGATTTATTAGATCTTAAAAATCCTAACACCTTTTTGAGATTTAATATCCATGATCACCTCTGCATCACTGTTAATGGGAGGGAAATACCAATGCACATTTTGCAAAAACGTCAAGATATTATAGGATCAGAACGAGAAGATGTTCCCGTGACACATAATTTGTTTGAGTCTGTTATAGTTGAAACAAGAATAAATCTTAAAAAAATTTCAGAAACCTTGTCATCAGAAATTAGGGAACGTTTCTATAAAGATAAAATTCTGGAAGCCATGGGTGTGATGAATCCTAATTTTTGGAATACTGAAGGTGGCCGTGCAGACTTTGTCAGAAAGCATTTCCATAAATCAATGGGTACAATAATGGAACAATTTACAAAGACGTCAGAGCTCAAGGGTATGGAAATCAAAGGTATACTGAATGCCAATTTATTAAAGTTTCAGTCAACAAATTTTGCAACAACAATGAGGAACCAATATAAGAATTTAGATCAACCTTCGAAAGTGGTGCTATTACAAGGTCATGGCGAGAATCTATCAAAGTTCTATCTTACAAGAAGATATCAGTGAATATTTCAGATTATATGAGTTCTGCCAAACAATGATTTTGGGGTTTGTGGAGGATGAAAGGGTTTTTAGTGCATTGTCATTTATAAAATCAAAACTGAGAAACAGGTTGGATAAAAATTTGGAAAGTTGCATGAGGTGTTATGTTTCTCGATACTCCATCAAAACTTTTCTTCGGCTGAAAGAGAAATTGCACACCTGGAATTCCTTTGCAAAAGAAGAGGTGTGAATAATATAACTACAAGTACAAATATTCCCAACCTTGAGAGTGTAATTGGCTCTTCGTCACATTCTACAGAAGACAACATCGAGTTTGATGAAGCTATTGATAATGGATTGTTTCAACTTTAAATAGGTATCTTCTTTATCTATCTTTTATCTTTATCATTAAAGATGTTACAAGTTTATATACTAAAAATGTCGGAAATTCACCCATCTATCTACTAATCCATTTCTCGTGTTGAGTTTTTTTAAAACACGGATCTAGCTCATTACCAAAGGGAGTGATGATTTCAACTTTAAGGAGGTATATTTTTCCCCTTAATCTTATTGTTTGTTACTATTCATTTTTTCAGCTCTGGTTATCATTAAAGATGTTACAGGTCTATGTATTTACATTTAGTTAAATACAATCTTTTTATTTTTGAAAATGTGGGTTGACATCCATCCGAGGAAGTCACATTTCTTCTGGAATTTGACAATGTCAGGCAACTCACCCATCTATCTACTAATCCATTTTTTGTGTTGAATTTTTTTAAGACAAAGATCTAGCACATTACCGGTGATGATTTCAATTTTAAATAGGTATCTTCTTCAACATAATCTTATTGTTTGTTACTTTACATTTTTTCAGCTCTTGTTATCATTAAAGATGTTACAGGTCTAATTCTATATATTTACATTTATTTAAAGATATTGTTGGTCTCAGTTAGTTGTAAACCAAGTCAATGGTATATACCAGTGTCTTAATGAAATAATTCAAAAGTATAAGTATCATGTGGACATAATTTTGACTACCTTTAACCGTTATGAGCTTGCCTATTTTGATCTTATGTCTCTTGCCAAGTAGGCATGCTATCTTACACCAGGTTACACTAAAAACCAACCATTTTCACCCTAATTTCCTACCTTCTCAAGGGACTTGCCAAAAAAATGAAATTTCGTGATCATGTGACTTTCTTCACCCTTAGCATAATCAATCATGCAACACCTTCAGGGTCTTCTATTCATAAGCCAATCTAAGGCATGGTGATCTCATTATGGTTCTTATCAATTAGGTGGATCTTTTGTCTCCTCTTACCATTCACCTTCTTCATTACTTATTGATTATCGTATACAATACTAGACCATTGATACCTACGTTTTACGTATTCCCCTTTCACCAAAATCAATCATGCCTAATTGATCTAAACTCAACCATACCTAAAATGACCTAAACCCAACCACAACTAAAATGACCTAAACCCAACCAGGCCTAAATGACATAGACTCAATCATGCCTAAAACATACCCACCCATTCCTCTACCTCATCTTATTTTTCCCTAGCTTATGGGAGAACTACATCGACCTGAGGCCCCTTTTCACCGGGGCTATGTAGGAAACATTCCGAGGGAATGGGCCCTTAGAGGTTAGCTCGGCCACTCTTTACCCTAATCAATCTTCCCCAATTTCTCCATTTTACATTTTTACTATTAGTCAGTTTCCATTTTTTACACTACATGGAAAGTGACACAAACATACAATCAACCAACATACATACCTACCATTTTTTTTACAACATCTTACCATACACGTTCATCATCATTTATTTTTCCATGTTATCAATAACTTGAAAATTAAATTAAGACCAACACACTTAAACTCAACCATGCCTAACTGACATAGACTACACCATGCCTAACTGACCTAACTCCACCATGCCTAACTGACCTAACTACACCATGCCTACATGACCTAGACTCCACCATGCCTAACTGACCTAACTCCACCATGCCTCACTGACCTAACTCAATCATGCATATAATTCATGATAATCACCATCTAATGCAATTAAAATTAAATATTGTATATAAATCCATATAATTAAATTCAAATACCATAGTACATACTCAATAGTAGAAGTTTTCAAATTCAATATTTAAAGTTTCCTCAATAATAAAAGTTTCTAGTTTTCAAAACCCTCTTTTTCTTTATCCAATTCTACTCCTCGATCTCTTCCCCAATGGCTTCTTCCACTGTGGTTGTACCTCTTTCCCCAACACCAGAAATAACCCCTGAACTTATAAGATCTTCCGTAGCACTGTCCATATTTTTTAAAATTCTTTCTTCTTGATTTGTCGCATCTCCATGTGACAAAAAATTTGGATCAGCTGCTGCTTTAGCTTTGAATAATATGTCAGGGTCGAAACCATGCTCTTTAATTATCCGCTTTAGTGTATTGTTTTGTTTGTTAACCAAAACAATATTTTGCTTCAAATTTTTTGTTGCGGATAAACTGTTCTTTGCTGTTTCCAAGTGAACTTGCAAAACCTTTACCTAACTCTTCAAATTTTCATATTTCAACTGCACAAAAAGAGTAATGTCAATTCAAAATATTACTAAAAAATGAAAATTTCAAATTAACAAGAATGATTGTTTGAATGTAATAGTACTTACAACCGCTCTATCTCTTTCGGCATTTGTGATTGCTACCAAATCCTTGTCCTTAGACCATTTGTTAAAATATGCCTGGGCCTCGGCACTAATATTTTCCAATTTGTTTAATGACTTATCTAAAATGTCATCTTTATAGTTGTTGTTATACGTGATAGTCCCACTTCTTACTTGGGTAAGTAAGGAATCCATCTTCGCAGGTTGATTCTGGACTGCAGCGTATAAACTATCTTGTTGCCAATAATTTTCATAACGACTAATAATCTCATTGATAAGAACTTTAGCCCTTCTCTCCCATTCTATAAGCTAATTGATATGAGGAAGAATAAACTCATTGACATGGGATTGACAATCATAACCAATTAAGTTCTCTAAAGGAAAAGGTGGCAACTGTTCACTATCTGAATCTGATGAAGACGATCTTGCTGGAGAAGTATGGGGGCTTTCAGCAAGATCAACTGCTACTTGTTTCTGCCTTTGGGTGGGCTGATCCTGTTTGTGAAAAAATTAATCAAGATTTAGATAAATAAATTTAAATCGAAATGTAATTTAAAATTGTAAAGCATATTTAAATTGAAATTTGAAGTATACCTGCTGGCCTTGAATCATCTCACGGGTATTAAAAAAACCAAGTTGGGTCATTGCTATCAATGCCCAAATAATATTCATCTAAATTTATATTGTTCAAAACAGATATGCCGTTGCCGGGAAAGCCAACAAGTGAGAGAGTTGGAATTCGAAAGGAGGAGGCAATGTTTAGTGTCCCACTAGGGGCCGGAGCAAAAGGCATGCGTTTACCAATGTTCTTTTTCACTGTTCCTCTGGTTGGAATTTTAAAAATTATTGGTTGAGTGGGTGTCGGTGCCACGGTTTGATCAGGACTGACATGTGCTGAAAAGTACAAGAAAAAAATGAAAAATAGGAAAACAATTCATAAAGTCAAAATTTTTGAAATTAAACGTACTATCGAAAAGTTGTACCTTGTTGTCGAGGGGTTGTTTTTCTCGGTGCTATGGGTGGCCTTGTAGGAGTTGTACTCAGTGTCTGTTCAGAAGATATGAATGCATGTGACTATATGGAGTGAGTTGGGGAAGAAGGTTGAGTTTGTGAAACAGGTGTATGTTCCAAAGTCCCTGCAATTCATCAATATTAAATGTTGTCAATTCATTTGGTTAAAATTTAAATTGAAAAATAAATATGCAACTTTGGAATTTGTAAATAATATATGAGAAGGTATTACTTCTCTGGCATTTAACGAGTTCAAATTGTTGAGGGTTTGGAGAGGAGTGAGCTTCCATTTCAGATTGGGAGTCCCCCGAAGCCTCAGCGTGTTGTTGGCCTCTTCCTCTCGATAACGCCTTTTTTCGGGGAAGGGCTTCAATAAATCTTCTCTGCAAAACATTAAAATTTAAGTTTTAATAATTGTGCACTGTAATGTCGAAAATTGAAATACAATTACAAACTAAATAGTTTATACCTGTTGTTCTTCAAACGGAATTGACAACTTCATCAACTCCTCATCAGTGCAAGTAGGAATTTTTTTATCTTTTAAATTTAAAAGTGCCTCATAATAAAGGCCGAGGAGATAGTTTGTTGAATAAATGAAAGGTTTTTCTGAAATTTTTGAATTTGTTAGGTCAGTTCTTATTTTTTTGGATAGATATGTGCACCAATCAATTTTTTTTTTTTTTTTTTTTTTGAGATAGTGGCAACAATGTATGTAATGGCCCAATTTGGTATATCTATTTGGCGACCCTGTAAAACAATTCTGGATTGAAAAAATGAAATAAGTGCAGCAAGAAAGTGGTGTGCAATTGATTGTGTATCCACACCATGCCTGGATTTATTGACATGGGCTGCAAATGTGAAACAGTGAAAATTACTATAAATTTATAACAACAAATTGTATCAGAATAAAAAACAGAATAAAAAATATGAATTAAAATGAATTATACTTACAATCAACATGGAAACCGAACGTTGATTTGAGAAATTTCTTGTCTTCTTCCATGAGTGTTGCCTTGGTTGTAACAATTGGTAAATTTTTGAATGGAAGGCCCGTAAACCGATGGATGTCATTTGCTTCGATACTGAATTGGAATATTTGGCCATCGTTCAGAGTCACATAAAAAATGCCATCCTCTGAATTGTAGGATGACAGAAGGTAATTCAAAATATCCGGATCTATTTCGAAATGGGGCATATTAACGAGCCCTATAAATTCACACGCATCCATCAAATCTTTATATTCTGAAGACATCTTTAAAACAATATGGATGTGAGGGCATAAGGGATTCCTGTAGTTGATCTTGGAAATCGATTGAATTGGATTCTCTTGATTTTTTTGCTGAACTTGCAGTTGGGAAGCATGTGAAGTCGACATTATAGTTGTACTTGCATCTTTGACAACGATTGAGACCTGCAAAAATTCAAGAGCGGGAAGGTGAAAACGAGAAAATGACTAGTTGAAGGGTATTTATAGGCTAAATTGGGCATCAATGGCTTCAATTGACATGTGTCAATGGTCTCGATTGACGCTACGTCAATGTATCCAATTGTCACATGTCAATAGGAGCTAGTGATGCATGTCAATAGGATCCAGTGACACGCGTCAATAAGATCGATGACACATGTCAATAGAATCCAATGACGCGCTTCAAAAAGGAGCCAAAGACGGCGCGCCGCCGGTAAGAGCCAACCCGTGACGCGCGTCAATAAGAGCGATGGCATGCGTCAATAGGAGCATGTGATGCGTGTCAATTGGAGCATGTGATGCGTGTCAATTAGAGCCCGATGACGCATGTCAATAGGAGCCAGTGACGTGCGTCATTCAAAACCATTAACGTTCCATTGACACACGCGTCGAGAGTGATTATTGACATCTTGTTGTCGCACGCCAATGATGGAGCCATGAGAAAATAGGAAATTTTTTTGTTTTAGAATACTATCAAATTCACATTTTGCTGAAATTGGTTCTGGGGATATTCGCGGTATTTTCCACCTACAATTTTATAGAGGTTTCTTAAAATGAACCTGTTTGGCATAGGGAAGAGAGCAGAATCGGCATTTCAACCACAATTTTAAATAAAGTATGGCTTCCATTCTCTCCCAACATGGTCAAAAACATCGGGAATGAACTTTCAAGGGTACCCATGCTATTTTAATGTAATTTGGTTGGTGGTTGAAGCATCCTTTCATGTTTTCCCACGTTTCTCCTTCCTGAGCTCGAATTTTCACCATTAAAAGCCAAATTTGGCTCATTTGTAAAGGGTTGGACATTTTTATGTTTTGCAGACTCCCTCTTTCACCCTAGAAAGTGATTTTGTGGAATATCAAACCTCTTTCAAGACTGCAACATGTTTTCTACCTCTCTGTTGTTGTAATGCATGTATTTTTGATATTGAAAATGACAATGCAAGCTCTATGAATGAGTTTCAGTCCTCTTCTTGTGTTGTTTGCTTCATTTCTGATCTTTCATTACATTTTATTAGTTTGTGCATGATGTTTGTTGCATCCCTATAATTTGTGTCAATTTACAGAAGTAAATGTTCACCACTCCTTTGGTGTATCACCTTGTTAGTCTTAGTTTTATTTCTTTACATCTTTATCTCTATCTCCTTGGAATTTAGAGTAGGATTTTGAGTTTAAACCTCTATAATTTTCAAGCAATACATCTTATCAGAGGAGTTGAGGAACTGCCTCTAATCTCGAGATTCTTTTCCCATTTCTACAAGTCCCACACTTAGAGAAAAGATTCAATGTTGTGCAATCACACCGATGTCCATTATCAAACTAGAAACCCGATAAAACATCGGGGGTGTTGCTGATTTGCAACAACAATGCTCACTTCATCAAAGCTTAGGTTAATTCCTTGGGTGCCCAAAGTGTCCATAATCTACTCCATTTCCTTACCCATTTTTGTGAGTTTATCCATTCTCTTAGTAATTTGGGGGTATAGATCCTTCGATGAGCCTTAGTTGAGCTCCGTAAAGCCTCAATTGCCTCTGATTTCTTCTCTACCTCAAGCAAAACCTTGTCCCTCTTTGCCCTGTTCCCTTTGTTTTTTTCTTGGAACTATTTCAGTTCTGCTTCAAACATGGTAACCAAGGAGCTAATCACCTTATCTCTATCTACGCATGTGTCATATGTGGCTTTTGTAGACTGATCAACAACCTTAATCTCCTCAAATACTTGGCTATACTTGGCAATAGTTGCTACTACCTTCAACCGGTATTCCTCTTTCAAGCATGTGGCCACTTCTTCTATAGATTCTAGTACCAAGGGTCACCTCTCCATAGTGAGGATGCACATTAGGTCTTCTAAGCATTCCAAAGTTGATGCGTACCTCTGAGGGATTGGTGTTAGGTTTGGGTGCTTTAATATGATGGCACTCTTGATCGAATCCACCTTCTTGTAGACCTCCTACACCTTTACCTTTTCTTCCTTTAACTCACACCTTAACTGCATGTTGATTAATTCCTCCTATTTTAAACTCTTGGCCTTCTCCGCTAATTCTTCCTCCTTCTTCCCCAGCTTCACCTCTAATGCTCTCATTTTGTCATTTCATGTGAATGGCCTAGCCTCGGTCTCTAATGTGACTTTTTTCAGAGCATTGCATACTTGCTCTTTTGAAATCTCTTGAGAATTTACTAAGGAGTTGTCTCCCTTAGATTCTAGCAACTAGATGAGTGCTTTGTGGCACACTTCAAAGTCTAGTTTGTCAATATGTGACTCGAACACCCAAGAGAGCATCTTCTTGGTCCTAGGGTACGTGCCATCCTTTTCAAAATACCTCATGGCTAGGAGCCTTTCCTGTGGGTATGGTGGTTTGGAACCATGCACGTAACACCTTCTTCGTGTCATCCACATAGCCCATTATCTGTCTCTGCTCTATATCTAGAGTTCTCCTGCCTAAGCACACACCTTTGGGGAAGCTAACTATCAGAGCGGGGCCTCCTAGGCTATCATGTTCCTTTTCAATGCTCTCCTCCTTCCCTTCCTTAAGCAATATGTCTGCGTTGTGCTCTAACTCTTGGTCTACAAGGACTTCGAGCATCTTTTTCACTTCTCGCTCTGTTATCTCAGTAATCTACTCTTTTGTAAGGCTTATGGCTCACTGGTCCTTGGCATCCTTCTCATCTACCTTTGTGTCTTTGGTTCCTTCCTCATCTTGTGTGCCCTTGCACCGCACAAATACAAACTCTTTCTTCTCCTCTTCACTTTCTTCCTCCGAGTTATAGATACTAAACACATGTGGCACTTTTCCCTTCTCAGGATCTTCTTCCTCATTTCCACCTCCTTCACTCTCATCTTCTCCTTATCCTAATTACTTCTCCAAGTCTGTCGGTAGCCTCTCGAGTCACCTTCTTCATCCACCCGAGCTGCTTCTTCCGAGAGGTGGCTTTTGATCAAGAGATTCAACCTTCTCTTCTTCCTTCGTGATTCTTATATAGTGGTGGGTTGCTCGGGCGCCTCTACTTCGACATCTTCTCCTTCACTGGGAGACCTAATTCTTTGTTAGAAGGTTCTTGGATTTGTGCTTGTAGATGGCATGCTCACTATCTCGAGTAGTCAAAGCACACTTGGTGCTCCTTCCTCTCCTGTACCTCTCTTCTTAGACATTGGCTTATTCTTTCGTATGGGATCTTTAGGTATGGGGATTTTTTTCTAAATACGCACCCTTTTTAACTTCAGCCTTATTCACATGTACATGCATGCCAAGGATCCTTCGAAATGGGAAGTGTCCTTGGCCTAGTCATTTGGATCTCATGTGACACGTACTTCTCTATGTACGTGCACTTCCCACTGGGTAATTCAGCTTCTTCCTCATCTCCCTATGTTCCCGATCCAACCTTCCTAGTTCCAGCCTTATCTTCTTTGATTCTTTAAATCTATTTACTCCCACTTGGAAGTATTGGGAAGTGAATGCGAAAGGAAGCTTGCACCAAGGGTTCCATGATTTGTCAATAAGCTTGAATCTACCCAAACAATAGTGTTGGTACACCGCGAACTCAGCTTGTCCCTCAGTGGCTACTGGGAGTTGTTCAGGGATCCTCCACTTTTCCCCAAATGCATTCCTCAAGTGTGTATAGTTGTGCTTTGTGGGAGCCATCATTGTATGAAAAACATACTTCTTAAACCTCTTCACAGGCGAAGGGTCTTCGGTTGGGTACTCCAACATGAAATTTTTTGAGGCATCCGACACTCCAATTTCTACAAACACTATGGTGAGCAAGACATTGCTAAAGAGGATCCTATCCCCTTCCTTCATGTACTTAACAATCTCCTCTGTAGTGTGTATAAGGACAAGTTGTATATCATCCCCTCTGTAATCTTCTTCTAGACATGTAGCCAAGGTTTGTTGACCTGCGTCCATCTTTCTTAGCCATTCAAATTAGTCACCAAATGCACGGCCATCTTCATAATGGGGTCCTTGATGTCTAAAATATCATAGTACCATGACCATTTCTGCATGCATACTCATTGACTATCTCTTGAATAACCTCGTTGTCACCAAGGTCATATTATAGGCTATCTCCCTCACATATGAGGCATGTAAATTTTGAAATTAATCTGAGTCACGTGCATCTTGCACCCATCAAAGTGAAAATAGTCCTCATACACATGAGACATCAACCACTGGTATAAGTGATCTGGTTTCCCAAAATAAGGCAACTCGTAGAGTTACAACAGCCCCTGCTTTGCTAATTTAACCTTAACATCATCATCACATATGGGTAAACCTTCGGTGTTTTCTTGTTGGTGGGACGTACCAATTCCAATGCCATTTCTTTCTCTATGGTGTTTGTCTAATGATTATAGTCACTAATAGGCATGCTTCTCAAGTGGGATTCCCATTCCTTTCCCAACATCACCCCATCTGGGTATTGCATTTCTACATACCATTCTTCATTTGTGTCTATTTTAGGTTCTGGTTGTTTAGCCTTAGCTTTTCCCTTTCCTTTCTTAGGTGTCATGGTTGAGGTATTTTTATCACTCCTACCCTCTCTTTATTACTCTATCTTTCTTCCCCAACCTTCGATCTCAGATCCATGATATAACTCTTCTAAACCCATGCCCTAGTTTGTCAAACCCTAACTTGGATAAACCCTTCACAAGACAACACCTTTTCAACTCCTTCTACGCCCGTGTAATTGCTTCTGGTTCGTAATCTAAAAATGGCTCTTCACATTTTAATCACATAGATCTTCTAGTCAATTGGATTTGAAAACCCTAGTTTATAACACTTGCTTATATCTCCAACTCTTCATTTTCATAAAGTAAAAATGAGAGTGCCCCGACCCTTTATTTATAGTTTTTCCTTTTTCTGATCATTAAATGCTACTTTACCTACCCCTAATTTTTTCATTTAATGTGAATTTTTTAAACAAAGTCTATCTTCAGCACCCTCCCTACGCACCCTTCCTATATGAAAAATTCTCCAACCTTCTGGCACGCAACCCAACCAACCTGATAGGAGACTCTTGCACATGCTTAACCTACACCGAAGGCACTTCTTCTATCTAGATTCTTGCTTTCACCTACCTTGTGTTGCTTTAACTGCACTTCCTTTCCCTTTATATGTGGGATCTACAAGTAGCTTTATCCTGGAACCAACCATTCTATATTTTCTCTTCACCTACCTCTTTCAACCGGGGCTACACAACAAGGCTCTTCAACACAACTTCCTTGGTACTTTAATCACATGGTTATTCACTTTTCTCCACCCCACACTTAAAGGATGTGTGGTCCTCTGGTGCACTCACAAATTCTCCAAAAAAAGAAATAAGGTTACCGGCACCCAAGGCACAAAATCATAACAACAATGGGAAAGGGAAACACAAGAAAGGGACAAATTCATAAAGGAAACTTCTAAACTAAATGGAAAACTGCCTTATTTACAAACACCAAGAAGAATTATTTATAATAGGGCTTCATCCTACATGCCATTGAAGTGTCCAAGAAACTTCATCCCATCCAAATAGCGCTTGTAACTGGCATGCACCCAAATCAAGGATGTACAAGATTGTCTAGGGACCCAACCAATGGACTTTCAATTTCCCAGGGTGGTGCAGAAAATTGGAATCATATAGTAACACCATCTGCCAAACCTCAAACTTCTTTTTTCTAATGTGGCGATCATTCCAAGCCTTTTGCTTTGCCTTTTCCATTGTTTGGCTCCAATGGGAAAGTGATTGTCTCTCATCCAGTTTCATTAGTTCATCAATTCTTTCTTCCAATGCTTGTTCATTAGCTAATCCTCTTGTGCGCACTATTATCAAAGAAGGTAACATAAATTCAAATAGAAAAAAAAATTCCATGCCAAACACCAATTAAAAAGGTGTGGCTTTATTTAGTCTTTTATACGTAATCCTATAAGCCCATAAAACTACCGATACTTATTCATCCCAATCTTGTCTTCCAACATCACATATTTTAGTCAAGGTATGACTCAATATTTTGTTGAATGCTTTTGTGGTTCCATTTACTTGTGGGTGATAGGGTGTAGTCTAATGATGAGCCACCATGAATTTTGATAATAGGATCCTTGTGGTTTCATTCGAAAATCTATACCCCTATCGCTGGTCAAACTCAACAGAGACATCCATACCTCGTGATAATGTTCTCCCATAAGAACCTTGCCGCTGTTGTTGCCATGTAATCTTTAGTTGGGGTTGCCTCTTCCCACCTTGTAAGATAATCTGTGTAAGTGATGACATAACGTGACCCATTCCTATGCATTGTTGGTGCAATAGGTCCCACAAAATCTATCACCCATTTTTCAAAAGGCTCTGCACTAGGGATAGGGCGTAAAGGCATTTCATCTCTCCTTCCTAGTTTTCCAATGTGCTGATAGTGGTCACATGCTTTACAATAATCTCTACAATCCCTGTACAAGGTTTCCCACCATAATCTTACCATTAATATCTTGTGCATGGTGGCATCACCTACATAATGCCCACCCACACTTCCTCCATGTGCTTCCTCCATGATGGCCAGTGCTCATGCTCTAATACACACCTGCATAAAACTTCATCACGTCCCAATTTGTATAAGTCTCCACTAATCAACATGTAGGGCATGGTGCATATGGCCAACTACTTCTTTTCCAATGCCTTCATTCCATCTGGTGCCACACCTTCTTTTAAAAATACTGCAATCTCCTCCAAATCGAGGGCACATGCTACAACCTAAACAATTAGGCATCTAGAATTGCTTCCTCAATACTTTGCACATCCTCTCCTAAATCAATCCTTGACAGATGATCAGGTCCACAGTTGCTTTTTCCGGGCTTCACTACAATGGTGAATTCAAACTCTTGAAACAACAACACCCATCAACATATGCACCCTTGAAGAATGGGCTTATTCACCAAATACTTTAATGCCATGTGGTCGATGTAGAATACAAAGGGTGTTGCTAGCAGATACTATCTAAAATTGAAGAGCACATAGATCATTGACAATGCCTCGTGCTCGGTAGTGGTATAATTCTACTCTATTGGTGTTAACTTCCTGCTCACAAAATAGAGAGGATGATCAACAATCCCCTCACCTAGTTGTGCAAGCACTACTCCAATGGTGGTTCCTGAGGCATCTACATGGACATGGAAGGGCTTGTCCTAAGAGGGAAAATGTAAAATAGGTATGGTAATGAGCCTATCTTTTAATGTATCAAACACCCTCTGTTGTGCCTCTCCCCAATGGAAGGAACTTTTGTGTTTAAGATGCTCCTCTAAAGGCACAGAGATCTTGGCATATCCCTTAATGAATTTTCTGTAATATCTTATATATCCAAGGAATCCACACACTGCACTCTGGCTACTAGGTTCCCTTAACCCCATAATAATAGCAACCTTAGTGGGATCTACTAGTAAGCCCTCCTTACATATGATATGCCCCAATAGAGTCCCAAAGGGAGTAGCAAACACACATTTCTTAATGTTGAGGGATATCCTCAACTTCCTACACTTCTCAAACATTAATCTCAAGTTGTCACAATGGTCCTTAACTAGACCATTTTCTATCTAATCATCCAAATAGACATGAAGAAATTTATGGATGAAGTCCTGGAATGCTTGCACCACTATGCATGAAAAAAAAGTAGGTGCATTCTTCAATCCAAAGGGCTTGAATGTATATGTAAAACTTCCCCACTCGGTGGTGAAAGTTATCTTCTCTTGGTCTTCCTTGCAATCCAGGACTTGGTGGTACCACGAAAATCCATCCGTAAAGTAATAGATTTCACACCCAGTGACTCCTTCCAAAATCTCTTTAGAAGGTGGTCAAAATCGATCAATGACACAAACTACATTTAATTCCCTATAGTCCACAAAAATCCTAATCCACCCATCCTTCTTGATGTTGATTACCATCATAATTATCCACTCGATTATTCCACTACCTTAATTATCCCAAAATCTATCATCTTGTATATCTCCTCCTTAACCTTCACGCGTAACTTGGGATTCATCCAATAGGGCCTTTTTCTAACTAGGCGTGCACCATATTTCAGTTTCATCTTCATCTCCCCCAAGGAATGATGAACACCTTTAAGCTCATGGTACCCACGTAGGAATAAATCCTCAAATTTGTGTAGCAAATCAATGATTTTTGATACTTCCTTCTCTATCCAGTAATCCCCAATATTAGCTTCCTTAGGTTCTTCTTCTAAACCAATGTTAACTTTCTTCATTTTTAAAGGCTCATGGTAGGCACACACGTGGGCATATACACTTTCCACTACCCACATGTTCCTATAGAATGGCTAACATCTAAGCTTTCTGATTCCTCTCCATCAATCACATATACTAACTTTCCCTTCTCATTTTGCAAACACAGGCTCAAGCTGTAAATCTTCTACTTCCTCAATTTCTTCAAAGCGTGCCTCCAATCCTAGTTTACCTAATAATTCTAATAGCCTATCTTCCATTCTGGCACTATCCCCTATGGTAAGGCACTTGATACCCCATAAGGCCTTATCAATCGATGGCTTGGTACTCTGATACTCAAAGGTTTCAATAAGGTTAGTCGCAAGCTCTTGCCATTCCTTTTATGGCGGCCTATCTCCGAATGAATGTACAATGCACATGCATAACCCTGTAGTGTAGAATACAAGTTTTGCACCTAGAGGGATGGTGGCAAAGCTTCCGTGCCTTCTCTCTAGACCCGTTCACACTCCTGGATATGGAAAGAAGTAGGATCCTTCCCATGGTACTCCTTGATGATGGTGGGTACATTACTTCTAGAAAATCTGATAGAGAGAGCAATCCTTACCTCACGCCACTCTAAAAGGATCTAATGATGTGTGACCCACAAACTAGCTATTGTGCTAAGCAATACATAACTTAACATCTCCCTCTGTTCCTTCTCATTCTTCCACTGGGCTTCTACCTCCTGTAGAAAGATATCAGGGAAGGCTCCTCTTGAATACTTGGGAAGTTATTTTCCTCTAAGGTTCCTAACAGTGTTCACCTTTGTTACCTTGGTCACCGAACCTCTCAACTTCTGTCCCATTAATTCATAAGTTCTATGTGCCCAATTGTGACAATGTAAACTAGTGGTATCACTTACTGACTGAGCATCTTCAAATTGGATAACTCCATTAGTAGGGTATACCATCTCAAGGTCTCTAATTGAGTGCACATAAATTTTGTCTAGAACTTCTTCTCCCAATGGTTCAATATAGGGTGTCAACTTCCCATCAACTAGGGGTATAATAACCCGTTCCTCCTTGTTCTCAAAGTTGATGTACCCTTTGTTGAACCAAAGGTCTGCATTATTCTTGTAACACCAAGGACACCCAAGTAGTGTTGGGAAATTGTCCGCCTCGGTGAGCACCAAGAATTTGAAGTCCCTAGTAAACTTGGCTCCCTGGATAGTAATAGTTGTATCCTTCAATACAATGATGGGCATTGCCTTATTTTTGTTTTCCATATATAGCACATTCAAAGATGGATATAATGCAGGTCTCCCCATCTGATGCCATGCATCCAAATTTATAACATTAACCTCTGTACTAGTGTCGGTGAGTATATTGCTAAGGAGCCATCCATCTATAATCGCATTCAACATAATATCCTTGTCATAGTAGTCGAGGATATGAGGGGGAAGGTTCACATGTAAGACCTACCTCTCGCACTCTTCTCGACGTGTGGTACCTTCTCTCTCAACCAGGATCCTAGAAAAGGAATGATGTTCTCCTTCCTTAGCATTTTACACACCTCCTTGACCTCATCTAGGTCATCCTTTTGTGCCTCAACTCTCCTTCCTTGTTCCTCCTTTCTAGATTTCTCCTTTATACATTGGATCTCCCCTTGCAAGATTCGAATAACATCCATGGTGTCCTGATATATCTCCTTTTGATGCGTAGGGTCTGGATACTTTCCATGAACAACCTCCTCCCTCGTAACTAGGGTCTTATGTCTTGGTACCTCTCTTGCTTGCATGGATTTTTCCCTTGTTATTACCAAGATAGGATCCAAACCTTCATCCTATGTTACCTGAGGCATCCACTATATTTCTACCTTCATGATGCTGACTATCGCAATGCCCTTGTATTTCTGGTGCTGCTAATTCATATGCTCAAATAACTTTAGGAACTCCTCATACTTATGCTTCTTTCTGCACCATGAGCACCGTATGTGTCCTGGGAACTCACGCTTGTAATGATCTGTAGATCCATAGTTGAAACATGTTCTGCATGGGAACTCACTTCTTCCTCCGTGGTTAACCCGTCTATGGAATCCTCCTCAAAATCCTCTTCCATGCACGCCCCCATCTGCGTGCTCCTCATAATGGTGATCATCATTTTTTGAACCACTAGAAATGTTGGTTTGGTGCACCCCATGATCAATGGCCTCATGGATCTGGTCAATGAGCCTACATTCTTTCGTATCATGGGTCATGGAGGTGTAAATTTTGTAATAACAAGATACATTCTTCCTGATTGCGCTTTGTAGCAAGGGACATCTACTTGCATCATGGTCCCCATGACAAATCTCATAATCTATTATCATAGCATGTACCATCCTCTGGGGAAATTATCCTTAATGTGCCCCTCTATTTCACAATTCATGCACCATAAACCACTGTGAGTCTTATGGATTGAGTTTGGAGATAATTTTTCTAACTCGCTTTTTGGCCATAATAGCAATCGATCCTCTAAGAATGGGATAATGCTAGTATCAATACTACCAACAGCCTCAGGCGCACAAGGTAGCTTCCAATGCTTCGTGCGGATCTGTAAAAGTTTTATGAGATAAGGCCCTTCTAAAAGGGGTGATCAATCCTCCAAAAAACCACTGTGCATGCTGAGAAGGATGGATATCATATGATAACTTAGACAAGAGAGTTTTAAAATGCACATCATACTCCTACACACTCTCTACCATTCCTTATTGAATCTCCTTCAAAGTGCTAATGCTTTTCTACTCAAACTTAGGAATGTGGAACTCTACCAAGAATGCATTCTTTAAAGTAGTGTAGTCCACCACCATTTGATGAGGGTCATACTTTCTATACCAGCTATGCATGTGCCCTTACAACATGGTTACAAATTGACTAGCCTTTCGTTCGGGGTTGTGATACCCTTTGCGTGCCATAGCAGTTCACACTTGTGAACATGTTCTCAGCATCTTCAATGCCCTTGTAATCTAGAAAATGTAGAGATATTTCAAAGAATACTTGAGGTGGTGGCTGAGGTCCTTGTCCTAAACCAGATCCTTGGTTCCCTTCGGTGTTTCTTCCACTACTTGATCCACCAGGTCTACCGGGTCATGTACCTCTAGAGCTACCAGATCCACCAGAACCACAGGGTCCAATAGGGCATGTAGGACCTGTGTCGAGTTCCCTCATGGTCCCACTGAACTGTGCACCGATGGTCTATGATAGCACCCCACTACCACTACTTTGTCCCATGCCACTCCTTGATGTGAGCCTAAAAGCTTTTACACTTGCCCCTTGTCTAAAAATTCCTTTGAATACTGGAATATGTGCAGCCATAGAACAAGGAAATGAAAAATTGTATCTCCTAGGCATGGATCTGTCTCTTCCACTAGTTTCAATTTGGATCAATAATTCTTCCTAGTGTAGGAAAACCAAGTGCCAGGGGATCAACCACTCGATGGGTTCGGATATGTGCCAATGACTCTCCTTTCTCCATGCGATGAGATTTCACCGAAAGTGAAGGGATCTCCCTTACGCACTTTCCAAGATGGGGTAGCACAGTTGCTCAAGTTACACATCCTCCATATGAACCTCAACTCCTTCCCATAATGTTTTTCTCCATATATCCATCACATTTGCAGCCTCACGTCATCTAGTAATCTCCCTCTCACACGCTTCACTATACTTGAGCTGTCTTTATTCCCTCTCATTCTTTTCGTATCATCTCATCAATCTTCCTCCACCCGAGCTTCCTTATCTAACACTCGTAATGGTTTAGCCGGCCATTAGGAGTGCTTCTAAACTCATGATAACGATCAATATCTTCATAGCTAGAGGAATAACATGTAGAAATGTTCCTCTAGGTTCCCTCAGAAATTCAAACTCAAAGAACCTCTAGGAAATAATACATACAAATAGCATATTCCAGTGTAGCTAACTAGTACTCCTCTCCACCAATGATCTATAACATGGTTCCACATCATATCTACATCCTACAACCTCGATAGTCTTCTTCACTCACACATGTGATCTATAGTGCCACTGATCTAGATGCATAGGTGAAAGCCATCCATATAACTCTCTTGGGAAGCAACAAGTGGAAAGAATGTCTCATACGAGATCATGGTAGAGGTTCTCTTCTACCCATCTACATGTATTAAACTTAGATCTAGTGCTGAATCTTTGAGAAAATTCATCCTCCATGCTCTTAAACCATGATTCCACATTTTCCAACATTAAGCGATCCGTCATTACTCTTTACATAGATCATGATGTATGTTATATCCCACTACAACTTCAAAAATAGGTCACGTGAAAGCAGAACCAAGATGTATTCATTTTTACTCCTATCACAAAAGGAAGAACCCCATGCATGTCAACCTATCACCCAATAGAAGCTGATCACTCACTCGAGGCACGCATAGGTACCAAGTCTCTCTTTTATGTGAGTTTAGTGGGAAGCATTATCTATGATTAGTGTAAGAGTATTTAGGAAAGAAGTTGAGACATACAAGAACCATAGGGCTTAGAACGGCCTCTAGATCCTTGCAGTCACTTCATACCGAGTGCTTTAACATATTCAAAAACATATTCTCTAACGAGAAAAAAGATTCAACCATTCATTCGTAGCATGAAACAAAAGGTAATTCATATGAATAAGATTTATATTAAACCCATTGATATTCATATCTATTTATAGTAGGTAACCTTAATATATTCATTGATTCATTACAGAATGTCACAGAGAGCAAACCGCAGTCATACACATCACTGGACGTATGTAGCTAAGCTAACATAAAAGAAAAATAACAACTCCATGCTTAGTAAATCCTTTCCTGAACCATAATATCCACTCGTAACATTTTTGTAGAGATTCACCCACTCTCTAACCCACTATCCCCTATGTATATCTATATTATACATCCTTATTTCATGTGTATATATCTCTATCTCTATCTATGTATATCTTTTCCCACAACAGGCACTTGTATTTATCACTTTCTTGGGCTGCCAACTCACCTTTCTGCACCCTCAAATCTATCACCAAGTGTCAAATGTGGTCCTCCATGTGAGCATGTTCCTTCAGGCTTGAGCTCTCCATTCCATCTCATGATGATCTTCTAAAATATTCCATCTCGGGGCATGCTCTTTCCTGGGCCAACCTATTGCAAGTTGGCATCTTATCCATCCACAACCGATCATGCTTTTCACATTTTCTTCCTCGGGTGCTCACATTGGCTAAGTCTCAAACCTCCTTTCAAGCATCACATGCACTATTTCCTTCCTTAAGAGTTTCTCTTGTGCTCTTGTGCCTTATGCGCGCCATCCAATAACTGGGATCCCATGCACCCACACACCTTCATACTTGGTCAATATTCCAGGGGCCTAACATGGTGGCTTATATCTTTCTAAGTCTTCTAATCCCAAGATTACATCACTGCAGTGCTGTGGCGAGGTAGTTGAAGTCGGTGACTTTGCTAGTGTCATCCATGATCCATCACATCTTCTCCTTCCTCCATTATCACTTCCAATATCATTTTTTTCCAATTCCACCATCATTTATTATTTCCCATCCCCTTCTATATCCCGTATTCTTGTCACTTCTAGTTCTATCACTGGAAAATATTGGGTCACCCATTTCCTCTTCACTTCCTTTAACACTTCCATTTTCCTCAATTACAACAACCAACATTTCTTTGTCAATTTTTATGGCTGTCCTTACATCCATGCCTTCCATCATTGCTACCTCTTCTCAAATACCAACTGATATTTCTAGTAATCTTGCTCTAACTGATGCTTCAGGTATTGGATCTACCACTCCATCTTCGTCGACTTTAGCCATACCATAATGGATGTTTATACAAATTCCCAAGTAAAATTAAAAATTCCTTTAGGATATGTTATAGATATCAACATATTGGAGTCTATGCACAAGATATGGGCCAAGAGACCAAGAACCATATCAAGTTTGATGGTTAATTCATCTGGAGAGTGTGTGATAGAGGTGGCCACCCCCGTTGAGGGTAAAACTAAAGAAAAAATCACAGCAATAGATTACGGGAGAAAAAAATTATCATTGTGGAAGGCTACTCAAGAAGGAGCCAAGAAATATGTACACACTGATCTTGGGACCCTTTTGGAGAAATATGATAAAGACAAGGCCACCAAGGATGAGCTCAAGGCCAAGGTTGAGTAGCTCACTGCATTGCTGCATAAAGTAACCCAACCCACTCCATCCATTGACGTCTCAAATACTATGGCTATGACAATTTCATCTACAATCTATGATGTTTCTTATCATGATCTCGAGAAGCTAGGCTAAAAAGGGAGAAAAGTGAGTGGATGGATGGAAAGAATTTTATAGGAAGATAATCCTTTGATCAAGGAATTTGTTGAGATATATAGTGATTTGTAGGTTACAAAACCCACCATTTCTAAGATGGACGAATCCTTCTTTGAGGATAATAATAATTTAAATTTAACTTTGGAAACATGGGGTGATATTAGAGAAGATAATTCTGACTTGCTTCTTCGGAAGAGGTGATTGATAATGCCTCTAAATTGTTTGAATATCAAAATGCCATGGAATTTCGGTGTCAAGTATTACAAGATATGATTAATAAATTGTGGAGAAAGGAGTAGAGATTACTGATTCCTGAATGATAACTCGTAAAGAATTTTAAAACTCCAATTGAAAATTCTTCAATGAAAATATCGATGCTCTTCCTAAGGATCAGATTAAGGAAAACTTAAAATATTTGGTGAAGCGTGATGATGAGGTCACCAAGACTTTCAATAGTGACTTCATTGCACTGACTGGTCTTCTGTCAAAATTTCATAGTGAGAATAAAGAAAGTTACAAATAAACTTAGAAGGTTTCCAACTAGGATCATGAAAAAGATTGAGATAGCAGACATAGTGAATCACTATGCATGTGGTCCTGGAGATGAAGAAAATTAGGGGTTATCAAGCACTTCTTCGAGTATAGACACCGAATGGCTATATGGGAGGAAGGACAATAGAAAATTGTAGGTAAAGGAGATGTAGATGAATCAGGCCAAAGCTGAGTGGCCATGAAAGGATAGGTTCAAGCTCTAGGATTGGTCAAAGTTGTAGGGTTGACTGAGTCAAACCCTCTCAACAAATTTGCTATTTTTATGGGAGCTTGTTCCCTTAATATTAATGAAATTACTATTTTTAGTTAAATGTTAGTTAAGGGCCCAGCTGTAATGGCTCAGCCTAGGAACTTATAAATAGTGGAATGCTTCCATTGTTTAATAGACATATATTTTAAGAGATTTTTTGTGAAGTTGCTCTTCAATCTTGGAAGAGTTCTTTCAAAGATTTATTGAAACCTTTTAATTATATTCAGAGTTATACCTTGCACTTGAAGTTTTTTTATTATGTTGAATGATTAGTCATTATATGCTTTGTGAATGTGATTCCTTGGCATTATTGATTAGTTTTCCTTTACTTTGGATTATCTATTTCATATTGTGAGAAGAATAGTATGATTACCTTTCATCAGTTGTGAGAAAATATTTTCCTTCGTTGATTACAAGTTGCATAATTATTATCACTGAAGTAGATGCTTAACATGTGCTTGTGATTATCCTCTTGATAAATTATTTGTGTATCAAATCAAAGCTGATCTTTCTATTGTGTATGTTTAAAGTTTAACAAAGGAATGTGTGCTTCTAGTCTGTGGTATTTTGTACCCTTTCCAAGTTGTAATAGGTGAAGGTGGCCAATGATGCGAGCATCCTACCCACACTAACCATTTCAAAATTTGAACATCACTTTTCTTGGTGCATCACCAATTCTAGCATAGATTTTATTTCTTTACATTCTCTCTCCCTAATCCCATGAAATGTTAGCATAGGTCTAGTTAGCCATCTTTCTTGCATTAGAAGTAGTGTTGTGTTTAGTTTAGGAAGAGGAAGTCGGCCTTCTCTAGAGGTTCACCTCAAGCGCAAGTCCCACATCTTGAGAGGTGATCCCATGTGTCCCAATCACACCGAATGTCATGATTCATTCCCGTGCCATTTAGTGGGTGCGGTAATTTGGTGACAATAGTTTTTGGTACGCTGGGGGGACACATTGGTACTTCTCTTCTCATTGACACAAGGTACCTTGTGACTCCATCTCTTTGGATTTCAAAGTTCAGTACATCAACTTATGTGAAGAATTTACACAAGAGATTCTTCAAGGTGGGAAAATTATAATCATATAGAGATTTATTTATCTCCCCCAAGAAGAAGGGGAAGAAACCTTTTAGTATCATCAGCTACTACTTTACCTCATAGAGGTCATTCAAATCCTCCTGAAGGACATTTTTTCCCATCAAGACACAACCAGATTTTGAATGTCATGGTAGCAAATACTTGTCCTCCTTTCAATGTCAACAATCCTTTGTTGTTAGCACAAAGAGATGCCATACCAATAGCTGCCTTGAAAATTTTACCGTTTTACACTGGGGAGACTAATGTTTCACCTCGGGAGCACATACTAGATGTAGCTAGCATTTGCATAGTTAATAGTATCAAAAAGATAACATAGCAATTTGACTCCTTAATAATTCATTCAAAGGTAGAGCACTTCAATGGTTCCAGAGTTTAGCTCTGGATCCGTTACCACTTGGAACAATTTACGCACGAAGTTGTGTAAACAGTTCAAAGAAAAAAGTGACAATCTCTCGCTTACAGAATAATTTCATACTATCAACCGGTCTCCTCAAGAGTATATGAGCAATTTAAACCTCTACTTTGACAAGACTTGGAAATAGATCCCAACACTTGTAAGGCCATCCCTAGAAAGTGCATTTCTATATTATTTATGGGCATTGAATAGTGATGTCATCATAATGATTCAATCCATATGGGGACCATTATCCCGAGATGTTTACAAAGTTGCCATACGAGATGAAAATTGCTTGATTCAAGAAGGTAAAATTTCTCATAGACTTCCCATTCCTATTTTTTCTGAGCTTGTAGGCCAACAACAAGTCATTACCCTAGTTTTGAAAGCTTCTATTCCAGTAGCTATGCATGTGTCCAATTCCTCAAATGATTTGGCTGAGGTAAAGTCACTATTACAAACTTTTGGGAATGAACTTGTAGCAATGAAGAGGTAGCAGTCCCAGTATGCTCACCCCTTTCAACCCCAATATTAGATGAGCCATCCTCCATTCCATGGAAATAGTCAGTCACAAAATCAGGCCACAAGCCAAGTTGCAAATGTAAAACCTTTGAATTTTTAGAACCCTTCTACTGTCAATTCTTCCCAAGCTATAGTTCCAGTCCAAAACAACCTCATCCAAGAATATGAATGGAGCTACCCTTTTTCTCAGCCCCATAATCAGAATCTCTACCCAAATAGATTTTTGAGTCAAGCCCTCATGGTTCAAAGAATAACCACTCCACCTGAATCATCTATTAGACCATCCACTTCAGAAATTCAAGACCAAACTCCTGATGAAACCACATTACTAAATTGGCAAGCAGAGGAATTTTGTGGTTTGAATACTAATTCCTCCACCATAGTGTCTAACACATGTTCTAAGAAAAGGGAAATAGATTCATAGTCTTCCAATACTAATCAGGCATCCACTTCTTAGGCCCCAACACAAATACCAGATGATAAAGGCACAAGAAAGAAATCATCAAAAATATCCATTGATCAGACTACAAAGAAATATGGGACTTCAAGTATCATGATACCCAATAAGAATTATCCAAAGGAAGACCCCAATGCCCCAAGAGGCATTAGAAAAGTGGGAGTGATTCCGTTCAACATCATGGAACAAATGAAGAAGACCAATTTGAGCATCACAATGTGGGATGCACTTTCGATTCCTTCTCAAAGGAACTTGTTACGAGAGGCTTTGAATAGCTTTGGCACTACTAATGCACCGAACAAGTCAAGTTAAGTAGTAGTGATAACCAGCTTATGCCAACCTGAGACAAAAGTACATGCTAAGACCAACAAGCCTCCACCATTCTATATCTTGCTAATTATTGGTGACCACTTAGTGTACAATTGTATGATTGATTTTGGAGCCAGTAGTTCCATGATGCCTAAGCGAGTCGTAGATGTCCTAAAAATTCCATATAATCCAATTTCGAGAGGGGATTTTAAGCTAGATAAGTAATACTACACCAAACTATGGGGGTCATTAAGGGGCTTGACTTACTATCAACACATGTCCTAGTTTCACATTCACAAAGGAAATATTTTTCATTGATCTCCCACCCCTCTTCACCATCTTCTTATCATGGGATTCAACCAAAAAAATGGGGGTTATTTGTCATCGACCAGTTGCATATGATCCTGAGGACCCGATATGGGACTAAGGTAACTATAAGGGTAAAACTAATCTGTCACAATCACATGGAACCTTACACATCCAAACCCATAGATGGTAATTACACCATTTTTTATCATGAAGATGAGGATACAGATCATGAGCCAACTACTCTTATCGAAGAGGTTCTAGATATGATTCTTGATGAAGTGAGTATAAACCATCAGTATGACCCCTATGATGATTTATTGGAAAATGAATAATTTGGTCTGTTGTTCTTGGAGGAGACAAGATTAAGTACATATTGCATTCATGAAGAAGATGTCATCATACCTCACCGGTGAGAGGCATCAATTGATATAAACAGACTATGGCATATGTTCTTTGATGGATCAAAAAGTAAAATGGATCTCGTGTAATGGCTATGTTAGTATCGCGAGAAGGAAACAAATATTTCTCTTCCTTTCGGATTACTGCTCAGTTACACTAATAATGTCACTAAATATGAAGCTCTTATACAAGGAATTCAGTTGGCCCAACAAAGAGGAATCCACACCTTGACTGTCTTTGGTGATAGTGAATTGGTTGTGCACCAAGTTACATCTTGTAGTGCATCAAAAACTATCTACTACCGTCATACAAAAATTGGGTCTAGGATCTGATAGAAGATTTCAAAGCTTTCAGAATTCATGTAATCCCAAGGAAATAAAATCAAGATGATGACAGGATGGTTACCATTGGTTCTCTATATGATGTACCAATGAACATCATGAAAGAAGGGTAGTATAAAATCAAAATGGTGGTTCATCCTTCGATCTTTGGATAATGTGAGTAGTTGGTAGGTATTTGATAACGATCAACATATTGTTCTCTTCCTACAAGAAGAAGTAGAATTAGCTGAAAAACATTAGTATAAAATCCAAAACTCTTACGGTGATCAGATTATACAACTGAAAGGAAACAAGATGCCAAAAGTCCTAGTTACATTGGAATCCATTTTTAATCTAGATGATCAAGCCAAACAAAGCACCAATATGGTGGTCAAAGAGGAATATTTTGAAGAGTTTGAGGTGGCAAACGAGAAGGTCCTGAAAATTTCTAAGGCATGCACTACTCAAGAGAAAGAGGCTTTCATCTGATTATGTCAGGAATACTATGATATTTTCGCATGGAGTTGTAAGGACTCACATGGTTTTGATCCCAGCTTGGCTCAACATACTATTGAAATAGATCCAAAATACAAACCAATTCATCAAAATTAGAGGCCAATTAATCCCAAAATAAAACCACTGATGTGGAAAGAGATAACTAAGCTTATCGAGGCCTGTATAAATTTTCCTATCAAGCATTATTCGTGGGTAGCTAATTTGGTACCCATAAGGAAAAAGAACGGTGAAATTCGGCTATGCATGGATTTCAGGGACCTAAACCGCACCTCTTTGAAAGACCACTACCCTCTCCCCTCAATGGAAAAAATCCTCCAAATAGTGGCAGGGGCTCAAAGATTTTCCTTGCTTGATGGATATTTAGGATACAATTAGATTCTGGTTCAAGAATCTGATCAATTCAAGATGGCTTTCACCACCAAATGGGGCATGTATGCTTACAACAAGATGCCTTTTGGATTATCTAATACAGGGGCCACCTTTTAGAGAGCCATGGATATGGCATTTAAGGGACTCATCAATGATATGATCTTGGTTTACCTTGACAATATCTTTGTCTACTTTAAACATGCTAAGGATCATATCACCCATATAAGGAGATTTTTTCGAAGGTGTAGGTAATTTGGCATCTCACTGAATCTAAAAATTCTATTTTCATAGTGCGGGAAGGAAATATGTTGGTACTTATTGTTTTAGCAGCAAGTTTGTCTATCGAACCAGCTAGGATTTATTCAATTATGTCCTTATCCCTCCCAAGTCATAAAAAGGGTCTCCGAGTTTTTAGGAACTATAAATTTTGTGTGGAGATTTATTCCTTAGTTTGCAATGTTGGAAAAACTACTGATAGCCATGCTTAAAAATAATATGTAGTTATCATGGACAAAGGAGGGAAGAGAAAGTTTTGAAGCCATCAAGATAGCTATCTCCCAAACTCCTATACTGGTGAATCCTCGGTTTGACAGGGATTTGATTATCTATGCTTTCACAGGTCAAGAAAGAATTTCAAGAATTATCACTTAGCAAAATGGTTACCTGATGGAGTAACCCATTGCCTTTTTCAATTAGTCTCTTAAGGAATACAAACTCAAATATTCCTTCATAAAAAATAGGTCTTTGCAGTCATTCAAGCCCTAAAGAAGTTTAGGCATCTATTGTCTAACAACAAAATCCATTTAATGGTTTCTCATCCTGGCGTCAAAGAGTTTTTGTTGAATAAGGAGATGAATGAGAAACAAGTTGGGTGGATTACGAAAGTAATGGAGTATGAAATACACATAAAGGTCACTAAGCTTGTTAGGGGCAAAGGGTTATATTAATAGCTGGCCATGGACATGGAGACCAAAGATACAAAAGATGTCATGCTTCTACATGATGATGAAGGAAATGATCAGATTGATTGGTCAACTAAGATGCAAAATTTTCTTCTCTCGGGATATATCCTCCAAACATGAATAAAGTCTAGAGACAAACTTTCCATCTGCAGTCTATTCCAAATGTTGTGATAGATAACTTTCTCTTCTGAAAGGATCTAAATGGTGTTCTTCTACGCTATGTCAAGCTAGAACAGGTGAACATGGTATTAAAGGAATTACACAATGGCCTATCTCGGAGGACATTTCTCTACATGAAAAACCACCACCAAGATCATGTGAGATTACTATTACTGGTCAGACTTGTTCAAAGACTCTCATATCTAGGTGAGGAAATGTAAAGAGTGTTCTCTTTTCGTAGGCAAACTGAGGCTGACAGCTCTCCCATTACGTCCTGTTCGGTGGGGATTAGATTTCATTAAGATGATTAATCCTCCATTTAGTGAGGGGTATAAATGCATCCTTACTGCCATAGATTATTTCACTCGCTAGACAAAGGTGGTGTCTCTAAAATAAAGTAATGAAAAGGTTGTTCTTGATTTTCTAGAAATTTTGATGACAAGGTTTGGTGTTCCTTTTACTTATCTCAGAAAATGCTATGTCTTTCCTCGGGATGAAGATAAGTGAATGGGCCATCAAGAATGGAGTTTACCTCAAGACTTCATCTAATTATTACCCACAGGGAAATGGGTTGGCCGAATCTAGCAACAAGAATCTTATAAGAATCATTAAGCGCACGATGGAGGCCAATAGAAGAACCTAGCATACATAGCTCAAGACCGCCCTATGGGCTGATCGAATAACACCTAAAAAGGCCATCAGGGTTTCTCCTTTCATGCTTGTATATGGAAGGGAAGAAAAACTTCCACTTTCCTTAGAAATGCCTTCCCTAGACTTGGCTTATCGGCTTGAAGTTATGGAAGATGAGGCCTTAACAAAAGAGAGGATTCGACTCATGGAGCTAGAGGAGATTCGAAACACCTCCATGAATATGTTGATAGAGCATCAAGCTCAAGTTAAGAAATACTTCAACAGAAAGCCTATGATAGGTTGTTTATGAAAGGGATTTAGTTATAAAATGGGATGAAGATCATGCCAAACCAGACAAGCATACCAAGTTCGATGCTCTCTGGAGCGGGCCCTATGTTATTACAAGCTGCAAAGAGGCAAATTCATTTTACCTATCCAGACTCAATGGAGAAGAATTGCCCATTCATGTGAATGGGATACACCTCAAAGCTTGCTTTTGAGGAGGTTCCACCCTATACAGTGTTCTTTCTTTTCCTCCAAGTGCTCTGCACATTGTTTTTTTATTTTCTTTTGCTTGCATGTTTTCTAATTTGGTTTTGGTTTTTAGACTCCTTTTACAAATGTTTTTCTTAAGGCTACTAGTCTAAAAGCTTAGCAGGAAAGCATTCCCTAGAGATCACCAAAAATGTTAACCATTTAACCTACCCAGAAGAAAGCTATGTGTCAGACCAATGTTTTTTAAATAAATCCTTATATAGTGAATTTTTTGCTAAGGCTAAGAATCCAATTTTTTTCAATTTTTAGACTTATGAGCTTTTCCTCTTTCAAGTTTTTAGCTTGGATTTAGAATTTCATTTGAAATTTTCTGAAGTCTGAAACTCGAAAGTTTGAATGTTTGGACATTTGAGATTTTGGGTTTCGGGACTTTTTGGCTCTTTTTGTTTAAATCCCTCTCGACTTCCAAAGTCCGAATGTATGAAATTTCAAAATTCAAGTGTTTAGTTTTTAGGTTTTCGGAGTTCTCCAAGTCTTTTTAGGATTTTCACTTGAAGTTTTCCAAAGTTCGATATGTCCAAAGTCCAAATTTTTGGACTTTCTAGTTTTCAGTTTCTAATTTTTCATCACCAAATTGTCTTTTTGCTGCGCAAATCCTCAAGTCTAAAATCCCGAATTTTCAAAGTTTCAGGTTTTCCAATTTTATACCTTCGAGAGATTCTACATGGAATTAATTTTCACCTACCTCTGTACAGATCATATTTTTACCATTAATATCGGGATTTCTATTTAAACTCAAATTTTTACTAGTAATTTTTACATGACACATTTTCTTTGACATTCCATTATTGTACTTTGTGACGTATTTTTCAAGGTATGGTTTTTTGTTTATATTCTTTTTGGTTTTAGGTATTTTCCTCTATTCCCTTATAATTTTGGTTTTCCTTTTGGTTTCCCTCTACATTTTTTATGATGTCACTCCTTTGGTTCACCATGTTTCACTTTTTGAGTTTTCTCCAGGTATTCGAGGTTGTTCAAAGGATCCTTTTAGGCCTCCCATACTTCTTTTCATTTCTCGTATTCCAGATTTGGTGATTTAACATCATTTTTTAAATTCCTTAGACTTGTTCAGAGAATTCCTTCAGAAGATCATTAAGTGGGAAATTTGTTCGGCAAACTTTTCTCGAACCTTCGAAGCTTCGGAAACTTTTTCGAACCTCTAGTTTCGGGAAAAAAATTTAGAACCTCGGCTTTAGGAAACTCATTTGTAAATTTTATTTTCATACAAATTGGTTTAAGGGATTTCCTTCATAACTTTTGGTTTCAAAATTTCAGTTTAGGAAACTGTACGTACCCAAAATTGTAAGGTACTGTACTGCGAGAACAGTGTAATAAGTGCCCCAATGATGATACAGGTCTCCTCGCAAGGTGTTTGGGATCCGGAAAAGCCCTCGGAGTATGTGTTAACATCCCGCATGCCCCGCTTAGCCCCCGCGCCCTTTGTTTTCCCCTTTTTCCCTCTTTCCTTGGCCTCTTGATCTTGATGGATTGGCCCCGCCACCCGATCGGGCGGTAGTCCTCAGAACCGCCGCCCGCTTTCGAGTGGCGGTCCTGTGCACATTTTCTAGAACGTTCTTTTGACGCGACTCACGTGAAATATCATGATTCACCAGCTTTCTTTGCCGACTTGAGCATGCATTTATGTTTTTGGTCCCCTGGAATAGTGTTTTTCCTTTGTTTATTGTTTAGGAGTTTAGTTTGGTTTTGATCTTTGGGTGATTGAATTCCTATAAATGCATAGCTTGTGCTAAGGAAAATGGCCACCATTTCCTTGTTAGATTCTTCTCATTTTTAGTGGTTTGGTCTGTTAGTTTGCTTAGGATTGATAGTATAATTCATTTCATGCATGGTTTGTGCACAAGCAAATGGGCAGAATTTTTGGCTGGATTTTGAAGACTGATCTTTTCTCTCATCTCCTCATTTTAGTATTTTAGTTTGTTATCTTGTTTAAGAAGCCATAGTGTCATTTCACTTGCATCTTTAGTTAGATTACTCAGGCCATGTTGGTAAGCCACATACCCATCCTGTGCGTGTAGTAGTCTTTGTCATTTCATCCAATCCATCTGAAGCTTTCCTCTGAATTTTCTCTTTGCTGTAGATTTAATTTTATTGTTGCTTAGAGTTCTTAGTTCAGTTCATTATATGCTTGGTTAGCTTTATTCAGCTATTGGTAAGCCACATATCCAGCTTGTGCAAACAGTGTCGTTATTTTATCCAATCCATTGGAACAGAATAGCTTAGGAAGCCATTAAAGTTGTAGGTTTTGCTCTTCGAATAAGATAGTTACAGGTTCTGGTCGCTTCATGTTGCATGAATCGCAGTAAAATCCCGCTAGGAATCGCATAAGCCAAGCTCTGTACTCTTGCGCTATCCCTCTCCTACTCACATTTTCGGTCTGCATTCTGAGCTGTCCTTGTCCTAAAATCTACTCCTATCGGTGCTAGCATTACACGCTTTTCTGGATCCACGTGAACACGAAAGAACGAGGAGATCACACTGAGGGGACAAGATCACACACACCATCGGATTCGCCACTGTTCTGTGGAATCCAGGTTTTAACTTTCAAAGTTCTAGTTAGAATCATATCAAATAAAGTAGATAAATTGCTTCATTTCAGTAAATTCTATTCTCGATATTGCCAGGGAAGCTGTGAGGATTGATAGTTTCTGAGAAACTATGATTCACTCCTCACTTCTGAGGTAGGATCGAGAATCTTGCAGATAAATTAGACGAGCTATTTTATTTAGAATAATTCTACAAATCACACAGGCAAATAACTACACTCGGTTATCTTGTCTGTTTTAAATTATTGTTTGGTTATTATTCCTAGATACGCTTAAAATAGTTTGCTTTCCTTAAAATTGTTAAAAGATTTCTTAGAAGAATAAAAGTTATATATATGTTAGATTTAGTCCACGTAGTTAAAATTTGCTTCATTACAGTTAGATTTACATTTCATTTCGTATGACAATCACGGGACCTCAGGAGCCCAGGGAATATATATTTGAGCCAATCGTGCCTCAACCAAACCTCGTCACAGCAATAGTTGACATAGACCAAAATCTCAGAATACAAGTATTCCGAACAACCACAGATTTACAACTGATCAGTTCTCAATTAAGAGGGTTAAACATAGAAGATGACCAAGCACACACGTTTTGGTCGAACCAACCAAACTACAGATTGACCTAGGTAAAGCACTCACATGACTGTAGAAGGGTTCGAAAGAGAACAAACCTTTGGTTGTGATCCACAGATCCCACACCCAACGAGTCCACAAGTCAATCGAGATACGAGACACTACCCTACACACCTTGGTATTTAGATCCACTCCACTTCCACCCATCATCATCGAACAATTGTCCTTATTAGATATAACGGCTAACGAAGCTAGAGAATTCTGGACTAGGCTAGAGAATCGTCCGTAGAGTCAATTATATTCACCATCCACTATATGACCTTATCAGGAGACATACACGAAACTATCCCAGGTTATTTTCCATGTATTCCACAACCCATAGATCGAATCACGCCAGAGCTCGATATTGATTGGAGCCTTCGAGTAGTCATCCTTGCCGATCGATCTATCACACCAGTCCAAGTTAGAAGGGCCTTCTTTACCTTAGATTCACAAATTCCACTAGTGCGTGTAGAAGAAATTAGACTGCCTAACTAGTTTGTTTGCATCCCATGCATATTCTACCCCCATTGGTTGTCTCGGCATGACCTCGGGAGGTCGGGTATGCGGAAGAGTTACTTGTAGATTCTCACGCTCGCATGTCACTTTTCCGTCGTACAAAATTGGTGAACCCGACGTGAAAAAACAACTGTTTCACCTTTTATACCTCATTAGCCTTCACATCAGCTTCACCGACAAAATTGGTGAACCCGATGTGAACAAACAACTGTTTCACCTTTTATACCTCATTAGCCTTCACATCAGCTTCACCAACAAAATTGGTGAACCCAACGTGAACAAACAACTGTTTCACCTTTTATACCTCATTAGCCTTCACATCAGCTTCACCAACAAAATTGGTGAACCCGACGTGAAACAAACAAAATTAGTGAAGTTGACGTAAAAATTCCTACTCGGAGTCATAATATCACGTTTCCTTTCACAAATCACCTTCGCTCCTTCCCATTATTCTGCGGGTATTCATATACCCCCTGAATATGTCGGGATTCGATGCATATGGCAGACCCCTCTTGGGTCCTGAGGCATACTACGACCAATAGAATAAGCAATCATCACCCTCGCTCTCAGTATGGGGCAACAACTATTCAACTAATCAGTTGTCAACACAAACCCCAAGGATCAGATATAGTTCATCTTTTCAAACTGAGGAGTTAGATCAACCCCTCGAATGCAACAAACCGAGCCTTCGGGCTCGAACAATATGATGTTTACTAGGAGAATCTGGTTCATCTCCTCAAATGCTACTTAGACCACAAATTAGTAGAAAATCAGACCCATACCTGGTCTTAGATGATGGATAGTCAATACATTATCCTAGGAGTGAACAACATTCTCGGGGTATGTACCCACCTATAGGAGGTTTACAAATACAACCCGAGGTCTCTTTTCAAGAAAATACCTCTATACCACTGCATATAGGAAATACTCTCGGAGAAACTTGGCAAGATAGTGATCAGTTCATGACAGGATATCACATGCCTATACAACACCAAGGTGTACAACAAATTCCGCTCAGACAAAAAACCGTGACTTCACCAAATGAAGTCATTTCAACGTTAGTAGAAAAAGTGAGAGGGTTAGAACTTGCTCAAGCAAGTCAAAATTCTCCGTTCATACAAATAGGAAGTTCCAATCCTCCATACCACTCTGGCCAAGTAGATCTCCTCATAGGAGTAGGCACGTTAGGCATGCCACCTCACTATCCACAACAAATGCCAACAAGGCCCATCATCTCTAACACTATTCCTCCCGGTCTAGTGTCAAACAATCCATTCCTTGACAATACCCCGTCATACTTAAACATGTACTCCAAATCACCACAAGGAGATATTTTCTCCTCTCCCGACATGTTTTCTCAAACGCAAGGACCTCCTTATGCCGCTGCCAATGCATACGCTGCACCGTATCAACAACCTATCCCACCATCACTCCCTCAGCAGCCACCATCAATGGTAGAAAGCTATGCGATAGGGACTTATTCAGAATATCTAAAGGAACCCTTAGAATTCACCATACGAAAGCGTCATGCTTCCAAGACCTCTTCCTGATCTACCCAAGTTCAAGGGTGAGGGAGATCCAAATGCACATATCAAAGCTTACGCTACAGCCATACGAGAATTACTCCCTTGGGATGGGGTTGTTGCTAAAATATTTCCCAAAACTTTGGAAGGCATCGCTCTCGATTGGTATTATAGAATACCTGAGGCTTCCATACATTCATTTAAACAACTCGTGTCAGAGTTCATCAAAGCCTTCGACATGAACAAACTGTTGAGAACAGGAATCAGGGAATTCTTGCACATCAAACAAGAACACAATGAATCTGTCGCCCATTTCATCCAGAGGTGGCGTACAGTTCTTTATTCTTCAGCAAGTGCTCCAAACATGGATCAGATGGAACTATGTGATTTATTCCTTCATTCTCTCAGCAAGGAGGTGAAGGAAGAAGTCCAGAAGTTCCCGCTAAGAACTTACGATGAAGTACTTGAGAGCACTCTTCGAATAGACCAAGCAGCGATAGATAGTGGCCGTAAGACATATGGAACAAATGGGAGGTTAATCACCTCCACTCAAAACACTACAACTATCACAAATATCAATCAAGGACCCAAAATCCTTAACAAAAATCGTGGGGTAACAACGGATGGGGTAACCGACCAGCCCAAGAGGGTAAATGTTGTTAATACTCCGTCACAAACAAACAACCAATGAAACAACAACTTTACCCCGACGATCAATACAATGGATTTTAACCATCCACAACAACAACAACAATGGCGAAATCCCATACAAGGGCCAAGCCAAAACTCATTTGGTTATCAAAACCAAAGTCAAAACTAGAAACAACAATTCCAAAACTTTAATCCTAATAGGCAACAGTTTGATCAGAATTTTAGGCCACAATACACACCTAACCAACAAAATAGTAATTACAATTCTTATTGTGGTTTCCACAAAATTCGGGGTCACGATACTAGAACATGTCATGACTACAATAAATTTATGCAACGCTTGCCAGAAGAACAAAGACAGTTCTTCACAGATTTGTTTTTGGCAGATCCCGTCTCATCATCACCAAATACGCTCACAGGGGTAGTTTCCCCTCAGAATGCTCCCCTCAAGATCTTTAACGATCCGCTCCCAAATCATGATAGCAATAGGCTGAATCCAACTAGAACAAACAAAGGTGCAATGACAGGAAACAATGATCATGAAGCCTCGACTTCATTAAATCCATCAGTTGCGCCACAGTTAGGAGCTCAACCGAGACCCAAGATAGTTAGTTTGGTAGAATTAGATGCTGAACTACCTATCGAAGCTATAACAAGAACACAAGAGTATTTCTCTCAACCGAGCCCAAGTCCTCTGTTAGAAACAGATAAGAGTCAACAAATAGTAGGAAAACCCGTAGGTGCCTATGATTTAATTAGCGACCTAACAAAGACCTTCTCACACATTTCATTTTTGGATTTACTAAAGAACTCTCCCCCTCACAGCTGCTCTTTTAGAAGCATTAGGTCTACGCCATCTAATTAACATCACTCCACCTCCCGAAACACAAGTAAATCACGTAGATTTTGATATCCACCCTTTGGGGCAGCCGACAAGGATGTTGAATTCATATTCAAATAAGTAAAATGCCCATAGATGCTGAGATCACACGCCGAGGTGATCCAGCCTTACACTTACAAGTGGGTAAGTGCACCAAGTTGGGGGACAATTAAGTGGACATCAAATCCTGAATTTTACATTAAAAACAACAAAACATCAAATTTAGTCTTCCGTGGACTTGAACCATGCCGAAAAGTAAAAACTATGTCATAAAAATGGTACCATTGTGTAGGGGAGACTATTAGCTTTGTAGAAATACTGATTTTAAAGTGAATAGAAGAGGATAAATATCATTTTATAATTTTTTACTAATAGTAGGTCTTTAAGACACTTTTTCCCGTGAATGTTTATGTCTACATTTAAGACTCGTAAAATTTGTTTCACTTATCGAATGTGATAAAATTATACCATCCCAACCGGTGAAATTATATACATGTTCAAAAAAAATTATTTGATTTCAATATTTTTTGATGAAGTTATGGAGGGCAAATGGAAAGTGCTCTATTTTCTTTATGTTTTCATACCACTTTCACGGAAAAAATCATAAAAATTAAAATATTACTCAAAAAAATACAAAATAAAATCCATCCCAAGATAGATAGTGGCATATAACTTCTCACCAAAGGAAAAATATATATATCAATTTTTGGTCATCCAAATTGTGGGCAAACGGACTATAATCTTATCGGCATTTTTTTAAAAAAAAACCAAGTCATTGAATTTTGAGTGTTTAATATAGCTAATCTTGTCCATTTTTTACAAAAATTAGTATTTTAAAAACTAGATTCTTGATGCTACGATTCATATTAATATAATTTTGTCTAATTTTGAGTGTATGTATTGATAATAATCCCTACAAGTTGATATTATGTTGTTATTTGCAATATGATGTCCACGGATGACCCTATATTTGTCCATCAACTTCCTGCACTTACCCAAGTATGGGTTTATAATAACTATGTAAAACAAGCAATGGTTGATGATGGGGCCGTAGTTAACATAGTCCCTTTCTCTTTCCTCCAAAAACTTGGATATGGGGAAACAAACTGTTCCACTACTTGAAATACATTGAGAGGATATGATATCCTTAAAGCCACTTCGATAGGAACTATAATACTACCGGTCTTCTTAGGGCCCAAAACAGTCCCGACTGAGTTTTATATTATAGATCGGGAAACTAATTATAATATGATACTCGGCCGACCATGGATACACCAAATAAAGGCAATCCCTTCTACATTATTTCAAGAAGTAAGATTCTTACATCTAGGAAAGGTATTTGTAGCCAAAGGCGATCCAAAACCTTTCAATTTGCACCTAGCTGATTTAAAGAAAAGACCAGGGTGCGCTCAAAATTTGAACTGCCAACAAACCAACTTAATAAATCCACTGACCCAAAACCAGAGGAAAATTTGGTACCTATGACGGATCTTGAAACTACCAGCATAGCCAAAAAAATTCCAACCCCTAAAGATAAAACTAAAGAAACAGTATCGTTAGGGACTACTACGAAAATCATTGAGTTGATAGAACAAGATTCACCAATGTTCTTACCATTTGATTCAGTAGGCATAGGATTTTCCCTAGGTGTTGGTTCCTTTCCAGCAGAGGACCTTTGTATGGTAGAAGTAGAGTGCGCAAACACAACAGATGCCCCAACATCTATACTCCCGACTAAGTATTGGACTCTCCATTTCGATGGAGCTAAATGCTGTTATGGAGCAGGGGCAAGTATAATTCTTACTTCGCCCGAGGAGAAAGTCCTCCCATTCGCTTTTAAATTAAACTTTGAATGCACAAACAATGGCGCTGAGTACGAAGCCCTCCTCCTTGGCCTTACCTTAGCCAAAAGAATTGGTATTGATAACATCAGAGTCCTGGGAGACTCGCAATTAGTGACAAATCAAGTTTCTGAAGTATATGAAACTAAAGCCGAACATTTGCAACTCTACAAAAATGTTGTATTAGATTTAAGCAAGGCGTTCAACTTCATATCCATTGAAGCAATCCCGTGAGAGAAAAATCTTCTCGCCGATTCAATAGCAACCTCAGCATCACGTTTTACTCCAAGCAATGAGTTAGAAGATACCCAGTTCATGGTGTCCATTCGTGATGAACCATTGATAAAAATAATGACAAATCCTCTTTCAAGCGGAAGTGAATCTACCGTCCTAGACCATGTTGATAGTGATGCTGCTACTTTGGATTACTTAAATGCCTATGCAGCACTACATCTCTCCTATCACATGCTAGATTTATCCTTGATTCCACATTCGTCTTCCTACTTCGGAAATCCCGTAACGGATCTTCCCTCACAAATGGAACCTAGCATATACGCAGTAGAAAATGGGGATGATTTAGATTTACCTCCAGCACCACCTGAGTTTGAAGAGGGTAACACCTCTTTGATCGAAGAAACAATCGATGTCAACATCGGGACAGAAGATGAACCAAGAATATTGAAACTAGGCTCTTCGTTAACCCCAGAAGAGGTGGAAATACATACTCAAATTCTCAAAGAACATCAAAAGGCGTTTGCATTTAATTACAAGGAGATGACAGGAGTCGCACCCCACATTGTGGTGCACAACCTCGTCACTAGATCAGATGCAAAGCCAATTAAACAAAAATCAAGACCCATGAAGCCCAAAGTAGCTCTCATGGTAAAAGAGGAGGTAATAAAACTCCTTCAGGTAGGATTCATCAAGCCAGTCGACTACTCCCAATGGGTATCGAACATCATTCCCATTCTCAAGAAGAATGGAAAGATACGCATCTACATAGATTTTCGAGATATCAACAAAGCGTGTCCTAAGGACGACTTCCCATTACCATCCATAGATGTTATTGTTGATGCAACAACTGGTTTTGAACTCTTGTCTCTCATGGATGGATTCTCGGATATAATCAAATCAGAATATCTGAGCAAGATCAAGCTAAAACCACATTTATAACTCCTTGGGGAACCTATTGCTACGCTGTTATGCCATTTGGTCTCAAGAACGCAGATGCTAATTCACGATCTAATTCATAAAATCGTGGAATCTTACGTAGATGACTTATTGGCTAAAGCCAAGAAGCGTTGTGACCATCCCGAAGTACTCCACGTCATTCTTTCACGTCTAATAGAATACGGAGTCACGCTAAATCCAGAGAAATGTGTCTTTGGTGTAACAGGAGGAAAGCTCCTAGGTTACATCATATCGTCACGAGGAATTGATGTTGATCCAACCAAAATTCGGGCTGTCCTCGAAATGGTCCCACCTTCGAGTGAATCTGGAATCAGATCATTTCTCGGAAAGCTGGGTGCAATCTGGAGATTTATCCCGGACTTAAGCTTCGCCGTTCATCCAATCAACAATTTACTCAAGAAATACTATAGCCTTGATTGGACCGAAGATTGCAATGAAGCTTTTGATGTAGTTAAGCGTTTCCTTTTATCACCACCTACGCTAATGCCACCTAAGCTAGATCGTCCGTTAATTCTATATTCACGAGCTACCAATGTCTCGCTGGCCTGTATGTTAGCCTAAGAAGACGATAACAAGAGAGAACGTGTGATTTATTTCATTAGCCGAACGCTGCTTGACTATGAAACATGCTATACACAAAGCAAACGAGAATGCTATACATGGTAAAAACGGACCATTTACGGACTTTTCTCACACAAGGGTCATTGTCTAAAAAGGCTGGATGTTTTATAACCTTAATGGGAGAGTTTGAATTAACATTTGTAAATCAGAAGTCGGTTAAAGGACAAATCATCGCGGATTGGTTAGCTGACAACCCATTAGACGGAGGCGATTTAGTAGATTTAGACTTTCCAGATGAATGCGTATACTACATCGAAACTCGACCCGCTATCTCTGAGTGTCCTTGGTACACTGATATCATTAATTATATCATAGACCATACGTACCCGGAGGTAGTTACACCGCAACAAAGAAGGCGGTTACGCATAATCGTAGCTAAATATGTCATTATAGAGCAGGTGCTCTATCGAAAAGCATTCGATGGAATGCTCCTAAGGTGTGTCGACACAGAAGAGTCCAAGAGGATTCTCCATGAATCCCACAGTGGTATATGTGGAGGCCACTTCGGTGGCCATGCCACCGCTTGAAAAATACATCGAATGGGCTATTTCTGGCCCACTCTAGAACATGACGCGATAGAGTTTACACGCAGGTGTCATAAGTGCCAAGAATTCTCCCACGAGATCCACATGCCAGCACAAGCTCTACAACCAATCGCAACTCCATGGCCCTTTTCTACATGGGGTCTAGACTTAATAGGGAAATTCTCTCCCTCATCCACAGATGGCCATAATTTTATAATCACGGCCACTGAATATTTTACCAAATGGGTGGAGGCCATGCCTCTTACTACTGTACCTGGTTCTGTGATTGCCAAGTTCATTTTGAACCAAATCATTTACAGGTATGGTATCCCACAAATCATTATCTCCAATAATGGAACTTCTTTTAAAAATGAAGAAGTTTGCGAACTATGCAATAAATTTAAGATAAGCCATCATACGGATTCCTTGTATTATCCCCAAGCCAACCGACAGGCTGAAGCAACAAACAAGACACTGAAAGCCATTCTCCTTAAAACGGTGAAAGAAAAAAAATGAGATTGGCATTTGAAGTTATATCTGGCCTTGTGGGCCCACCGAATCTCAATAAGAACACCAATGGGAGCAACTCCTTTCTCACCGGTATTTGGGGCGAAGTAATTGTCTCCCACTTGAGGTTGAAATACCCAGTCTCCGCATTTCATTACAAGGGATTCTGGATGAAGACGCTTATAGAGAAGCACGTCTTTCTCAACTAGAAAGCCTAGATGAAACTATGTTAGATGCTAAACAAGGGCATAGAGCTTATGCTGACCGAATGTGCCAAAGAGTAGTATAACAAGAAGGTCTATGAACGTGATATATACGAAGGTGATCTAGTTCTAAGACTAAACAACCGAGATCGACAAGAAGAAAGGTGAAGGAAGGAAATTCTCGCCCAAATGGTTGGGCCCGTGCACCGAGTCATGAAGGACTATGGAAATGGTGCTTACCTCTTATGTACGCTAGAAGGTGAGGAGTTTGGTGAAACAGTCAATTCCCTGCACATCAAGCGATTCTACGCATAAGCAACTAGCATTGCTTGTACAGTTATCTACATTACATCTTCATATAGATTAAGATCATTTTGTCCACTTGTTTCTTACATAAATTGTGATCAAGGAATCTATTCTCAAAGCAATTCATTACAAAATCATGATATTTTTGGCATAAAGTTCTTTAAATCATACCTCTCCATCTTCATGTATCATCGAATCATCTCAAAATCTTTTATCAAATAAAATCAGACATGACAAAGTCCTAACGGTAACCATACCAAGATCTGCAAGTTTGTTCTTGCTTTGATTTATTCTTAGGATAGGTGTCTTGCCTATGGTCTGTTCTAGAAGCTTCATGGTGTCACATCTATCCCATATATACATCTCTTTGGAAATAAGCATATACTAACATTTTACTCAAAAAAGCAAGTCAAAAAGTGATTAAACAGAAAATTTTATTTTTACACATTTCCTTGCCCCACCAACCTTCGGTGATGAGCTTGCGTCTCTTACTAGTGACGTAGGGTTGGGAAAGGATGGAAATGCCCTTACTCGCCTATGCCTTACCCACGGTGAAACCCACACTTCTTACTAGTAGCATGGGGCAAAGTGTAGGGGGTCCTCTTGACAAAGCAAATGTTAAAAGGTCATAAACAAACAATTCAAACTTTGAGTCAAAAACGAATGAATCAGATGTTCAAAATCCCAAGAGAGTTAAAACCAAAAAACCATTTTGTCTACAATGTGGCCATCTACGGGTCTAAGTCTAGATAAACCACAAAGCAAGTGCATTCTAAAACTATGAGGTCACTCGGGTGGAGTCGGCTTGTAGCTTCCAATTTGGTTCCGCCAAAGCTTTGTCTGTCTTTCATCACTGTCATTTCACCACATTTCATAACTTGCGCCCTTCTTGGCTCTTGGTGATAAGCCCTCGCATCTTACTAGTTGTGTGGAGTTAGGAGTGGGGCAAGTTAATCTATTCATCATATTAGTTATTTTCATCACTTTGCCAAAACAAACATGAGGTATCCAAATTGCTCACAGAAGCTAAGATTCAAGATCACAATATATCTACAATATCATGTATCAGCATCATGAAACACAAAAAGAAAGCAAACATTTGCATCATTTGTTTTCCATTGCATACATTCTAGAAAGCATATAAACCATACATCGTAGTATACACGAGGAAACTGGAAATAAAAAGGAAAACATGAGTGACAAGCTTTTGATCCAAAAATGAATGCATATATATAAATAATCAATGTTTATATACAATGCCATCATGCACTAGGCATGGTCAAAATGCTCAAAGAGCCCGTGATATACAAAAGAATCTATGGTACAAAATACATAGGAGCCAAGTGGTCTCTCAACCCCTACGCGACCCCTCCGAAGGTGCGCGCCCTCGCCTAGGACTCCGGCTACGCCGACGCTCTGAATGAATGGAGGGCTCAGGGTCCCGAGGAGCAGCCGTGGTCTCACCATGAGAATGGCTCCTCATAAGACGCTCAGCCATCCTATAGCCCGCCAACTCTGTACGGAGAGTCGACACCATCCTGGCCACGTGCCAAACGGGAGCGAAGACGTCGGTATGCCTGCCGGCTGCTGAGGGCTCCCCGGCATCTACGGATAGCTCCGCACGGGTCTTATCCATGGGGATCATCAGGGAATCAGTGCATACCCTGCGGATCAGATCCCGCCACTCGTCGACAGTCTCTGCAAACAAAGGAGAAAAATGAATTAGAAACTAGGCAAGAGGCTAAAATATACAAGATACAAACACAAGGAGAGATAAAAAATCCTAAATTAAACAAACATTGAAAGGAAGAAAGGATAACTTACTCGGATCACCGGGCCTCCAAGATGGGTCACTAGGGCCAGCACCCGCCGCGGATGCCACTACCGACTGAGGGGCTGCTCCTATAGTAGGAGCAACATGACGCCCCGCAACGGACTCATCCTCTCCACCATGGCTCTGGGAGAGTGGCTCCTCTGAAACTAAGGTCACCCTCTCTGCGCTCTCCTCGGCCCTCTCCGCCTGCATAATATCCTGAGTGTCATGCCACTTAGGATCACTATCATCAGTCTGCTCCTCCGACCCTCCCTCTGTAAGCTCCTCAGAATTAGAGTCAATGTCTATAGGGTCATCGCTACTATGAGCAGGACCCGCAGCAATCTGAAGCAAAGGTGCCCGAGGTGCACCGGCTCTCCCTCTGGCCCGAACTATCCTCCTGGCTGCAATGGGAGTGCCAGGAGTGACCACTATCCAACCTCGGCCTCTAGGCCCCCCTCTGGCCTCGCGAACTGATCTGTAAACTGGTGCCACTGGGGGAAGCATGCCCGCATATGGAAGGCCAAACTGCTGAGGAACTCTACCAAAAGGATGTACCTCCACCCATCCCACGCGGTCGATGAGCTGCCCTGTGGTGGAGCAGGAGATCAATGTAAGGGTCTCCTTGCCCCATATGCCGGCCATAAGCCGGTATGGTGTCACCTCCATATCTGTTGTGGTAAGGGAGGCAACTGGCTGGTGAGGTGCTCTAAGCACCGACATATCTGACCATATGGCTGCCCTCACATCCCCAGGATCTGCCAACTCTACGCCTCTGCCATAGGGAATAAAATGCTCATACACCCAACTCATGACTGGAGTTGGGTGGCTCAATGACTGTCCCTGTAAACAGAACACCCTATATAAATCATGGTAGGTGGTCCCCAGAATGTTTGCACCCCAAGCATATATCCGGCCATGCCCCTCTATCTATGTAGTGATGGGGGCCCAGCAGTATAACAAAGTGTCCCCTCCCTTGTCCCTGATCAATTTCAAGGCAAGGATCCCCATGATGGCCTATCGAAATATGGGGATAGGAAAAGAATGGATGGATCGAACTCTCACTCCCTTTTTCGACCCCGTGGAGATAGCTGCATCTCCCATGTAACCTGCCCACTGTGCAATCTGTGCCCGTGAGCCTGCCATCTCTAATGTGAGTCTCCTCCCGATGATCGGGACCCCCAAAATACGGTAGACATCCTCCAACGTGATAGTCCACTCACCGCGGACCCCAGCTGCAGTCGAAAGTGTTCCGATCGCATCCCAATATGAAAATAAGCCACAAAGAATGTGACTAGATGGTGTGACATGTGGGACGCGTGATATGCGCAGTATACCAGCCCTTTGTAGTGTGTCCTCCTCGTCTGGTGAGAGGGCATCCAGTACCCCTGACAGCCAGTCACACTCTCTCTCTCGGATCCATCTGATGTATTCCTCCCTCGCTTGTATACACCCAAAAACACACAAAACAGAGCAAGTTAATATCTAAACAATACCGAGAGAGTCATAAAAACGCGTAGAAGTGCAAAAATGTACAAGCATAATCTCAAAAATAAGTTCTTTTGCATTCTGTGCAAAACCACCGCCCTGAGCAGGGAGGCGGTTTTGTAACCGCCGCCTTAAAGGTGGCGGTCGTGTAACCGCCACCCTGAACAGGGCGGCGGTCGCGTAACCGCCACCTTGGCCAGGGCGGCGGTCGCGGTCCGAAAACCCACGCGGGTTTCTAATCCCAAAAAGCCCAAAATAAGTAAAAAAAGACCATTTAACCTAAAAATGGAGCCTACCCAGTAGGCGCCCCCCCTAGGTGGACCTTTTGAACCTAACATTTTCAAAAATAACCCCCCCATTACGAAAAATTTAACATTTCAAATTTAAAGGGGAAAAACGCAAAATTAAAGAAAACCAACTTGTGATCTCAAGCGGGCGTTGTTCCGCACATGGAGGCATGCTCATGATCTCACCGGGACGCTTTGACTATACTCACGCAAGAAACCGTCAGCCGTGGGTCTCAGAGCTCAAAAACAATCAAATCAACTCGCACAAATGAATAGGAAAATGGGCCCACTTTTATATATATATCGCTCTGTTTCATTTTAAAATGACTTTTCACAGGTTTGGAGTGCTGATGGAGGTAAGTTTCTATCCCCACACGAAAGGTACGTTCTCATTCCCTATTATTTTAGCATTTATTTTCTAAATTATTGTATCTATCTGCACTTGAGTTCTACTTTCGTCTTGCAGATGGCGGGAATTTTGGATGGTGTAAATTCAACACACGGACGAGTAAGGTATAGCTTCTAACTCCCCATTTCGGGACTACCATACTCGGACCCACCATTTTATGCCTCTTCATGGCTAAAACGCTTCTCCGAGGGGGCAATATGTACGTACCCAAAATTGTAAGGTACATCTTGTCAGCAACAGTAATAAGTGCCCCAATGATGATACAGGTCTCCTCACAAGGTGTTCGGGATCCGGAAAAGCCCTCGGAGTATGCGTTAACATCCCGCATGCCCCGCTTAGCCCCCATGCCCTTTGTTTTCCCCTTTTTCCCTCTTTCCTTGGCCTCTTGATCTTCAAAGTGACGATCAAACTACGATTGACCTAGGTAAAGCACTCACATGACCGTAGAAGGGTTCGAAAGAGAACAAACCTTTGGTTTTGATCCACAGATCCCACAGCCCAACGAGTCCACAAGTCAATCAGATATAGACACTACCCTACGCACCTTGGTATTTAGATCCACTCCACTTCCACCCATCATCATCGAACAATTGTCCTTATTAGATATAGTGGCTAACAAAGCTAGAGAATTCTGGACTAGGCCAGAGAATCATCCATAGAGTCAATTATATTCACCATCCACTATATGACCTTATCAGGAGACATACACGAAACTATCCCAGGTCATTTTCCACGTATTCCACAACCCATAGATCGAATCACGCCAGAGCTCGATATTGATTGGAGCCTTCGAGCAGTCATCCTTGCCGATCGATCTATCACACCAGTCCAAGTTAGAAGGGCCTTCTTTGCCTTAGATTCACAAATTCCACTAGTGCGTGTTGAAGACATTAGACTCGCCTAACTATTTTTTCTACATCCCATGCATATTCTACCCCCATCGGATATCTCGGCACGACCTCGGGACGTCGGGTGCGCTAAGAGTTACTTGTAGATTCTCACGCTCGCTTGTCACTTTTCCGGCGTACAGAGAGACTCCTTCGGAGAAAATTTTTAGGGATTTCGATTCAGTGATTTCTTTTAGACGTTTTCATTCGAAATTTCAAGGGTTTTTACTTTCGTGTTTTCAAAAATTCTACAACTTCAACTTCTAAAACATAGGGTTTGATGTTTTCTTCCACTTCAAAGGGAAAAGAGAAGATGAAATACTCATTTCTTAGGGTTTCTCCCCAATCCTACCTATCCTCAAACTTAGGAAATATTGGGGACACTGATCTAGGAAAAATTGATCTTCCTAATTTATGAGATAGATTAAAGGGTCCAAAAATAAACCATGGATGCGGCATCTATGATGCGGTGATATTTTCCTTTCCACTAGTTTTCCCGCATCTATGTATTGCCCAAAATTTCTCTTAGCTGCAACAAACCACTTTGACAAGGACTCCATGTCGAGTTTGGGATAGTGATGATAAGGTGGTAATCTTTTTGGACCCAAATTTCTTTAAGGATCTTCTTAAATTTTAAGATTTTCAATATTACGCCACAATTTGACCAGAAATAGTATTGGAACATTAGGATAAGAAAGATGAAGTATGCTCAAAGGTTATGATGAAATCCTATATGGTTAAGAATTTTGCCAACTTACCCAAAACTATGCATCGATCAAATTTTATTCGAAGTCAATGATCTTATTGTCTTTGTTAAGTAGAGAGTTTTAGGTCTTACTTCGCAAAGAAAATTCCAGAATGGATGTTTTTGTACATAGTAACTATCAAGAAGAGTGATGAGTTTATCTGATGGGGGGAGCATATTAGTAGCATTATTTGCTATCAGTTGGGTAAAGTTCTAGAAAAAATACCTTCTACATGACATATTTCCCGGTATATGTAGGCTTTGCTGCTTTATGGGAGATTTTACGGGTTTGTATACCGTGATTGTTAGTAGAACCTCCCAAATATATGATTTTTATCCCCAACTCACTCTGGATGAGGGAAGCAAGCATTTCCAAAGAGTCAATGATGCTTTCTTCATTGTCATCCTCTATCATTTTGACAAATAACTATACAATCGAGTGTTTCGATGAGGCTTTATAAGAAGTGCGTGAATGGGGAGTAATCTACTTTAATTATCCTATATTCACCAACATTCGGATTATGGGTTTCATAGGTGCCCCTATAAAATTGCCGAGGTGTTCCAATGACAAACGGATTCTTTTGGAATTAGTTCGGTAATTGTTGGACTATCATCAAATCCAAAATAAGTGTCATAATGCGGGAATGCATTTTCCTGATTCGATTGGTAGGTATTCTTGCCCAAATATTCACAAGGAAAAAAATGTTGATGCAGAAATGGCTGAGGTACCCCTGCAGACCTTTCATCTATAAACTACTTCAGATTATAGGGGTAATTTTAGGGAGACAGTTCAGTCCAAAGGTGCTCACATACCCCAATAAGAAGATATCTGGATTCATTTTCAGGACGAATGCATCATGTGACAAAGGGATTATGACATATTAACCCATGACAAAGTTTAGCAATTTGGTTTGGCTGATGTGCTAAAGGACATGCAAGATAATGATGAGGTCCTAGATTCATTATAAAATAATGATAATGTTACCAATGAACCACTTCCATGGATTGATTGGTATGTGGAAGAATGTAGTAGTACTAAATAGAGGGTGAGACCCATTTTAAAGATGACTTTCATTTAGTTGACCACCTTGGGAATCTCACCCAAACGGTAAAATCAACCAACAAATATAGGGGCTACACACACAATAAACCAACCAACACTCACTAAATGAAAGAGGTTGACTCAAAGGGCTCCTAAAATTCCAAAGAAGATTTCATTTGTTATTGGTGGCTCATCTCTTTCCAATTCTATCGCTCCCAAGATTACATCGATTGTAGTTCTGTTGCGAGAGGTTATTACAAATCGGTGACTCTCCTAGTGTCATTCGGATCCATCACATCTTCTCATTTCTCCATTATCACTTCCAATATCAGTTCTTTCCAATTCCACCATCATTTCTTCTTCCCCATACCCTTTTATGGCCCAAGTATTCTCATCACTTCCAGTTCTATCGATGGGGAAAATATTTTGTCTTCCATTTCCTCTTCACTTCCTTTAACACTTCCATTTTCCTCAATCACAACCCCCAACATTGCTTTGTAAATTTTTATGGCTATCCTTACATCCACGCCTTCCATCATTGCTACCTATTCTCAAATACTAGCTGATATTTCTAGTGATCTTTCTCTAACTGATGCTTCAGGTATTGGATCTGCCACTCCATCTTCGTCATCCGCCATACCATAATGGATGTTTAGACAAACTCCCAAGCAAAATAAAAAGATTCCTTTATGAAATGTTATAGATATCAAGAGACATGCCAAGAGACTCGAGAACAATATCAAGTCTAAAGGTTAATTCATCCCGAGAGTGTGTGATAGAGGTGGCCACCCCTCTTGAAGGAAAAACTAAAGAGAGAATCATTGCAGAAGATTATCGGATACCAAAGGTGTCATTGGGGAAGGTTACTCATGAAGGAGCCAAGAAAGATGTACACACTACTCTTGGGGCCCTTTTGGAGAAATATGACAAAGACAAGGCCACCAAGGATGAGCTCAAGGCCAAGGTTGAGCAACTCACTTGCTATGTAAAGTAACCCAACCCACTCCATCCACTGACATCTCAACTACTACGGCTATGAAAATTTCATCTACAATCGATGATATTTCTTATCATGAGATCAAGAAGCTAGGCCAGAAAGGGAGATCAATGAGTGGATGGATGGAAAGAATTATGCAAGAAGCTAATCCTTTGATCAAGGAAGTTGTTGAGATATATAATGATTTGCAGGTTGTAAAAATCACCATTTCTAAGATGGACGAATCCTTCTCTAAGGATAATAATAATTTAAATTTAACTTTGGCAACATGGATTGATATTAGAAAAGAGGGTTCTCACTTGATTCTTCAGGAAGAGGTGATTGATGATGCCTCTAAATTGTTTGAATATCAAAAGGCCATGGAATTTTGGTGTCAAGTATTACAAGATCTGATTAAGAAATTAGAGGAGAAATGAGTAGAGATTATAGATGCCCTGAATGACATCTCAGAAGAATTTGACAATGCCAATTGAAAATTATTCAATGAAAATATCGATGCTCTTCCTAAGAATTAGATTAAGGAAAAATTCAAAGATTTGGTGAGGCATGACGATGAGGTCACCAAGACTTTCATTAAAGACTCCATTGACCAACTAGTCTTATGTCAAAATTTAATAGTGAGACTAAAGAAAGTTACAAATAAACTTCAAAGGTTGTTAGCCAGGATCACGAAAGAGATCAAGACAACAGACATAGTGAATCACCATGCATGTGGGCTTGAAGATGAAGAAACTTCGGGGTTATCAAGTGTTTATTCGAATATAGACACTTTGAATGGTCAGTATGAGAGGAAGGACATCTGAAACTTGTAGGTAAAAGAGATGTAGATGAATCGGGTGAAAGATGAGTGACCAAGAAAGGACAGTTCAAGCTCTAGGATTGGTCAAAGTTGCATAGTTTACTCGAGTCAACCCTCTCAACAAATTTACTATTTTTATGGGAGATTGTTCCTTAATATTAATGACATTACTATTTTTATTTAAATGTTAGTTAAAGGCCTAGTTAGTAACGGCTCACCTAGGAAATAATAAATAGCCGAATGCTTCCATTGTTTAATAGACATATATTTTTAGAGATTTTTAGTGAAGTTGCTCTTCAAGCTTGAAAGAGTGCTTTCAGAGATTTATTGAACCTTTTAATTATATTCAGAGTTATACCTTGCACTTGAATATATGTTTTATTGTGTTGAATGATTAGTCATTGTATGCTTTGTGAATGCGATTCCTTGGCATTATTGATTAGTTTTCCTTTACTTTGGATTATCTATTTCATATTGTGAAAAGAATAGTGTGATTACCTTTCATCAGTTGTGAGAAACTATTTTCCTTATGTTGATTAAAAGTTGCATTATTATTATCACTTAAGTAGATGCTTAACATGTGCTTGTGATTATCATCTTGATAAATTATCTGTGTATCAAACTAAAGTTTATATTTCTATTATGTATGTTTAAAGTTTAATGAAGGAATGTATGCTTCTAATCTATGGTATTTTCTACCTTTTGCACGTTACAATAGGTGAAGGTGGCCAATGATGTGAGCATCCTTCCCAAACTAACCCTTCCAGAAGTTTAACATCCCTTTTCTTGGTGCATCACCACTTCTAGCATAGAATTTATTTCCTTGTATTCTCTCTCCCTAATCCCATGAAATGTTTGCATATGTTTAGTTAGTCATATTTATTTCATTAGAAGTAGTGTTTTGTTTATTTTAGGAAGAGGAAGTTGTCCTTTTACGGAGGTTTACCACAAGTGCAAGTCCCACCGCTTGAGAGGTGATCCCATGTGTCCCAATCACACTGAATTTTGTGATTAATTCCCGTGACATTCAGAGGGTGCAGTGATTTGGTGATAACAATTTTTGGCACTCTGGGTGGAATAGAGTTAGTATTTCTCTCCTCATTGACACAAGGTTCGTGACGACCCCATCTCTCTAGATTTAAAAGTTTAGTACATCAACTTATATGAATAATTCACACAAGAGATTCTTCAAGGTAGTACAATTATAATCATATAGAGCTTTCTTTGTCTCCCATAAGAAGAAGGGGAAGAAACCTTTCAATATCATCTGTTGCCGCTTTACCTCGTAGAGGGCATCCAACTCCTCCTTAAGGAATTTTTTTCCCATCAAGACACAACCAACTTTTGAACGTCATGGAAGCTAATAATTTTCCTCCTTTCAATGCCTGCAGTCTTTTTCTGTTAGCAAAAAGATACACCATACCGATAGCTACCTTGAAAATTTTACCATTTTAGACTAGGGAGACTAATGTTTCACCTCGGTAGCACATGCTGGATGTAGCTAGCGTCTGTGCAGTACACATCATTACAAAATATAACGTGGTAGTTTGAATCCTTACTACTTCATTCAAAGGTAGAGCACTTCAATATTTCCAAATTTTAGCTACTAGATCTGTTACCACTTAGAATGATTTAGGCATGAAGTTGTGTAAATAGTTCGAAGACAAAAGTGATAATCTCTCGCTTGTAGAACAATTTCATACTATCAAGTGGTTTCCTCAAGAGTATATGAGAAATTTCAACCTCTGCTTTGACAAGACTTGGAAACAGATCCTAGCACTTATAAGGCTATCCCCAGAATTCGGATTTCTATATTACTTATGGGCATTGAATAGTGATGTCTTCATCATGATTCAATCCATGGTGGGGACCGTTATCCCTAATGCTTATGAAGTTGTCGTATGAGCTGAAAATTGCTTGATTCAGGTAGGTAAAATTTCTCCTAGACCTCCCATTCCTATTTTTCCATAGCTTACAGGACAAAAACCAGTCATTTCCCTAGTTCCTACAACTTTTATTCCAGTAGCTATGTATGCATCCAATTCCTCAAATGATTTGGCTGAGGTAAAGTCACTATTAAAAACTTTCAAGAATGAACTCGTAGCAATAAAGAGGAAGAAACCCAAGTATACTTTCCCCTTTAAAACCCAATATTAGATGAACCATCCTCCATTCCATGGAAATGGTCAGTCATAAAATTAGGCCACAAGCCAAGCTGCGAATGTAAAACCTTTGAATTTTTGGAACCCTTCTACTGCCGCTTCTTCCTAAGCTATAAGATCGGTCCGAATAACCTCATTCAAGTTTATGAATGTTGTTACCCATGTTCTCAAGTCCATAATCAGAATCTCTGCTCAAATGGATTTTTGAGTCAAGCCCTCATGGTTTAAAGCATAACCACTCCACTTAAATCATCTAGTGGACCATCCACTTCCAAAAGCCAAGACCAAGCTCCTGATGAAACCACATTACTAAATTTGCAAGAAGAGGACTTTTGTGGTTTGAATACTTATTCCTCCACCATAACATCTAACACATGCTCCAAGAAAAGGACAATAGATTCATAGTCTTCCAATACTAATTAGGCGTCCACTTCTCAGGCCCCAACACAAATACCAGATGATAAAGACACGAGAAATAAATCATCGACATACCCGTTGATATGAATACAAAGAAAGATGTGACTTCGAGTATCATGATACCTAATAAGAATTATCTAAAGGAAGACCCCAATGCCCCAAGAGGCATTAACAAAGTGGGAGTGATTCGGTGCAAAGATCATGGAATAAATGAAGAATACCAATTTGAGCATCACAATGTGGGATGCACTTTCGATTCCTTCTCAAAGGAACTTTCTACAAGAGGCTTTGAACAACTTTGGCACTACTAACAGATCGTCAGGTCAAGAAGTAGTAGTGGCAACTAGCTTATGCCAACCCGAGACAAAAATACATGCTAAGACCAATAAGCCTCCACCATTCTATATCTCGCTGATTATTGGTGACCATTTGGTGCACAATTGTATGATCGATTATGGAGCTAGTAGTTCTGTGATGCCTAAGCAGGTCGCAGATGTACTAAAAATTCCATATACTCCAATTTCAAGAGGGGTTGTTTAGCTAGATGGTACTGCACAAAAAAATGTGGGGGTCATTAAGGGGCTTCAGCTTACTATCCATGCATGTCCTAGTTTGACATTCACACAGGACATATCTATCATTGATCTCCCTCCCCTCTTCTCCATCTTGCTTATCATAGGATTTCAACACAAAAATGGGGGTTATTTGTGATCAAACGGTGACATATGATTCTCGGGACCTGATATGGGACTAAGGTAACTATAAGGGAAGAACCAATCTGTCACAATCATGTGGAACCTTACACATCCAAACCCATAGATGGTAATTAGACCATTTGTGATCATGAAGATGAGGATGTAGATCCTGAGCCAAATACTCTCGTCGAAGAGGTTTGAGATATGATTCTTGATGAAGTGAGTATAAAACATGAAAATGACCCCTATGCTGATTTATTGGCAAATGAAGAATCTGGTTTGTTGTTCTTGGAGGAGACTGGATTAGGTACATATTACATTCATGAAGAAGATGCCATCGTACCTTAGCTGGTTAAGGCATCAAGTGATACAAATGGACTATGGTAGATGTTCTTTGATGGATCACAAAGTAAAAATGGATCTAGTGTAGGGGTTATGTTAGTATCTCTAGAAGGAAACAAATATTTCTCTTCCTTTTGGTTGTAGTTCAATTACACTAATAATGTCATTGAATATGAAGCTCTTATATAAGAAATTCAGTTGGCCCAATGAAGAGGAGTTCACACCTTGATTTTCTTTAGTGATAGTGAATTGGTCATGTACCAATTTATAGCCCGTAGTGCAACAAAAAATGATCTAATACGGTCATAAAAAAACTAGTTACCATTGGTTCTCTATATGATGTACCAATAGACAACATGAAAGAAGGGTAGCAGAAAGTCAAAATGGTGGTTCATCCTTCAAGATCGGATAATGGGAGTAGGTTATAGGTGTTTGATAATGATCAACTTATTGTTCTCTTCCTACAAAGAAGAAGCGGAATAATCGACAAACATCATTATAGACTCCAACACTCTTACGGTGATCGATTATGCACCAAAGGAAACAAGCTACCAAAAGGCCTAGTTACATTGGAATCCATTTTTAATCCAGATGATCAAGCCAAACAGAGCACCAATATGGTGGTCAAAGAGGAAGATTTTGAAGAGGTTGAGGTGGCAAACAAGAAGGTCTTGAAAATTGGTAAGGTATGCACTACTCAGGAGAAAGAGGCTTTCATCCAATTATGTCAAGAATACCATGATATTTTCACATGGAGTTACAAGGACTTGTGTGGTTTCGATCCCAGTTGGCTCAACATACTATTGAACTAGATCCAAACTCCAAACCAGTTCATCAAAAGTAGAGGCCAATTAATCCCAAAATCAAACCACTAATGCGGAAAGAGATAACCAAGCTTATCAAGGCCTGTATAATTTTTCCTATCAAGCATTCTTCATGGGTAGCTAATTTGGTACCCATAAGGAAAAATAATGGTGAAATTCAGTTGTGCGTGGATTTCAAGGACCTAAACCATACCTCTTTGAAAGACCACTACCCTCTCCCCTCAATGGAAAAAAACCTCCAAATAGTGGCTTGGGTTTGATGGATATTTAGGATATAATCAAATTCTAGTTCAAGAATTTGATCAATTCAACATGGCTTTCACCACCAAATGGGGCACGTATGCTTATAAACAAATTCCTTTTGGATTATCTAATGCAGGGGCCACCTTTCAGAGAGCCATGGATATGGCGTTTAAAGGACTCATCAATGATATGATATTGGTTTACCTTTACGATATCATTGTCTACTCCAAACATGTTGAGGATCATATCACCCATCTAAGGAAAGTTTTTCAAAGGTGTAGGGAGTTTGGCATCTCACTGAATCTGAAAAAGTGCATTTTTCATGGTGCAGGAAGGAAAGTTGTTGGGACATATTATTTCAGCAGCAGGTTTTTCTATTGACCAAATGGATTTTGTCAATTATTTCCTTATCCCTCCCAAGCCATGAAAAGGGTTTCCAGAGTTTTTAGGAACTATAAATTTTGTGTGGAGATTTATTCCTCAGTTTGTAACGTTGGCAAAACCACTGATGACCATGCTTTAAAATAATATCCCATTTTCATGGATGAAGGAGGGAAGAGAAAGTTTTGAAGCCATCAAGATAGCTATCTCCCAAGCTCCTACACTGGTGAATCCTTGGTTTGATAGGGATTTTATTCTCTACGCTTTCGCAGGTCAGGAAAGTATTTCAAGAATTCTCACTCAGCAAAATGATGACCTAATGGAGCAACCCATTGCCTTTTTCAGTCAGTCTCTTAAGGAATACAAACTCAAATATTCCTTCATCGAAAAATAGGTCTTTGCAGTCATTCAAGCCCTAAAGAAGTTTAGGCATCTGTTGTCTAACAACAAAATCCATTTAATGGTTTCTCATCCTGACATCAAAGAGTTTTTGTTGAATAAGGAGATGAATGAGAAATGAGATGGGTGGATTACGAAAGTAATGGAGTATGACGTACACATTGTTATCTCATTTTTAGTGATTTCAGCTAAAATTGAGATAACCATAGAAATTTTTTGACAAAATCTCCTAAAAATGCCCTTTGAAGGAGATCTTTGGGTTTTCGGTTTCCATCACATGGAAACATGTCTTTTACATGCTTCATGTCAATTGTCTTCCGAAACCCGAAACCCGATTACATTCCAGTGTATCAGGTTTTCGAACTCAAGAGCATCAAAACATACCTTTCAAAAAGCATGCTTCATGTTGCTTGTTTCCCAAAACCCAAAACCTGAACTTTTCCTTTGTATCAGGTTTTTAGAACTTGATAACATCCAAACATGTCTTTTGCATGCTTCATGTCAGTTGGTTCCCAAAACCTAATTTGATAAGAAAACCTTTGTATCGGGTTTTCGATGTGCTAAGCATGATGACATGGCATTAATGTTGAGTTTTTGTTAGTTGGAACATGTGTCGAGGAGGTGTAATTAATGTCAGGGCTTTATAAATAGTTCAATTTTACACGTCATTTTTACCTAGCATATTTTTGCTACATGGATTTTTCGTACATGCTCCTTCGACCTCCAAACCCGACTGAATCTCTTGATTGATTTTGTGATCCATCTTTGACCATTTTTTGAATTTATTGAAGGTATTTTTCTCTTCTTATCATTTTGGGGTCTTTGGGTTTTTTTTTGAAGTGTTCATTTGGTGTTTTTCCCTCTTCTCTTTTTCTCCCCTTTGGGTTTAGGGTTTGGGTTGTTTTCTTCATTTTCTATTGTATTCCCATGAAACCTCTTGTTTAAATTTCATCCTAGGTGTTTTCTTATTTTTCCCATGGATATAATCTTTATATTGTTGAGAAGAATCTGAAAATCTTAACTTATAAGCTTGGTGGAAATTTTACATGTTCTGACATCCCAGAAACCTGACGCCCTTGTTTCAGGTTTTATAGGGTGTCCGACATCTTCTAACTTCTACTTGTGTTAGGTTTTCTGGGGTGTTTGACATATTCTAATTTCCACTTATTTCAGGTTTCGCAGAGTGTTCTACATCACCTGAGTTCGTCCTTTGTGTTGGGTTTAATGAAGTGGCCGACATGACCTAGTTTCCTATACACACTGCAGTGTGTCGGGTTTCATGAATTGTCTAATATGTCTCAAAGTCCAGTTAGTGTGGTGGGTCTATAGGGTTGTTCAACAAGATTTCAAGCCCAATTTTTCAACTAGAAGTCATCTAGGCATTCTTCCTTCAGGACTTCTCATGTTAGATCTCAAGTATCCAAAATAAGCCCCTTGCTTATTTTGTCTAACTCCCCTTCATTTCTTCCTTCCTTGTGCCTTAGTAATTTTTTTACTTTATAGGCACTCAAAATTTTCTAGAAATGGTTTCATCAGATAGAGAATCTTCTCATCTTTCCAGAAAGGTAAATTTTTCCTTCTAACTCCTTATATTTTGCAAGTTATGGCTCGGCGGAGTTTTGGAGGGAAATTTTCCCATGGGAGGTCCGCGACCAATAAGAAGTTGCCACGTGGCATTAGAATGGTAGGGCGGAGGCAACTTGGAAAATTTTCACCAAGTATTGGTGGGGCACACAAAGAAATTTTTTGGCCCAAAGGCCCACCGGCTAATAGAAAGCGGCCACATGTCCAGAGGCCCATCGAGTTTGGAGCGATGGGGGAACTTAGAAAATTGTCAAAACTCGACGCAATGGGGAAATCTTGGCCAAAAGGCCCGCAAAAAATCATAACACGCCACATGTCCTTAGAGCATCGGGAGGTGGAGGGGTGAAATAAAATTTTCCTTTTCACCAAACTATGGAAAATAATCGAATGAGAGCCCACCTGCGATGTCCCACGCCAATCAGGAGACACCACGTGTCCTCGGACTGTCAGGACCGCGAGAGATTTTTTCGAAAACATTCTAAAGACCAAAAAGATCTAAAATGATCATGGAAGGCCCACAAGCCAATGAAAACCTACCACGTGGCATCAGAGTGGTGGGGGGTAGAAATTTTCTGGAAAAGTTTCCCAAAGTCAAAAAGGGAAAAAATTTAAAATTTTGTCCCACCAACCCATTTTTGGCCCTTTTTGCCCTAAATCTTCATAAGGGCATAACTTTCGATCCAGAGCTCAGATTTTCACAATTTTGGTGTCATTGGAAATCTAGTGAAATTATCTACATGATGAAGTGTTCAATTTTGTATTTTTATGGATAATTTTGGGAGAAAATTGAAGAAATGTCCCTAGCACGAAAAAAACGTAGAATTGACAATTCAACCACCAAATTCAATGAAGTATGGTCATTTTTCTGATTTGCAAAACAATGTACTTCTAAGTATGGGTTCATCCATGAAGCCCATCACTCTGTAGGTGAAATTTTTGGATTTGGTTGGTGGTTGAATTCATAAATCCATTTTTCCCGTATTTTTTCTCTCTTTTTCTGCTTGACCATTAAAAGCCAGATTTGGCTCGTTTTGTAAGGGTTGGACATTTTTATGTTTTGCAAACTCCCTATATCACCTTGGAAAGTGATTTTGTGGAATATCATACCTCTTTCAGGACTGCAACTTGTTTTCTACCTCTCTACTATTGTAATGCATGTATTTTGATTTGGAATGACAATGCAAGCTCTGTGAATGAGTTTCAGTCCTCTTCTTGTGTTGTTTGCCTCATTATGATCTTCCATTATGTTTTAGAAGTTTTTGCATGATGTTTTTACATTCCTATAATATGTGTCAATTTGTAGAAGTAAATGTTCACCACTCCTTTGGTGTATCACCTTATTATTCTTAGTTTTATTTCTTTTACATCCTTTATCTCTATCTCCTTGGAATTTAGAGGATCTAGTATTAAACCTCTCAAAAGTTCATGTATACACTGATCGGAGGAGTTGAGGAACCACCTCTAACCTAGAGATTCTTTTTCTATTTTTACAAGTCCCACACTTGGGGAAAATATTCAATGTTGTGCAATCACACTAGATGTCCATTATCAAACTAAAAATTTGAGACAACATCCAGGGGTGCTGCTAATTTACACTAATAGTTTTGGCATGCCTGGTGGGACCTTAGAGGTCTTCATCTTCATTGCAACAAGTTGATGTGCATTTTTACAAGTTTCTTGCTCAAAAAGAGCCCTGATATGCACATCTGGTGACTCCAAAGAGAAAAATCAACTAGTTTTAGTAGTCCAAGTCTGAAGATTCATGAGAAGAATCAACACAAGGTCAAGAGCCAGAGAGGAGGGATTGTCTGAGTATCTGTAGCTATCTCTTGGAAGAAGACAAAGAGGAAGAAGGATTCAAAGGTATCCATCTCCACCAAACAGAACTCTATCAACTCCTCCACCTGGTAGACCTTTCACTCAATCAACAAGGGTTCTCATGCCAATCAGAATGGCACAAAAAAACAATCCTTATGTCAATTTCACCGCAACAACCCACTTGCTCCCAATACAAAAATCTGGTTCTAGTTGTAACATTGAAGAACATTCCATACTTTACTGGAGAAAATCGGACCACAACCGGTGGTCATGTCAACGGCATTGCTAATGTTTGTGCAATCCATGAGATTGTTGAGATGAAAATTATTGTCAAATTTCTGGAATCTTCATCCAAAGGGAAAGCATTACAATGGTTCAGAAGCCTTGTGGCTAGTTCTATCCAAAATTGGAATTAGTTATGCATAGCTCTCCATGAGCAGTTTGGAGAAAAGGGAGATAACTTGTCTCTATTAGAACAATGAAAACCATCAAGAGAGCTCCCAATGAGTAGCTGACAGACTTCAACTTCAGATTTCAAAGAACATGGGATAGAATTCCAGTGGTAGTAAGGCCAACAGCTGAAGGTGCTTTTCTATACTATCTCAAAGCTTTAAATTCTGATATTTCTATGTTAATTCAATCCATGGGAGGTACAACTATACCTACAACTTATAACATTTCCATTAGAGCTGAAAATTGTCTGATTCAAGCTAGTAAGCTAGCTCCTAGGCCTCCCATGCCCTTGTATCTAAATTTAGAAAATCCAAGCACTAGTCAAGCACCTACTATAGCTCTTATTCCCACTCCTAGAAATTAGACTTCAAATGAGACTTCTACTTCATCCTCCAAAGTGCCTCAAATGAACTTCAAGAAGTTATGAAACAATTGCAAAATTTAGGCAATGAGATGGTTACACTTAAGATGCAAAGCAGGACCAAATATTTATACCTTCTTATCATCCTCAAGCTCAGCCTAATAGGCCACCCAACCCATTGCAAATAAAAATCAAGCATGGCCTCCGCCAATAGGCCATTTTAGCCCTATAACCCCAATGTTGCATCTACCTCTAAAGCCTTGGCGCCAAAGGTGCAAAATAATATGGCTCAAGAGTATGATTGGTGTTTCCCATGCAATGAACCTCACAACCAATCCATGTTCTTCAATGTGCTTTGAACCAAGCTTTTATGGTAACAAAAATGGCATAGAGAGTGAGGTGAATCGGAAACAAACCGACAACAATGAACATCCCAAAAAATGCAGCTTGAATGAGACTACACTTGTAAATTGGTAGGCTGAGGATTTTTGTGGCATGAATCAAGTAATGTCTCAGAATGTGGCATCCAATACAAGGTCAAAGAAAATGAAAATTGGTGAGAGGCGGTCATTAGCTCCGGGTGATCCACAACCTTCCATCACTCGCAAAGTGTTGGCAAGAAAAATCCAGATTCAGTTATGCAAATACTACCCAAGCCACCTTCTAGACCAGCTCAAATGCTAGATGTTGCTGCCCATGTGTAAGAAAATAATGTGCGGCCAAGGGGGCGAAAAAGAGATGGTTCATCCCAATTCATCATCATTGATCAAATGAAGAAGACAAATGTGACTCTATCAATGTGGGAATTGTTGATGCAAAATCACAAAGCACCCACGGATGCGAGATCGTGTTTCTAGGTTGATCACTTTGGCATCCAAAGCAGATTGCATAACATTGAATCCTTTCTCCAAGTGTGGGACTTGTAAAAATGAGAAAGGATTCTCCAGAGAAGGCTGGTTCCTATTCCTCTGTTCAGATGCACACGAAATATGTAGAGGGTTTTCTCAAAACCTAATCTAATCTGCCAAGGAGACAAGGTAAGAGGATGCATAAAATAAATCTAAGCTAATAGAGGTGATGCACCGAGGAATGAAGAACACCTATTTTGCCAGTAAACACAGACCATTTGAATGTGATATAAGATTATGCACAGATGACAAAACCTGCAGTAAAAGACCAGGAGGATGCAAAAATGAACACAGAGAGGGCTGAGAATCATCCACAGACATGCATTACTTGCTCCAAAGATTGATACAATACACCACAGAATGCCATGAGGTAGAATAGTATTACAGTTCAAATGAGAGGTTTGAATTCCACAAATTCACCTGAGGAGAAGAAGGGAGAGGCAAAACAGAAAAATGTTTGACCTTTGAAAAGAAGCTCCTCTTTACAATATATAGAAAGAATGAGAGAGGGAAAAGAGAGAGGAAAGCCAAATCTACCCCAACCACCTCCAGGTTGCATTCCATTCATCTCATTATGGCAGAAGCGGCGGATCCTGGCAAAATGGCGGGCTGTCTAACAGAAGCGGCGAACTGTCTGCTGCATTAAAGTTGTTTGTTGAAGCATTACTTCTGCTTGTTATTTCACGCCAGAGGCATTTCTTGATTTTCTCTCTCCAAACTGAACCAAAATGCAAGATTGACCCCAGAATCGTGTAGAGAATTTTACCAGCTTTCCATTGATATAAAGAACGTGCCAATCCGAGCTCTGGATCGAAAGTTATGGTGATCTGAAGATTTAGGGCAAAAATGGGCCAAAACGTGTTTTGAAATCTTTCCCGCACTCTGCCACCTGGATGACACGTGGCACGTGCTGATTGGACGAGAAATTCTCTCTCCTCTACCTTTTATGGGCTTTCCTTTTGAAATTTCCTTGTGGGCCCCTTAAACTTGGACACGTGGCACTATTTCATTGGTTCGGGTCAGTGCTCGAAACCTCGCCCTTTGACTTTTGGACTATCTCCCTTGTGACACGTGTCGTGATTTGATTGGTCCGCAGGTTTGCCGGATTTTCATGCCCTTCGCGTATTTATGTCTCGGATGTCCCAAACTGTTTGGGACAAAAACCTCCGATCCGCCTGAAATGGGCTTCCTCGTCCCTCATTTGCTGATGACACGTGGCGCAATCTGATTGGCTCTCGGCTTTTTCGGCTATCCGCGTCCCTCGCGTCTCGTGGCCCCCAGATGTCCCGGGCATCTGAACTTTCTGTTTCGGCCGAACTGCGGCCGGTTCACATCCATTTGTCCCAAATGTCCCAGTGCCTCGTGGGACAAATTCTTCCGATTCGCCCGATCCGGCCGATTCGCGTTTCCGCTCAAATGTCCCTTTTGCTTCCGAATCAAGTTTGTTCTCATTTCGGCCGATCCGGCCGGTTCGTATACTTCACGTACTTGTGTCCCATTTGTCCCGAATGAAGACTTGGGAAAATTTTTCCTTCTTTCGGCTGATTTGGGCATTTTGCGTCCCGCGCGTACCTGTGGCCTAGATGTCCTTTTGCTTCATGGGCTGCCTGGAGGCTTTTCGGCCGATCCGCACCTAGATGTCCCAAATGTCCCGACTGCTCCTAGGACTAGGACTTAGCCATTTTTTTGATTTTTCTGTTTCAATCTACTTGCCTCAGGCTGAAAATCTGATGCATGTTATCGAAATTTACCCTGGGGTGAAATTTTGACAACAGTTTTGACGACTCAGCGGGGTCACCTGCCTGCTAGGTAGAAGATCAGTGGCCTTTTAGCGATCCATTGGGCATGGAGTTATAAGCAATAACCTGAAACGAGCCTGATACTGCAACTTCTTCTCCAGCAACACTCTGAACTGTAGAAAACAACCTGAGAGCAGCAAAACCTGTGCCAAAGCACTTAGGGAAATAGAAACCTAACTACCACAGGACAATGTGCATACGCACTTAGAGGAATTAAAAAAAATCTAAACTAATATTTACAAGGGCAAACCTTTTCTTTTTTAGTAGCAATGTTTAAGATAGATTCCGTTAACCGGAATCGGAAGTTCCTCTCCATCCAATGCAGACAATTGGAAGGCATTACTATTTTTGCATCCCGTGACCATGTAGGGACCACTCCAGATGGCATCAAACTTGGAATGCCTTCCTGGTTTTGCCCGATCTGCATCCCATTTCAGAACTAGGTCCCCTTCCTGGAAGGTCCTTGCTCTTGCTCTCTTATCAAACCATCTTTTTACTAAGGCCTGATCCTTTTCAATCGTCTGAACTGCATGTTCTCTGATTTCTTCTAATTCCATCAATTCTGCATACCTGACCTCCATTGGTTCGAACTCAGATAACTCAAACTGCTTCATGAGCTCCAAGGCTGGCAATTCTAATGATATAGGCAATACTGCCTCCTTCCCATAGACCAACTTGTAGGGAGAATTACCTGTAGACCTCTTTGGTGTTATCCTGTCAGCCCATAACGCTGATTTTAGCCTTGTATGCCATGTTCTTTGATTTTCATCCAGAGTCCTTCTGATGATTTTTAGCAAATTCTTGTTTGTGGACTCTGCCTGTCCATTACCCTGCGGGTAATAATTTGAAGAGGTGCTCAAATAGATTCCATTCTTGACAGCCCATTCTGTAATTTTTGAACCTATGAATGCTAATGCATTATCTGATATGATGGTGGCCGGCACACCGAACCTGGTTGCTATTTCTTCATAAAAGTCTAGTATGTTAGACTCACTTGCCTCTTTGAGCGCTACTGCTTCGGTCCACTTGGTGAAATAGTCTGTCGCTGTAAGAATCCACTTGTGGCCTTGACTCGAATTGGGATTGATGACTCCAATGAAGTCCAATCCCCATTGCATGAATGGATGATCTACTGAAATTGGACGAAGGGGCAGTGCTGCTAACCTTCCTTTCCCTGTGAAGAATGCACATTTCTTGCATTTCTTAACCCATGAGTAGCAATCATTGAATACAGTAGGCCAATAGTAACCAGCTTTCATGATTTTGAGAGTCACATTACTCATGGGGTGAAATGGCCTCCTGCCTCCCCATCATGGAACTCGTGTAAGATCTTCTCAACCTGGCCTGTCCCAATGCATCTTAATAGAACACCGTTGATGTCTTTTTTAAACAAAACACCATCAACAAGCACATATGGAACTGCTTGTAATCTGAAGTATCTTCTTTTTTCTTTGCTCATTTCTGGAGGGCACATGCCCATTTGTAGGAAATGTATCATATTTTGAGTCCAACAGGGAGTGGACACATCATCATTTTCCTGTTTTTGATCATCTTGTAATAGCAGGACAACATCTTCTTCATCTTCCGGGTTTTCTCGGTTGTTTGGAAGCGAGCTACTCACACAATCCTTTCCCTCTTACCAGCTTGGTGATCTTGATCTCAATGTCATACTCCATGACACGGGTGATCCAACCTGCCCTTTTCTCATTCAAATCCTTGTTGAGGAGGAAGTCCTTAACCCCAGCATGTGAGACCAGCAACTGGACCTTGTTGTTTGAGACTAAATGCTTGAATTTCTTCAAGCTTCTGATTACTGCAAGCACATGCTTTTCAATAAAAGAGTACCTCACTTCGCAGTCATCTAGGCTCTGGCTGAAGAAGGCAATCGACTGTTCATCATTATCTTTGTTCTGCTGTACCAGAATGGCAGAAATAGTGTCATCACCTCCAAATGCATAGAGGATGAAATCCTTGGAAAAGTCTAGGTTGATGAGAGTGGGTGCTTGGGAGATGGCTTCTTTGATTGCTTCAAAACTCTCCTTGCCTTCTGCCGTCCACTTGAAAGCCATGCTTTTCCTTAACATTTTGGTGATGGGCTTGACAAGGGTCAGTAAAATCAGGGACAAACCTCCAACAAATTTTATCCTTCCCAGAAACTCAAGGGCTTTCTTGTGGCTTGGCAATGGTAGTGCTCTTATGGCTTCAACCCTTTCTCGGATCAATTGCTGATCCTTCCTTGGAGACAATATGGCCAAGGATATTCCCTTCATGTGCAAGAAAGATGCACTTCTTAGGATTCAAAGACACTCTGAACTTTCTACACCTCTGAAACACTTGCCTGAGGTGAAAGAAATGGTCTGCTGCATTCTTTGAGAAGACAGTAATATCATCTAGGTATATCAGCACTATCTTGTTGATCAAGCCTTTGAATGCCATATCCATAGCTCGCTGGAATGTTGCTCCGGCGTTCGATAGTCCAAATGGCATCTTCTTGTAAGCATATGTGCCCCATTTGGTTGTGAAGGCTATCTTGAACTGGTCTTCCTCCTTCACCATAATTTGATTGAAGCCTGAGTAACCATCAAGTAGTGAAAACCTTTCTGAACCAGCTACGACCTGCAATATTTGCTCCATGGAAGGGAGTGGATAATGGTCCTTGAGAGAGGCTCTATTCAAATCTCTGAAGTCAACACACAGCCTGATCTCTCCACTCTTCTTTCTGACTGGAACTAAGTTGGCAACCCAACTAGAATGCTTGATTGGGAATATGATTCTTGACTCAATCAGCTTGTCCAATTCTTTCCTCATGAGAGGCTCCATGTGTGGATTGACTGGTCTCTGTTTCTACCTGACAGGCTTAGTATTTGGATCCAATTCGATGGTATGCTGAGCTAAGTTGGGATTGAAACCTTTCAAGTCTTCATAGCTCCAAGCAAACACGTCAGGGAATTCTTGACATAGCTGTATGAACTCACACCTTTCTTGCTCAGTTGTCATCTTTCCAATTTGCAATGGCTTGTTTTCTTCTACCAATATGGATACCGAATCTTCTCTCTTAACCTGAATGTTTTCTTTCTCCTTTCTAAACTGATCATTGGGGTTAAAAATGGACTCCAAAGTGATAAGTCCCTTGGGCAGCTTGTCAGTTCTCAGCTGTATCACTTGGTCACCATATTGCTGTTCCAACTTTTCTTGATTCTTAGCTGAGAACTCAGCTTCTTCTTGCAAGAAATGGATGATTTGCTGGTCATTCTCAAATACTTGCCAACTGACATCATTATCCAGCACTGAAGGCCTCACAATCACGTGGATGTTTGGCTGTACCTTGTCTTGTTGAATGTTTTCTACAATGTCAAAGGCTGCCCCTACTGCTGCAAGCCTGTCAGCAGCTTGATTCTCTTTCCTAGGAATGGCTTTAATGCCGAAACCCTCAAAATCTTCCATGAGGTCCCACACCCTGTTCTTGTAGCACCTGAGTAGATCATTTTTGGCCGCATGCTGTCCCTTGACCTGATTTACAATCAATTCACTGTCCCCAAAGACTTGCAAGTTCTTTATTTTTTTCTTGATTGCCCAATGCATCCCTTGCACCAAGGCTTCATATTCAGCAGTGTTATTGGAGCATGCAAATTGAAATCTAAAAGCTGAATAGTACTTTACTCCTTGAGGTGAAACAAGCACGGCTCCACCTCCTACACCTTGTCTACTCCTTGATCCATCAAAAAACAGCTGCCATACCTCATTGTCATCCTTGTGGTTTGGCTTGGTGATGCTAGGAATAGGTTGACTTTCTTCGTGTATACAATAGACTCCTAGCTCAGATTCTTCTATTCCTTGATAAGGATCAAAAGCATGCACCTTGCTTGCCCATTCATCAAGAGTTAGATCCGGGATGTTTCCAACTTTAGTGTCAGTTTCATCAGTGCTTGGGTGATCTTCTTGATCAAATGCTGAGCAATTGGCATTAATCTGACTTGGAGTATAGGGCTCAATGTGGAAGTTTGCAATAGGTTCTGACCTAATTGTAGCCTTAGTTCCATACCTCATTCTGAATAGCATGTGTGACCAATCAGCGGACAAATATCCCCCAATCTTGGCAGTGAAGTCCCTTGACAAACAGAGGGCAAAGAGTGGTGGAAGGTCTATGACTGACACATCTTGTAAAACAACAACATTTGGACATGCGTGCAAGGTAAGACTCAAATTTCTAATCACTCCAACTGTTGCTATTGCTGTCCCATCCAACTGCACTACTCCCTTAGATGTTATTTCATACTGGAGCCCTAACTGATCAGCTATCTGTTTAGGCATTACTGAGCTACTTGCCCCGGAGTCTATCATGCAATTGTGCACTAGCTGATTTCCAATGATTAACGAAACATAGAAAGGAGGGGGTTTCAACATCTTACCTTGTTGTCCTCCATGATTTCCCTCAGGCTGGGCAGCATTTGTAAGCACTTTGTCTTGTATCTGCTGATTCGAAGTTGGCCAGTCCTTCATGGCAGCTTGCAGCAGATCTCTTTGGCCTGGGATAGCTAGGGATTCCCACATAGATATATTGACGTTTGTTTTCTTCATCTGATCAATGATACTGAATGGTGATGAAGGATCTCTCTGCTGCCCCTTGGTTTGCACATTTACTCCTTGTATGTGGGCAGCAACAGCTGGCATTTGAGTTGGCCTAGGGGCTGTTCTTGGCTGTCCTTGTGCATTTGAAGTGGGACTTTGCTTGCCAATCATTTGTGGAGCCATGGAAGGTTGTGGATTGGCTGGGGCTAATGGCTGTTCTTCACCCAAATTTCTCCTTTTTGACCTTGTGTTTGCTGCAACACCTTGAGAAACTACCTGGTTCATGCCACAAAAATCCTCTGCTTGCCAATTTACCAATGTGGTGTCATTTGGGGCTGATTGCTGTTTGAATGTTTCTTGTTGTTGGCTGTTTTCTTGACTGTTCTCACCCTCCACACCAGTAGTTGTTACCATTAAAGCTTGAGTCAAAGCACCATTGAAGCACATGGATTGATTATGAGGCTCATTACATGGAAAACACCAATCATACTCCTAGGTAATGTTCTTTTGTCTTTGGTAATAATGCCCTAGAGGCGATATGGCATTCGGATTATAGGGCTGGAATGGTCTATTGATAGGAGGCCTTGTTTGATTCATATTTGCAGCTGGATTAGGTGGCCTTTGAGGCTGATATGGCTGCCTATTAGGTTGAGCTTGAGGCTGATACGAAGGTCTAAAACCTTGAGCTTGCTGTCTTTTGAGAGTGACCAGCTCATTGCCTAGATTTTGCAATTGCTTCATGACCTCTTGAAGCTCATTTGGGGCACTTGGAGATGAAGTGGAAGCTTCATTTGAACTCTGATTTCTAGGAGTGGGAATAGGAGCTAAGACAGGTGCTTGACTAGCACTTGGGCTCTCTAAACTTGGATATAATGGCATTGGAGGCCTAGGAGCCAATTTACCAGCTTGGATAAGACAGTTTTCGGCTCTAATGGCAATGCTATAAGCAGCAGGTAAGGTTGTGCCTCCCATAGATTGAATTAACATAGAAATATCAGAATTCAAAGCTTTAAGATAGTATAGAAAAGCACCTTCTGCTGTTGGCCTGACTGCCACTGGAATCCTATCCCAAGACCTTTGAAATCTGAAGTTGAAATCAGTCAGCTGCTCGTTGGGGGCTCTCTTGATAGTTGTCAATTGTTCTAGTAGAGACAAATTGTCTCCCTTTTCTCCAAACTGCTCATGAAGTGCAATACACAGCTGATTCTAGTTTGTGATAGAGCCAGCTCCAAGGCTCCTAAACCATTGCAATGCTTTCCCCTTGAATGAAGATGCCGAACTTTGACAGCTACATCCATTTCATTTATCTCATGGATTGCACAGACATTAGAAATGTCTTTTACATGATCACCAGGAGTGGTATGATTTTCTCCAAAAAAAATGGAATGTTCTTCAACGCTGCAATTGCAATTGGATTACGTGCATTGAGGGCAAGTGGGTTGCTGCTAGTGAAATTGACAAAGGGATTTAGTGGTTGCACCATTCTGATTGGTCGAAGGACTCTTGAATACTGAATGAAAGGCCGAGCAGGTGGAGGAGTTGAGAGAGTTCTATTTGGTGGAGATGGAGACCTTTGAATCCTTCTTCCTCTTTTCCTTCTTCTTGGAGATAATTGCAGGTATTCAAACAACACTTCTTCTTCTCCAACTCTTGACCTTGTGATTCTTCTCATAAGCTCTCAGGCCTGCACTGCTGAAACCAGTTGATCTTCCTTTTGGAGTCGCCAGATATGTGAATAATAGCTCTTTTCAAGCAAGAAAATTGCAGCAGATGCATATCAACTTTGCTGCAATAAAAATGAGACCTCTAGGTCCCACCGGGGTGCCAAAACTGTTGATGCAAAATCACAGCACCCCTGGATGCAGATCAAGTTTCTAGGTTGATCACTTTGGCATCCAATGTGATTGCATAACATTGAATCCTTTCTCCAAGTGTGGGACTTGTAAAAATGAGAAAGGATTCTCCAGAGAAGGTTGGTTCCTATTCCTTTGTTCAGATGCACATGAAATATGCAGAGGGTTTTCTCAAAACCTAATCTAATCTGCCAAGGAGACAAGGTAAGAGGATGCATAAAATAAATCTAAGCTAATAGAGGTGATGCACCGAGGAATGAAGAACACCTATTTTTCCAGTAAACACAGACCATTTGAATGTGATATAAGATTATGCACAGATGACAAAACCTGCAGTAAAAGACCAGGAGGATGCAAAAAATGAACATAGAGAGGGCTGAGAATCATCCACAGACATGCATTACTTGCTCCAAAGATTGATACAATACACCACAGAATGCCATGAGGCAGAATAGTATTACAGTTCAAATGAGAGGTTTGAATTCCACAAATTCGCCTGAGGAGAAGAAGGGAGAGGCAAAACAGAAAAATGTTCAACCTTTGAAAAGAAGCTCCTCTTTACAATATATAGAAAGAATGAGAGAGGGAAAAGAGAGAGGAAATCCAAATCTACCCCAACCACCTCCAGGTTGAATTCCATTCATCTCATTATGGTAGAAGCGGTGGATCCTGGCAAAACGGCGGGCTGTCTAATAGAAGCGGCGAATTGTCTACTGCATTAAAGTTGTTTGTTGAAGCATTACTTCTGCTTGTTATTTCACGCCAGAGGAGTTTCTTGATTTTCTCTCTCCAAACTAAACCAAAATGCAAGATTGACCCCAGAATCATGTAGAGAATTTTACCAGCTTTCCATTGATATAAAGAACGTGCCAATCCGAGCTCTGGATCGAAAGTTATGGCGATCTGAAGATTTAGGGCAAAAATGGGCCAAAACATGTTTTGAAATCTTTCCCATGCTCTGCCACCTAGATGACACGTGGCACGTGCTGATTGGATGAGCAATTCTCTCTCCTCTACCTTTCGCGGGCTTTCCTTTTGAAATTTCCTTGTGGGCCCCTTAAACTTGGACACGTGGCGCTATTTCATTGGTTCGGGTCAGTGCTCGAAACCTCACCCTTTGACTTTTGGACTATCTCCCTTGTGACATGTGTCATGATTTGATTGGTCCATGGGTTTGCCGGCTTTTCGCGCCCTTCACGTCTTTATGTCCCGGATGTCCCAAACTGTTTGGGACAAAAACCTCCGATCCACCTGAAATGGGCTTCCTCGTCCCTCATTTGCCGATGACACATGGCGCAATCTGATTGGCTCTCGGCTTTTTCGGCTATCCACGTCCCTCGTGTCCCTGCGGCCCAGATGTCCCAGTATGAACTTTCTCTGTTTCGGCCGAACCGGCCGGTTCGCGTCCATTTGTCCCAAATGTCCCAACCGCTTTGTGGGACAAATTCTTCTCGTTCTCCCGATCCGTCCGATTCGCGTACTTCTGGCCCAGATGTCCCTTTTGCTTCCGGACTATTTGTTCTCATTTCAGGCCGATCCGGCCGGTTCACGTACTTCACGTACTTGTGTCTCGTTTGTCCCGGATGAAGACTTGGGAAAATTTTTCCTTCTTTCAGGCCGATTCGGATTTTTGCATCCCACACGTACTCCTGTGGCCTAGATGTCCTTTTTGCTTCACGGGCCACCTTGAGGCTTTTCGGCCGATCCGCGCCTAGATGTCCCAAATGTCCCGACTGCTCCTAGGACTAGGACTTAGCCATTTTTCGTGATTTTTCCTGTTTCAATCTACTTGCCTGGAACTGCAAAAATCTGATGCATGTTATCGAAATTTACCTTGGGGGGTGAAATTTTGACAACAGAATCACTATCCATCCCGTGCCAAAGAGATCCACTACAAGCCGCCATGAAGAATTGGTCAACTTCAAATCAGCGGAGTTCATATGCAAGAGAAGGTACTCAAAAATTCTGCTCAACCTGAAGGGAATCATGGAGGACAGCAATGTAAAGTTTTAAATCCCCCTCTGTTCTATGTTTCATTGGTCATTAGGGATAAGCTAGTACACAATTGCATGATTGATTCTGGGGCAAGTAGTTCCATAATGCTAAAGTAAATAGCTGATCAACTAGGCCTCCAATATGAAGTTATATCCAAAGGGGTGGTGCAACTAGATTGGATAGTAGTAACAATAATGGGAATGATCAAATATTTGAATATTACTTTACATGCATGCCTCAATGTTACTACTTTCCAAGATGTGTCAGTGATAGATTTGCCACCACTCTTTACCCTATGTTTGTCAAGGGATTTCATGGCTAAAATTATAGGTTACTTATCTACTAATTGGTCACACATGTTGTTTAGAACTAGATATGGAACTAAGGCCACAATCAGATCTGAACCTATTGCAAACTTTCACATTGAGCCTCATGCTCCAAGCCCAATCAATGCCAATTGTTCAACATTTGATCAAGAGGATTATCCAAGCACAGATGAAGTTGACACCAAATTTAGAATCATCCCAGTTTGACTCTTGATGAATGGGAAAGCAAGGTACATGATTTTGATCCCTACCAAGAAATAGAAGAATCTGAGCTAGGAGTCTATTGCATACATGAAGAAAATCAGCCTATTCCTAGTATCACCAAACCAGACCATAAAGATGACAATGAGGTATGGCAGCTATTTTTTGATGGATCAAGAAGTAGGCAAGGTGCAAGAGGGGGAGCTATGCTTGTTTCACCTCAAGGCATTAAGTATTATTCAGCTTTTAGATTTTAGTTTGCATGTTCTAACAACACTGTTGAATATGAAGCTCTGATACAAGGATTGCATTGGTCAATCAAGAGAGGTATAAAAACCTACAAGTTTTGGTGACAGTGAGCTAATTGTCAACCAAGTTAAAGGGAAGCATGCTACCAAAAATGATCTGATCAAGTGTTATAAGAATAGGGTGTGGGACCTCATTGAGGATTTTGAGGGCTTTGGCATCAATTCCATCCCTAGGAAAGAAAACCAAGTGGCAGCGGGGGTTGCGGTAGAGTTGGGCAGCCTTTGATGTTGTTGAAAGTATCAAGAAAGATAAAATACAGCCAAGCATTCATGTGATTGTAAGGCCATCAGTGCCAAACAATAATGTAAGTTGGCAAGTGTTTGAAAATGACTAGAAAATCATCAATTTCTTGCAAGAAGAAGCTGAGTTCTCAGCCAAAAATTAGGAAAAATTAGAACAATATGGTGATCAAGTGGTACAACTAAGAACCAACAAATTGCCAAAGGGACTTGTCACTTTGGAGTCCATTTTTAATCCTAATGATCAATTTAGGAAGGAGAAGGCAAATATCCAAGTCAAGGGAGAAGATTTAGTGCCCATCTTGGTTGGAGAAGGCAAGTCACTTCAAATTGGTAAAGTGAAAATTGAGCAAGAAAGGTATGAGTTCATGTAACTTTGTAAAGAGTTCCCGCACATATTGTCTTGGAGCTATGACGACTTTAAAGTTTTCAATCCCAAGCTAGCTCAACACACTATTGAATTAGATCCAAGTGCTAAACCCATTAGGAAAAAACAAAGGCTAGTCAATCCACACATGGAGCCTCTCATGAAGAAGGAATTGAATAAGTTAATAGATGCAAGTATCATATTTCCCATCAACCATTCTAGTTGGGTAGAAAACTAAGTTCCAGTCAGAAAGAAGAGGGGAGAAATCAGATCGTGTGTAGACTTCAGAGATTTGAATAGAGCATCTCTCAAGGATCATTACCCACTTCCTTCTATGGAGAAGATTTTGCAAGTTGTTGCTAGCTCGAGAGGTTTTCATTGCTAGATGGTTATTCAGGGTATAATCAGGTCATGGTAAAGGAAGAAGATCAGTTCAAAACAGTCTTCACCACAAAATGGGGAACTTATGCATACAAAAAAATATCATTTGGGCTATCCAACGTTGGAGCTACCTTCTAAAGGGAAATGGATATGGCATTCAAGGATTGATAATTGAGATAGTAATGGTATACCTAAATGATATCACTATTTTTTCTAAAAGTACATTAAATCATCTCTTTCATTTAAGACAAGTGTTCTAAAGATGTAGAAGATTTGGGGTATCCTCGAATCCCAAAAAATGTATTTTTATAGCTCATGAAGGAAATATCCTTGGCCACAATGTTTCTAAAAGAGGTTTAGCAATTGATCCAGAGAGGTTTGAAGCAATAAAAGCACTTCCATTACCAACTCATAAGAAATCCCTCCAAAGTTTCTTGGGAAAAATCAAATTTTTTTGGAGGTTTGTGTAGCCCTTGTCAAGCCAATAACCATGATTTTAAAGAAAAGCATGGATTTCAAATGGATGGCTGAAGGTAAGGAAATTTTTGAGGAAATTAAAGAAGCCATATCACAAGATCCAACTCTCATTAACCTAGATTTCTCCAAAGATTTTATCCTTTATGCATTTGGAGGCGATGATACAATTTTAGAAATTTTAGTACAACAAAAAAAAGAAAATGCAGAGCAGCCAATTGCTTTCTTTAGCCAAATCCTAGAGGACTATGAGGTGAGGTATTCTTTCATTGAGAAGCAATTTCTTGTAGTGATTAGGAGCTTGAATAAATTTAAGCATCTAGTTTCAAACAACAAGGTTCAACTGTTGGTTTCTCATGTGGGAGTAAAAGACTTCCTCCTCAACAAAGATTTAAATGAAAAACATGTAGGGTGGATTACTTGTGTCATGGAGTATGAAATTGAGATCAAATTCACCAAGCTGGTCCGAGGAAAGGGATTATGTGAACAGTTGGTCTTGAGAAAATCAATGGAAGCATGCAATGAGAAGGATGTTGTTTTGATGTTGCAAGACAACCAAGAACCAAGAAGCATTCAAGAAGAGAATGATGGTGTCCTCACTCCTTGTTGGACCCAAGACATAATGCACTTCCTACACACAGGCCTATGCCCTTCAGAGATGAACAAAACCAAGAGAAGACACTTCAGATTGCAGGCTGTCCCATATGTACTTGTTGACGGTGTCTTGTTCAAGAAAGATGTGAATGGAGTGCTGCTGAGATGTATTGGGACAAACCAAATTAATAGAATACTAGAAGACTTTCATAGTGGATCAGCTGGGGGTCATTTTGCACCAAGAGTGACAGCCCTCAAGATCATGAAGGCTGGCTATTATTGGCCCAAAGTATTTAGTGATTGTTATGCATGGATCAAGAGGTGTAAAAATTGTGCATTCTTCACAAGCAAAGAAAGATTAGCAGCCCTTCCATTGCACCCAATTTCAATTGACCAGCCATTCATGCAATGGGGTTTGGACTTCATTGGATTCATTAACCCAAAATAAAACCAAGGACACAAGTGGATTCTAATAGCAACATATTACTTCAAAAAATGGACTGAGGCGGTGGCGCTCAAAGAAGTAAATGAATCTAGCATTCTAGACTTCTATGAGGGGATAGTAACCAGATTTGGTATACCTACCACTATAATATCAGATAATGCTTTGGCATTCATAGGATCAAAGGTGACTGAATGGGCTATCAAAAATGGGATTTATCTTAGCACTTATTCAAATTATTACCCTCAAGGTAATGGCCAAGGTGAGTCTACCAAAAAGAACTTGTTAAGGATCATCAAGAGGAATCTTGATGAAAATCGATGACATGGCATACTAAATTGAAATTAGCCTTATGGATCGATAGGATAACTCCCAAGATATCCACAGGTAACTCTCCATTCAGACTTGTTTATGGAAGAGAGGCAATCTTGCCCATTTCACTTGAGTTGCCAACATTGGAACTCATGAAGCAATTGGAGTTGTTATAGTTTGAACCCATGGAGGTTAGATATGCAGAATTAATGGAGCTCTAAGAAATCAGAGATTATGCAGCCCAAGCAATGGAGAAGGATCAAGCCTTAATCAAGATAACCTTTGATAGGAAAGCGAAGGCTAGAACCTTCCATTCAGAGATCTAGTGTTGAAATGGGATGCAGACCGAGAAAAGCCAGGAAGGCATTCAAAGTTTGATGCCATTTGGAGTGGCCCCTACATGGTAACAAAATGTAAGAACAACAATGCCTTCCAATTTTCTACATTATATGGTGAAGAACTGTTGATTCCAGTTAATGGAATCCATCTAAAGCATTTCTACTAGAAGGGAAGCTCCACCTTGTACATATTAGATTAGGTTTTCATCCCTCCAAGTGCTTGAGCACATTGCTTTGTTATAGCTTAGTTATACTTTTCATAAGTGCTTTGGCACAAGCTTGCTGTCCCAGAAATGCATTTTTACAGGACATGTTTAATATCAGATGATGTTCTACTCTCACACTCTTCTTTCTTGTAATTTTCTAATCAGTTGGGGGTACCAAGAAGTATTTTTGATGACTCCATGCCCAATGGATTTCTTCAGGCATCTGGTAACTTCATCCAATAGGTGGATGATCCCTCCGAGTCATTAAAAATCTGTTATCCAAAATAAGCCTCTTGTTTATTTTGTCTAACTCCCCTTCATTTCTTCCTTCCTTGTGCCTCACCAATTTTTTTAATTTATAGGCACTCAAAACTTTCTAGAAATGGTTTCATCAGATAGAGAATTTTATCATCTTTCCAGAAAGGTAAATTTTTCCTTCTAACTCCTTATATTTAGCAAGCTATGGCTCGGTGGAGTTTTGGAGGGAAATTTTCCCATGGGAGGTCCACGACCAATTAGAAGTTGCCACGTGGCATCGGAATGGTAGGTGACAAAGGAAACTTGGAAAATTGTCACCAAGTATTGGTGGGGCACATAGAATTTTTTTGGCTTGAATTCCCACCCACCAATAGGAAGTGGCCACGTGTCCAGAGGCCCATCGGAGTCTGGAGCAGTGGGGGAACTTAGAAAATTTTCAAAACTCAGCACAATGGGGAAATCTTTTCCTGAAGACCCATAAAAAATCATAGCATGCCACATGTCCTAGGAGCGTTGGGAGGTGGAGGGGTGGAAGAAAAATTTCCATTTCACTAAAATATGGAAAATAATGGAATGAGAGCCCACCCACGACGTCCCATGCCAATCGGGAGACGTGACATGTCATCGGAGCGTCGGACTAGTAGAGATTTTTGGAAAAATTTCCAAAGATCGAAAAGGTCTAAAATGATCATGGAAGGCCCACAAGCCAATCAAAACCTTCCATGTGGCATTAGAGTGGAGGGGGTGGAACTTTTCAGGAAAATTTTCCCAAAGTCAAAAAGGGGAAAATTTTAAACTTTCATCCCGCCAACCCATTTTTGGCCCTTTTTTGCCCTAAATCTTCATAAGGGCATAACTTTTGATCCAGAGCTCAAATTTTCCCAATTTGGTGTCATTGGAAATCTAGTGAAATTCTCTACACGATGAAGGGTTCAATTTTGTATTTTGATGAATAATTTTGGGAGAAAATTGAAGAAATTTCCTTGGCATGAAAAAGACGTAGAATTGACAATTCAACCACCAAATTTAATGAAGTATGTTCATTTTTCTGATCTGTAGAACAATGTACTTATAAGTATGAGTTCTTCCATGAATCCTATCACTCTGGTGTGAAATTTTTGATCCTCGTTGGTGGTTGAATTCATAAATCCGTTTTTCCTACATTTTTTTCTTTCTCTTTTTTTGCTCAACCATTAAAAGCTAGACTTGGCTCATTTTGTAAGGGTTAGACATTTTTATATTTTACGAGACTCCTTCTTTCACCTTGAAAGTGATTTTGTGGAATATCAAACCTCTTCAGGACTCGCAACATGTTTTCTACCTCTCTGTTGTTGTAATGTATTTTGATTTGGAAATGACAATGCAAACTCGTGAATGAGTTTCAGTCCTCTTCTTGTGTTGTTTGCCTCATTCTGATCTTCTATTATGTTTTAGCGAGTTTGTGCATGGTGTTTTTGCATTCCTATAATCTATGTCAATTTGCATAAGTAAATGTTCACCACTCCTTTGGTGTATCACCTTATTAGTCTTAGTTTTATTTATTTTGCATCCTTTATCTCTGTCTCCTTGGAATTTAGAGTAGGATCTAGTATTAAACCTTTGTAAAGTTTATGTATACACCTGATCGTGAGGAGTTGAAGAACTAACCTCTAACCTAGAGATTCTTTTTCCAATTTTACAAGTCCTACACTTGAGGAAAAGATTCAATGTTGTGCAATCACAATGTATGTCCATTATCAAACTAAAAAAATCCGAGACAACATCTAGGGTGCTTTTGCTGATTTGCACTAACAGGATCCTAGACAATCTAAGGATAAGTCTGGCAGTCAGGAAAGATGAAGTACAAGAACCAAAGATGGATTCTCCTTCTTACATAGATTGCAATTATGACATATGAGACATGGAGCTTGGTAATATAGACATGGAAGAATTTTGGAATAGAACCAAGGATTCTTCTCAGAGTCCCTAGATGAAGTCAATAACCAGCAGTGGCCTCCCTCTTGCAGTAGGATTCCCAATGTCTACTCAATGCCCCGAGTTCATTTTGGCATGCGCTTCCAATTATGACTCAGATTCCCGCTCAGTGAAAAATCAAGTAGGAGAAATCATAGTGAAGTTGGACGGGGTTACTTTGATGACCTCTTAAGATTGCCCAACTTTGAGGAATATGTTAATGTAGATCTTAAGTCAGCACAAAAATCCTGGGACAAAGATCAAGAAGACTACATTAAGCATGTGAATAAAAAGTTCTTGATCAAGGCCAAGCCACCATCTCTAGGTTTCCCAAGTTTGTCCCAGGAGTGATTTCATCCTTGAAATCGGTGATATTATCACGCCATCTTTGAATCAAGTATTTGGACTCCTCCACCAAGAAAATTATAAGGGTGGATGTGTCAATTCATGATCATTATAAATAAAAACAAACAAGGGATTGATTAGAGTAGTCTTATAAGTAATGAGATAGAATCGATATTTAAATGGTCTTGAGTAATGGTAAGTTTTATATGTCGTCATACATCACCTATGTAGCAGATGGAATGAGAAATTACCCAGGATTAGATGCAAAGGGAAATAGGGCAACAGAACATATATATCGGTATTTCCCTTAGCTGACAATGAAGGGGTCTGAGGATCAATTCAGAAGAGTGAATGATGCCTTCTTTTATGAAAACATCTACATGCTGAACCCTAATTTAAGGAAAAGAAGAGTCTCTGATGAGGCATGGGCCAAAGTATCGAAATGGGGTTGTATCTTCTTGCAATTCAAGAAGTTCACATACCTTCGGAGTGGTCATGTACTTGGGTGATCCTTTCGATTGCTTAGGTTCCTAGGTGATAAGCTGATCTTGATGGAGTTAGTTAGACAATTGTTGGATTTTCACAAATTCCAACAGAGTAAGCACAAGGCTACCATCTCCTTCCCTATTTCCATCAGAAGGTACACGTGCTCAACAAAGACTAAAGCCAACAATGTGGTGAATGAGATGCAATACAAGTTGAAGAAGCACATGAAGCATAGAGATGGGTTTGATTTCTGAGGAGTCCTTAAGTTGTATGGGACCTTATATCTATATGTGCCCAATGTAGAAGACATTTGGGTTGATCTTCGGGATGAAGTGGCCATCTGAAAAAAGGACAATAGTAGGTTGAAACATAAGGAGATTCAGATGTTAGATCTATTTGACATCCCGTAAGGAACTACGGCATACAACGATAGTGTCCTTGATGCCTCGTATGATGGGTTAAGTGAAGATTAATATGTATTCCCAGCCATTAATTGGTCCATTGTTGAGAATGATTCTATCGCAAGAAAATCTACTCAAATTCTTTCTTGCACTAGGGCTTGGCTCATTTCTTGGGGAATGAGTTATAAAGAAGGGATTTTTTCAAAGATAGCTACTTTGGAAGTGAGACCCTCCAAGGGAAAAAAAGGAAAAGGATAAAGACTCTTCCAAGAGACCAATAAAAGTTAAGTTTTTCAGAAAGGGGGAAGAGCAAGTGACTACATCAGTGGCCACTCTTCCACAAATGGTTGAGGTTCTTGATTCACGTCCACCACTGGAACTAGGAAATATTCCTTCAGGGGAAAAGAGGTTGGTCAACCTCTCATTCCTCTTTTGGTTGGAAGTTAATTGAAGGTAAGTATTCCTCTTATCTCTCAAGCTCTAATTTCATAATCATTACCTCCCCTATTCAACCTCCTTTGCTTCAGTTTCTTCACCAAGTTCCTTAGCCATGGCCAACATCTTCTCTGGCCTCTCACCTCTCCCCAATGAACCCAAGTTAACCATGGATATGCCTCCTCCTTCTGCAGCTTCATTCCATGAGTCCATTTCCACGCACACTACACTCGTAGTGAGCATCACTCCACAAGAAAACCTTCCTCCACATGAAGATGTGATCATAAAACCTATGGTGGGAGAAACTTCTTCCAATATGCCTCAATGGTTAATAGATTAGATCCTGAAGAAAAGGAAGGTGGTAGTTCCCCTACCAACCTTTGATTTCAGTTCCCTTAAGGTCACTCCTACCAAGTCTACCAAGAAACCCAAAACAGTTTCAAGGGTTTCAGTGGATGCCTCAGGGCATAAGTTTTCAGAAATTGCCACTCCCGTGGCTGAAAAAACCAAGGATGATATAATGGTCACCGATTATCAGATCACAAGGGTTGCTCTATGAAAAGTGATAAATGAAGGGATTATAATAGGATGCACAAGATGCCATGAATGTGTTGTGTGAGAAGCTGAAGGAAACAAAGGCAACTAGAGATGAGCTTGTTAGTGCAAATCAGCAGCACCCCTGGATGTTGATCAGGCTTCTAGTTTAATATTTTGGACATCCAATGTGATTGCACAACATTGAATCCTATCCCCAAGTGTGGGACTTGAAAAATGGGAAAGGAATCTCTAGATTAGAGGTTGGTTCCTCAACTCCCCGATCGAGATATCGCGATTCTGACAAGTTACATAGGTTTAAATTCCTAGTTCCTACTCTAAATTCCAAGGGGACAAAGATAGGGAATGCAAGAAAAATGAGACTAATGCTAATGAGGTGATGCACCAAAGGAGTAGCAGACACCTAATACTGCAATACATACACAATCCACAAGAAAACATAGCACAAAGCATGCACAAATTTCTCAAGATGTAATGAAAGATCAGGAAACAATGGTAAATATATGAAAGGATTGAGGGATTTTAATCACAGAGCATACATTATCATTCTAGATCCAATACAATGCATTACAGTGACCAAGAGGCAAAAGGGGGTGTTGTATTGCATGGAAAGGTAAAAATTTCCACAAATTCTACCAAAAAGGAAGAAAAGGGAAGTTGCAGAGCTGAAAAAGTGTCTCCTTTTTCAAAAATGAGCCCATTCTGGCTTTTACAGTGCAAGAAGTGACCCCAGGAGAGAGAAACATGGGAAAACATGGGAGAGCTTCAACCACCGACAAAAATGCAATCAAACAGCATGGGCATCCTTACAAGCCCATCCCCTGACATTTTTCACCATGCTAGGAGAGAATGCAAGCCATTCTTCATTAAAAATGGTGGTTGAAATGTCACTGGCCCATGACCATGTGCGAGAGGAATTTTTCAAAGTTCTCTCTCCAAAATCCATCAAAATACAAAAATGACCCCATAATATTGTAGATCATTTCACCATCTTTCCATTGATATAAAGAACGTGAAAAATTGAGCTCTGGATCGAAAGATATGGCCATTTGAAATTTTAGGAAAAACCAGGCCAAAAACGGATTAAGCGGGTGAAAATTTTGAAATTTTCCACATTTTTGCATTTGGGAAAATTTCCCAAAAATCCCCACACTCTACCATTCGGGTGCCACATGGCATGCTTTGATTAGACACGGGCTTTTTGTGCTTCATTCGCATCATTTTTCCCTTTGGAAAATTTTTCCAAAATCTCCATCGGGCCCATGATCTAAGGACACGTGGCATGATTTGGTTCATCATGCGGCCATTGCCACTTAACTTTCCATCACTTTTGGTCATATTTTTGAGTCGACACGTGTAAAAACCTCATTCATTACAGAATTTTCCTAGAGATTTTTCCACGCGGCCTATCCTTTATTTTTTACCGCCACCAAACATGTGGCGTGATCCCATTGGCTCGCGTTTGGGGGCGGTGTTTCTGTAAAATTTCTTTCGTTTTTCCTTTTATTTTCAGCCTTTGGGAAAAATCCCAATCATCCCCATGCTCTAAAGCTCGACTCTGGGGACACATGGCACAACATCACTGCTATCGGAGTGGCGATTTTGTTTCCTCTTAAATTTTGTAAAAACACTTCACCAAACTATCAAATCTTCGTCCATGGTCTGCTGGTCTTGAGACACGTGGCATGAGGCCATTGGCTGCAGGCCTTGCGGGAAAAATTTGGCTTTGCACCCTCGCCAAAAAATTTGCCAAAATTCTAACTTAACCTCCGTGCTCCACCGGTCCGAGGCCATAGGACACGTGGCAAAATGTGATTGGGCACGGGCCTTTCCTTTTGGATTTTCCATGGTGCCAACACTTAGTAAAATTTTTCAATTTTCTCCCCTTTGGACACGTGGTACAATCCAATTGGATGGCAGGCCGTGGCGTGAAATATTTCTTTTGAAATTTTGCCAAACACTTGGTAAAAATCCAAGTTTTCTTCCGACCCCCATCAGCTTCATTGGACACGTGGCACCATATTACCGGGCCAGGGCCTTACATGGGAAAATTTCCCACAAAAACTCCATCGATCCATAACTTCAAAAATACATGGAGTTAGGAGGAAAACTTTACCTTTCGGAAAGCTAAGAAATATCTCTATCCAACGGTGCCATTTCCGAAGGTTTTGAATGCTAAAAGCAAAAAAATTATGACTGAGTCACAAGAGAGGGAAGAATGAAAGGAGTTAGCCACAAAATGAGCAAGGGAACATTTTGGATAACAATTTTGGCGACTCAGAGGGGTCATCTACTTGCTGGATGAAGTTACCAGTTTCCTAAAACAATCTATTGGGCATGGAGTCATCAAATTCCCTCCTTGGTACCCTAACTGACTAGAACACTACAAGGAGGAAGATGGAGGGTGGAACATCACCAGATCGGAGCAAGGCCTGCAAAACACATTTCTAGGAACAACAAGCATGTGCCAAAGCACTTAGGGAAATCAAAGCTAATCTACAATGTAACAATGTGCATAAGCACTTGGAGGAATGAAAACCTAGCTAATATGTACAAGGTGGAGAATTTCCTTGATGCAATGCTTTAGATGGATCCCATTGATTTGGAATCTGTAGTTCTTCGCCATCCAATGAAGATAGTTAGAAAGCATTGTTGTCCTTGCACTTTGTGACCATGTATGGGCCACTCCAAATGGCATCAAATTTTGAATGTCTTCCCGGTTCCACTCTATCTACATCCCATTTTAACACTAGATCTCCAACTTGGAAGGATCTATTCTTGGCCTTTCTATCAAAGGTCTTCTTTATCAAAGCTTGATCCTTCTCCATTGTATGGGATGCCTGATTTTTGATTTCTAGGAGCTCCATCAATTCTGCATATCTAACCTCCATGGGCTCAAAATCCAACAACTCCAACTGTTTCATGAGTTCCAATGTTGGCAACTCAAGTGACATGGGAAAAATGTCCTCTCTCCCATAAACAAGCTTGAATGGGGAGTTACCTGTAGATCTTTTAGGAGTTATCCTATCAGCCCATAAGGCTTATTTCAACTTAGTATGCCAAGATCTCTTATTTTCATCAAGAGTCCTCCTAATGATCCTCAACAAGTTCTTGTTTGTAGATTCAGCCTGGCCATTACCCTGAGGGTAATAATTTGATGAAGTGCTTCCGTAGATACCATTCCCGACAGCCCATTCGAGCTTACCTTGGACCCAATGAATGCCAATGCGTTATCTAATATTATTGTAGCAGGTATGCCAAATCTGGTTGCTATTCCCTCATAGAAGTCCGGATGCTAGATTCATTTGCTTCTTTGAGTGCTACTACTTCACCACTTGGTGAAGTAATCTATTACTTTGATTAAAATCCATTTATGCCCTTAACTTGAATTGGGATTAATGACTCCAATGAAGTCCAAACCCCATTGCATGAATGGATGGTCAAATGAAATTGGATGCAATGGAAGGGCGGCTAGCCTCTCCTTATCTGTGAAGAATGGAAAATTCTTGCACCTCTTGATCCATGCATAACAATCACTTTGAAAATATTGGGCCAATAATAGCCAGCCCTCATGATATTTAGAGCTGTCACTCTTGGTGCAAAATGACCACCAGCTAATCCACCATGGAACTCTTCCAATGCCCTATGAATCTGATTTGTACCAATGCATCTCAGCAACACTCCATTCACATCTTTTCGCACAAAACACCATCAACAAGGGTGTATGGGACAGCCCGCAATCTGAAGTGTCTTCTTTTGGTCTTGTTTATCTCTAGAGGGCATAGCCCCGTGCTTAAAAATTTCATTATGTCTTGGGTCTATCAAGGAGTGAGGACACCATCATTTTCGTTTTGAGTGCTTCCTTGCTCATGGCTGTCTTGCAATGCCAAAACAGCCCCCTTCTCATTGCATGCTTTCCTATTTTTGTTCAAGACCAGCTGCTCACACAATCATTTCCCTCTCACCAACTTGGTGACTTTGATCTCAATTTCATATTCCATGACATGAGTAATCCAACCTACTCTCTTTTCATTTAGGTCTTTGTTGAGGAGGAAGTCTTTAACTCCCACATGAGAAACCAACAATTGAACCCTGTTGTTTGAGACTAGATGCTTGAATTTCTTCAAGCTCCTGATTACTACAAGAACATGCTTCTCAATGAAGGATTACCTCACCTCATAGTCCTCCAGGATTTGGCTGAAGAAAGCAATTGGCTACTCATCATTGTCTTTGTTCTGTTGTACCAAAATTGTAGAAATAGTATCATCACCCCCAAATGCATAGAGGATGAAATCCTTGGAAATCTGGGTTAATGAGAGTTGGGGCTTGAGAGATGGCTTCTTTGATTGCTTCAAAACTTTCCTTTCCTTCTACTATCCATTTGAAATCCATGTTTTTCTTTAACATCTTGGTGATAGGCTTGATTGGAGCTACAAAATTTGGGACAAACCTCTGAAAAAAATTTATTCTCCCTAAGAAACTTTGAAGGGCCTTCTTGTGGCTCGGAAATGGTAGTGCTCTTATGGCTTAAACTCTTTCTAGATCAATTTATAATCCTTCTTTGGAGACAATATGGCCGAGGAGCTTTCCCTCATGAGCTAGAAAAATACACTTTTTAGGATTCAAGGATACTCCAAATCTTCTACACCTTTGGAACACTTGCCTCAAATGAAAGAGATGGTTTGCTACATTTTTTGAAAAAATAGTGATATCATCAAGATATACCAACACCATGTTATTAATCAAATCCTTGAACACCATGTCCATTGCCCTTTGGAAAGTAGCTCCAGCGTTGGACAACCCAAATGGCATTTTCCTGTATGCATAAGTTCCCCATTTGGTTGTAAAGGTTGTCTTGAACTGATCCTCTTCTTTCACCATGATCTGATTGTACCCTAAATAGCCATCAAGTAATGAAAACCTCTTAGATCCAGCAACAACTTGCAAAAATACTCCACGAAGGAAGTTGATAATGGTCCTTGAGAAATGCTCTATTCAAATCTTTGAAATCAACACACAATCTGATTTCCCCACTCTTCTTTCTAACTGGAACCAAGTTGGCTACCCAACTAGAATGCTTGATAGGGAATATGATTCTTGATTCTATCAACTTATTCAATTCCTTTCTCATGAGAGGCTCCATGTGTGGATTGATTGGCCTTTGTTTTTGTCTGATGGGTTTAGTACTTGGATCCAATTCAATGGTGTGTTGAGCTAACTTGGGATTGAAACCTTTCAAATCTTCATAGCTCCAAGCAAACACATCAGGGAATTCTTGACAAATTTATATGAACTCATACCTTTCTTGCTCAGTTGTCACCTTACCAACTCGGAGTGATTTGCCTTCTTCCACCAAGATGGACACTGAATCTTCTCCCTTGACTTGAATGTTTTCTTTCTCCTTCCTAAACTGATCATTAGGATTGAAAATGGACTCCAAAGTAATAAGTCCCTTTGGTAGTTTGTTGGTTCTCAGCTATACCACTTGGTCACCATACTGCTGCTCCAACTTTTCCTAATTTTTAGCTGAGAACTCAGCCTCTTCTTGCAAGAAATGGATGATTTGCTGATCATTTTCAAACACTTGCCAACTTACATTGTTTTCTAGCACTGAAGGCCTCATAATCACATGGATGTTTGGCTATACCTTGTCTTTTTGAATGCTTTCAACAATGTCAAAGGCTGCCCCAACTGCTACAAGCCTGTCAACAGCTTGGTTCTCTTTTCTAGGAATGGATTTTATGCCAAAGCCCTCAAAATCTTCAATGAGGTCCCATACCCTATTTTTGTAGCACTTGAGTAGATCATTATTGACATCATGCTACCCCTTAACTTGGTTGACAATCAACTCACTATCACCAAAGACTTGCAAGTTCTTTATTCCTCTCTTGATTGACCAATCCAATCCTTGTATCAAAGCTTCATATTCAACAGTGTTATTAGAGCATGCAAACTGGAATCTAAAAGCTAAATAATACTTAACTCCTTGAGGTGAAACAAGCATAGCTCCCCCTCCTGCACATTTTCTACTCCTTGATCCATAAAAAAACAACTGCCATACCTCATTGTTATCCTTGTGGTTTGGCTTGGTAATGATATGAATAGGCTGATTTTATTCATGCATGCAATACACTCCTAGCTCAAATTCTTCAATTTCTTGATAAGGATCAAAATCATTCACCTTATTTTCCCATTCATCAAGACTTAGATCTAGGATGATTCCTACCTTGGTGTCAGTTTCATCAGTGCTTGGATAATCCTCTTGATTAAACGCTAAACAATTGGTATTGATCTGACTTGGAGTGTAAGGTTCAATGTGAAAGTTTGCAATAGGTTCAGATCTGATTGTGGCCTTGGTTCCATATCTTGTTCTGAACAACATGTGTGACCAATTAGTAGATAAGTAACCTCTAATCTTGGTTGTGAAATCCCTTGACAGACATAGGGAAAAGAGTGGTGGAAGATCTATTACTGAGACATCTTGTAAAACAACAACGTTGGGGCAGGCATGCAAGGTAAGACTCAAGTTTTTTATAACTCCAACTATTGTTACTATTGTCCCATCCAATTGCACTACCCCTTTGGATATGACCTCATATTGAATTCCCAACTGATCAGCTATTTGCTTGGGCATTACTGAACTACTTGCCCCGGAATCAATCATGCAATTGTGTACTAATTGGTCTCCAATGATCAATGAAACATAGAATGGAGGGGGCTACAACATTTTATCTTGCTGTCCTCCATGATTCCCTTGAAGCTGGGCAACATTTGTGAGCACCTTCTCTTGCATCTAGACTTGCTAATTTGAAGTTGACCAGTCCTTCATGGCAGCTTGTAGCAAATATCTTTGGCCTAGGATAGATAGTGATTCCCACATTGATATGTTTACATTTGTCTTCTTCATCTGATCAATGATGTTGAATGGAGATGAAGCATCTCTTTGCTGTCCCTTTCCCTGCACATTCATTCCTTGCATATGGGCAGAAACAACTGGCATTTGAGTAGGCCTAAGAGTTGTTTTAGGCAGCCCTTGTGTGTTTGGAACTGAATTTTGTTTGCCAATAATTTGTGGAGTGATAGAAGGTTGTGGATTGCTTGGAGCTAATGGCTGTTCTTCACCCAAATTTCTCCTTTTTGATCTTGTGTTGGCTGCAACACTTTGGGAGATTGTTTGATTCATGCCACAAAAATATTCTGCCTACCAGTTTACAAGTGTGGCATCATTTGGAGCTGATTGCTGCTAGAATGTTTCTGGTTGTTGGTTATTTCCTCGACTCCCTTCACCCTCCACACCAGTTGTAGTCACCATTGATGCTTGATTTAAGACACCGTTGAAACACATATACTAGTTGTGAGGTTCATTGCATGGGAAACACCAATCATACTCTTGAGCTATGTTGTTTTGCAGATCGCACTAATGCCTTAGAGGCAGATATAGCATTGGGATTATAGGGTTGAAATGGTCTGTTGGCGGAGGTCTTGTTTAATTTAAATTTATAGATGGATTGGGTGGTCTTTGAGGTTGGTATGGCTGCTGTAGCTTTGAGCTTGAGGTTGGAAAGGAGGTCTAAAACCTTAGGCTTGTTGCCTCTTGAGTGTAACCAGCTCATTACCTAAATTTTGTAGTTACTTCATGACTTCTTGAAGTTCATTTGAGGCACTAGGAGATGAAGTAGAAGATTCACTTGAATTCTGATTTCTAGGAGGGGGAATAGGAGCTAAAATAGGCACTTGACTAGTACTTGGGCTTTCTAAACTTGGGTATAATGGCATTGGGGGTCTAGGAGCTAGCTTTCTAGCTTGAATCAAACAATTTTCAGCTCTAATGGCAATGTTATAAGCAACAGGGATAGTTGTGCCTCCCATGGATTGAATTAACATAGAAATATCATAATTTAAAGCTTTAAGGTAATATAGAAAAGCACCTTCTGCTACTGGCCTTACTACCACTGGAATTCTCTCCCAAGTCATTTGAAATCTAAAGTTGAAGTCAGTCAGCTGCTCATTGGGAGCTCTCTTGATGGTTGTCAGCTATTCCAAAAGGGACAAGTTGTCTCCCTTTTCTCCAAACTGCTCATGGAGGGCTATACATAGCTGGTTCCAATTTTGGATAGAACCTGAGGCAAGACTCCTGAACCATTAAAAAGATTTCCCTTTGAATGAAGAGGTAAATAGTTTGACAAAGAACTTGCATCTCATTGAACTCATGGATTGCACAAATGTTAGCAATGTCCTTGACATGATCAATAGGAGTGGTTTGATTTTATCCAAGAAAGTATGGGATGTTCTTCAATGCTGCAACCGGATTGGATTACAATGCATTGAGAGAAAGTGGGCTACTTGCCAAAGGAAATTGACACAGGGGTTGTTTTGTGCCATTCTGATTGGCCTTAGAACCCTTGTTGATTAAATGAAAGGCCTACCAAGTGGAGGAGTTGAGAGAGTTCTATTTGGTGGAGATGGAGACCTTTGAATTCTCCTCCCTCTTCACCTTCTTCTTGGAGATAACTATAGATACTCAAACAACACTTCTTCTTATCCAACTCTTGACCTTGTGTTGATTCTTCTCATGAGTTTTTAGGTCTCGCACTTTAAAACCAGTTGATTCTTACGCCAAAACTATTGGTGCAAATTAAAAAGCACCCCTGGATGTTGATCAGGCTTCTAGTTTGACATTTTGGACATCCAGTGTGATTGCACAACATTGAATCCTCTCCCCAAGTGTGGGACTTGAAAAATGGGAGAGGAATCTCCAGATTAGAGGTTGGTTCCTCAACTCCCCTGATCAGATATATCACTTACAAGTTACAGAGGTTTAAATTCCTAGTTCCTACTCTAAATTCCAAGGGGACAAAGATAGGGAATGCAAGAAAAATGAGACTAATGCTAATGAGGTGATGCACCAAAGGAGTAATGCAGACACCTAATACTATGCAATACATACACAATCCACAAGAAAACATAGCACAAAGCATGCACAAATTGCTCAAAATGTAATGAAAGATCGAAACAATGGTAAATATATGAAAGGATTGAGGATTTTAATCACAGAGCATACATTATCATTCCAAATCCAATACAATGCATTAAAGTGACCAAGAGGAAAAAGGGGTGTTTTATTACATGGAAAGGTAAAAATTTCCACAAATTCTACCAAAAAGGAAGAAAAGGGAAGTTGCAGAGCTAAAAAAGTGTCTCCTTTTTACAAAAATGAGCCCATTCTAGCTTTTACAGTGTAAGAAGAGACCCTAGGAGAGAGAAATGTGGGAAAATGTGGGAGATCTTCAACCACTAACCAAAAATGTAATAAAACAACATGGGCATCCTTACAGGCCCATCCCCTAACATTTTTCACCATCTTTGGGAGAGAATGTGAGCCATTCTTCATTAAAAATGGTGGTTGAAACATCATTTCTGTCCATGACCACGTGCCAGAGGTGTTTTTCAATTTCTCTCTCCAAAATCCATCAAAATACAAAAATGACCCTAGAATCTTGTAGATAATTTCACCAGCTTTCCATTGATATAAAAACGTGAAAACTCGAAAGCTATGGATCGAAAGATATGGCCATTTGAAATTTTAGGGAAATCATGGCCAAAATGGATTGGTGGCGAAAATTTTGAAATTTTCCACTTTTTTACATTTGGGAAAATTTCCCAAAAAATCACCATGCTCTGCCATTTCAGGTGCCACATGGCATGCTTTGATTGGACACGGGCTTTCCGTGCTTCATTCCCATCATTTTTCCCTTTAGAAATTTTTTCCAAAATCTCCGTCGGGCCGATGATCTGAGGACACGTGGCATGATTTTGTTCACTGCGGGCCACTACCCCTTAACTTTTTTGTTGCTTTTGGTCATATTTTTGACTTGGACATGTGGCAAAACCTCATTCATTGCGTGCTTTTTCTAGAGATTTTTTAGGCAGCCTGTCCTTTATTTTTTTACTTCTACCAGGACACGTGGCAAGATCCCATTGGCTCGCGTTTGGGGGTGGTTTTCCCTATAAAATTTATTTCATTTTTCCTTTTCTTTTTAGCCTTTGGGAAAAATCTCGATCTCCCCATGCTCTAAAGCTCCGACCCCTAGGGAAACATGGTGCAACATCACCGGGCCGGGCCGGGTAGCGGGCCGAACTTTCCTCTTGAATTTTGTAAAAACACTTCACCAAATTATCAAATCTTCCTCCGCGGTCCGTGGGTCTTGAGACACGTGACATGATGCCATTGGCTGCGGTCCTCGCGGAAAAAATTGGCTTTGCACCTCGCCAATTTTTTTCCAAAATTCTAACGTAACCTCCGTGCTCGCTTCGGTCTGAGGCCATAGGACACATGGCAAAACGTGATTGGGTGCGGGCCATTCCTTTTGGATTTTCCATGGCACCAACACTTAGTCAAATTTTTCAATTTTTTCCCCTTGGACACATGGTGCAATCCAATTGGACAAAGAGGCTGCAGGGTGAAATATTTCTTTTGAAATTTTGCCAAACACTTGGTAAAAAATCCAAGTTTTCCTTCGACCCCCGCTTCCTTGGACACGTGGCACCATATTATTGGCTGCGGGCCTTACATGGGAAAATTTCCCACAAAAACTCCGCTAAGCCATAACTTCAAAAATACATGGAGTTAGGAGGAAAAATTTACCTTTCTGGAAAGCTGAGAAAGATCTCTATCTAATGGTGCCATTTCTAGAAGGTGTTGAGTGCCTGAAAAGAAAAAAATTATGACTGAGGCTCAAGAGAGGGAAGAATGAAAGGAGTTAGCCAAAAAAAATGAGCAAGGGGAACATTTTCGATAATAGAGCTAAAAGAGAAATTAGAGCAGCTGAAAGAAGTACTACTCAAGCTTTCAAAGCCTCCTAAGTCAACACCATCATCTTCTACTCCTATCGTTCGATTTCTCATCGGTACCCATGATTGAGAAGATTAATGAGAAGTGGAGAAAAATCAATGAATGGATACAAAGGCTGCTACTACATGGAAAAAGGTCATTGACGACAACGTGGAAGTCTAAAAATCCTTGGAGCATATAAAGAAGGATGGCGAGAAAATGGATGATGAATTTTTAGTAGAAGTTGGGAACCTAGAGTTAACTTTTGAAGCTCTCAATATGCTGAAAAAGTTTCCATCCCGCATCTTGGTTGAAGAAGGTAGCATTCCACATGGGGAAAAGCATTTTCAACCAATCAAATCCATTAGATTCAGAATAAAGATTCTCAATGAAGCTTGCAGCAAATTGAGGGAATCAAGAGATCAATTGGTTGATGGCACCATGACATAAAAGAAGAGCTAATCAAGATCTACGCTAAAGTTTTGAATGAAAGGTCAAGTATTCTACCTATTGATGATATTTACAAGTAGATCCAAGAATTAATTCAGCACGAACCAACTTATGGCTTTATCCTGAAATCATTGATAGGTTCTTGAAGATTGAACATTCTTTGGAAAAACTAAGGAAACTCAACAAAAGACTGAAGAAACTTCCTAGTTACATGAATGATACTCGGAAAACATGTGAAATTCTAAGTGACCATTCCACCGCGCCTGATGAAGATGAGATGTAGGGAATAATCTGAAATTTCCAGGAATTTTGGGGCAAGCAAGAGGAAGACAAAAATGATGAAACAAAATAGGCATAATATTTCATGTCATTTCAATCTGAAATCGACATGTATTTTTCATTTTCATTTTGTTATGTAGGAAGACAATTTTGACTTGATCTCCTGTATGAGATTCAAGCAAAATAGGACTCTCATTAGTAGACTATTTTCTAGGATTTATCCTATTTTGTCTCAACTCCTTTTATTATAAATAAGGGATGCTTGTGCATTTTAAAGGGTTGACATTTTTGGAATATTGAGAACTATTGTGAAGAAGAAACACTTTGTGTTTTCTTTTGATCATTTGAGGAATAAAACGGATGTTATTTTTGTAAACTTTGTGTTATGAGATTCATATATCTTAAGATATTGTTCTTATGTTCAGGATCTTAAGCTATTCTTTATTTATCATTCTCGATTATTTTAATTGTTTCAAACATTACATTACATTTGTAATCTAAAGCTCGTATGATTATTTCATGCTCTGTGTTTAATCAAAAGAAAATACGTTGCTCTCATTTCCTTTCCATTGTGTTTCTTCCATAACAGTAATTTCCTTTCTAATCCTTTCCATTTCTAAAATTGTAACATCTTCACCTTACATGGATATAGATTTCGGGATTCTATCCCAACCCCAATGGTTAGATTAGTGTGAATACTGTATATATTATTTCTAATGTGTTTTAGATTAGTAATAAACAAGCAGCCTCACCTATCTTTAAGGAGGGATTTAATCCCATGTACTATGGTTGAACCTCATATTTTGGCTTGAAAAAATATCCAACCAACAGTTTTTGGCGACTCCACTGGGGAATACAGATTGATAAGACTAAGCTTATCCTATTGGTGTCTAGCAACTCCGTATTTGCCTTATTTTCAAAAAGATCTATTTTCTAGTTCAAGCTAGCCAGAAAGATCTTCACTTGGTCAAGCCGAGCCGGGGTGGAACTGATTCATTCTTTGATTTTCTTCAGCAACATAATTTTATACTTTCACCCAACAATGTTGCATCTAGCCGAGTAAGAAGTTCTTCACCCATCCGAAGAACTCAGATTCCTCAAGAACAAGAAGTTTCTACAACTTGTCATGCATTATTCTTGTCGGATATTCAGATTCATGTATGCACTTCATTTAGAAGAATGGCAACACAACATGTGCCTTGGGGTGTGGCTATTGGTCCTCTTTCCCTTACTCCACCATTGCATGACCTACCTCATGGATCACATAAGAATATTCCTAAGTTCAACGGTGATGGAAAACAACATCCTGATGAACACATCACTTCATTCTTTGTTACATGTGGCATTCTTGGGGTTGCTCATGAAGACATCTCTGTTCAAATCTTCATTGAAACATTGCATGGCGTAGCAGCAAAATGGTTTTACCATCTCCCAAATGCATGCATTACCAACTAGGCTACCATGAGATCCGTATTTGAAGTAAGGTTCAAACTAGCTAAATATTCTCATGCCTTGTTAGCACAACTTACACACATGAAGGAGTCTTATGAACCCATGCGGGACTTCATAGCCAAATTCAACAAGCTGATCCGTAAGATTCTAGACCTAGTTGTTCCTACTCTTGAAAATCAAAAGTGTTTCTTCATCAACGCTCAACCTCCTGATGTGAGCTTCTTGTTGAGAAGATCTGTTATTCTTGATTTGGCCACCACTCAAGCTATAACCACTGAAATAGAAGATGATCTTATTCTGGCCGCAAAGATTAGAAGAGAGTCATCTAAGAATAAAATTCAAAGTTCTTCTCGTAGTATTACGATCCTATGATTCTAAAGATGGTCAATGACTTTATCACTTTAAATAAGAAAATGTCTCAACAAGCGACCAATGCTTCTTATCGGGATATTCCTTGATGGAATTTCAACAATGCCAATGGAACCCCTCCAAGAGATAGGAATCATTTGATTGCTACTCCCACCAGGTTGGCCATTGAAGATCCTCCTATCAATGCAGCAGTTGAAATAGTTGAGGAGGGTGAAGAACCGAAGATCACGATTCTCATGACGCTTTTGAAGCTTCAGGAAATGCTGATGGGTCTTTTGATGATTCAACTGGTGACTCTAGCATTGGGTACTTGGAGTATGAATAAGATGAAGGTGAGCATGATGGCCAATCATTTGCAGTCTTCACTCGATCCCAATCTTAGAATCCCAGAAATCTAGTTAAAGGCTCTAAGGAGAAAAGTAAAGAAGCTCCCGTAGTTATGGCTAAAAGAGGATCTCCCATCTTAGCACAAACTAAAAAGGAGACAACTAAAAAGGTAACTTCATCTTCTAACTCTTTGTCTCCTACCCCTAAGGCCAGTACCTTAGCTTAGACCAATGTAACCAGAACTGAGCCCACCATCATCCCCTCATATACCACTTTTGACATTATCGATCATGCAAAGAAAACCAAAATCCAAATGTCGGAAGCCGAATACCTTCAGTCCAACCTTGAGCAATTTGAGAAACTTGCCAAATTCATTAGAAGCAAGGATGTTATTCCTCTATATTTGAAAGGAATTTTCCTTGCCCCACTTATCCTTTACCTCGAGTAATATGAACTTTTCTACTTCTTGGGAAATATTGAACCATTTTATTTGTCTTTACTTATAAACGGTTTTAAACTCAGCAATTACATAATTGACTTAGGAGCCTCTGATAATGTAATTCCCACAAAAGTAGCTCATTCCCTTAGAATCACACTGCGACTAAATATTACAGGTGGTGCTACTCCATGGAAACTAAACAAGTCCCCTTGATTGTCCAAATCAAGGATGCACGATTGCATTTGTTGCATTTCCGGAAAGAGAGTAAAAATGACTATCCTAGTTGCTGATATCCCAAATGCTTATGGGATTCTATTGGGAAGAGGTTTTTGTAAAGATGTTGGAGGATAAATCAACATGGATTGGACCAAAGATAAAATTCTAGTAAATGGATTTCCTAATGTCCTTCACCCTGAAGCACAAGTGAAGTACCTGGTTACTAAATCAGATGATCCTAAGGCTCAAATTCTCTTTGAAGATGTAGGCTTGGGTAATTATTTCTTGACATCTGAGGTGCCCTCTGTAGAAGTCAAGGAAGAATATCCTAACACTATTTGGACCCTTGAGTTTGACCGGAGCTATTCAACTACTAGTTCAGGTGGTTCTTATATCTCCAGATTTCAAGATCTTTCCCTTTGCTTTCAAGTTGCAGTTTGATAATACTAACAACACAGCCAAGTATGAAGCTTTGTTATTAGGATTAGAAATGGCAAGAAAAAAGGAATCCAAAATCTCAAAGTACAGGGAGATTTCGAGTTGATTGTGAATCAAGTAAGGGGGATTTATCAGGTAAAAATGATCACCTAATACATTACGAAACAAGGTTTGGGACAACATAGAATGCTTTGATGCTATTTCCATTAAGGAAGTCTTAAGAGATTACAATGATAAAGTTGATTCCTTATCTATTTCTGCATATCTTCTTCTCCCCCACCCATAGATCAAACAAGACACGTATACCATTGAGATCATGTATCATCCAATCATTCCGGATAACTCAAAGCACATTGGCAAGTGTTTAATGAGGATCAACATGTATTGTCTTTTCTTGAGAACGTCGATAACTTTAGTGAGATTTATTTTAAAGGATCGAATCAGCTTTTCATGAGTCTCTGTCTCTAATTCATATCAATAAATTGATGGTGAACTCATCCAGATCAAAGGCAATAAGATTCTCAAGGGATTACTTTCTCTAGAAGGACTGTTTGACAAGCATGACCATTTCATACAGGATAAAAGGAAAAATGAAGGTGCTTCCTCATAAAAGGTAGATCAAGTTAACCTAGGATTTGCTAATCAACCATGGATAGCAAACATTGGGAAATTTTATTCTCCGGAGGAAAGAGAAAGATTCATTTCACTCCTGAAGAGATATATAGATGTCTTGGCATGGTCCTATGTGGATATAAAGTATTTCAAGCCCAAGGATGTGCAACATAGCATCCCTTTGAAGCCTGAGGTTTAACCCTATAGGTAGAAGCAGAGGCATTACAACCCAAAGATATCGTACTATTCTTACAGAAATTGAAAGATGTTAGGCGCGAGGATTATCTTCCCAATCCATTATTCCACCTGGGTTTCAAACATTGTCCCTGTTAGAAAGAAGAATGGTGAAATCCGGATTTGTGTTGACTTCCAGATCCTTAATTAGTCTTCATTGAAAGATAATTATTCATTACACATCATTAACTGGGTATTACAGACTGTCACTGGATCATAAATGTTATCCATGCTTGACAAATTTTTGGGGTATAATCAGGTTGAGGTAGCTGCTGAAGATCAACATAAAACAACATTCACCACTCCATGGGGAACCTTTTCTTACAGGAGAATTCCTTTTGGTTTGATTAATTCTAGAGCCATGTTTTAAAGGGCTATGGACTTATCTTTCAGAGATTTAATGGGCAAGGTCATAGTTGTGTATTTGGATGACTTGACAGTCTTCTCTAAAAAGCAAAGTGATCATTATGATCACCTTGAGCAAGTAATCTTAAGGTGCAGGCATCATGGGATTTAATTATATCCTAAAAATTCCATGTTTGGAGTGACAGAAGGAAATTTTTGGGTCATATTGTGAATAAATAAGGAACCAAGATTGATCTAGAGTGGGTGAAGGCCATCCAAATCCTTACCCTACCCAAAAGAAAAAAGCGGGGTGCACTCCTTTTCAGGAAGGTCAATTTCCTAAGAAGATTTGTACTGAATTTGCCAATAAAACCAAGGATATCCTTAGCATTATGAAGGATAAAAATCCATTTCGATCACGAATCAAGGGAAGCTTGATTTTTAAGAAGTTAAATGAGCAATTTCTCATGCTCCTATTCTGGTATGCCCAGATTTCAAGAAATATTTCATCATGTATAGCTACGCTTCCGCACATATAGTATCGGCCATCCTGATGCAGGAAAATGAAGAAGGAATTGAAGCTCCCATTTCTTTCATGATCTACCCACTAAAGGAACATGAATTGAAGATGTCACAGATTGAAAAGAATGTTTATGCAGTGGTGAGAGTAGTGAAACATTTCAAGTATTATGTCTTGAGTTCCCACACTCTCATTCTAGTTCATGATACCGTATTTAAATCCATTCTGACCCAACAAGAGTTGGGTATTCAATGGGGTAAATGCATTATGGGTAGATCAGATTACTCCTAAGTGAGTCATTGGAATGTCCCCATTCCAATTATTGTATGGGATTGATGCCGAGATTCCTATCTCTATATAATTTCCAGCCTTACGACTGGCTAAAGCAATTGCGGATGAAACCTTTCAAAGTTTTATTGAAATAAGGATAATGTACCTAGCCGTGAGTTAGAAGAAGAATGGAGAAAGTTGGTGGATCACATTGTAGATCATTAGAGAAAAGTCAAAATGATATTTGACAAATAATCAAAGAAACACAATTTCTAGACCAGAGATCTAGTACTTCTCTAGGACAAGAGGAGTAGAAAGGGATGCATGACAAGTTTGACTCCTTATGGAAAGGTCCTTTCAAAATCCATCACCAATGGTGAAAATAGATTTTGTCTATCATACCTTGATGGAGAGTTGCTCCCCCTACATTTCAAAGGGCCAACATTTGAAGATGTTCCACCGATGTCTGCAAGATGCTCTCTTACCGTATCATAATTTATTTTATGTTGTGTCTACTTTCTTTTCTTTCTTTCATTGTTTATTTTCAGTTTTCTTCTTCGACTTCGTAGCCAAATGGATAAATCTTTTGATATATGAGTTCTATTCCTTTGACGTCTCAAAGAAATTCCCAATGGGCCGTTGTTATCTCATTTTTGGTGATTTCAGCTAAAATTAAGATAACCATAGAATTTTTTTAACAAAATCTCCTAAAAATTCCTTTGAAGGAGATCTTCGGATTTTCAGGTTTCCATCACATGGAAACATGTATTTTACATGCTTCATGTCAATTGTCTTATGAAACACAAATCAGATTACATTCTAGTGTATCAGGTTTTCGTAACTCGGGAGCATCGGAACATATGGGTAAGTGCGGCAAGTTGGGGGACAAAAAGGGGTCATAAGTGGACGTCATATTGCAAATAACAACATAATATCAACTTGTAGGGATTATTAGCAATACATACTTTGTTATCCAATTTTCACCCCGTGGTAAAATTGATAACATGCATTAGAACACTCGAGTCCCGGGAAAATAGATCGATTCAGGGTAAAAATCATGTTTCTAAGGTCCCCTCGGATTTTTCTAACTCTCATGTCCAAGGAGAAAAGAGCAAGTTCTAAGAAAAGGGTGAAAAAGTTGCAAAAAACAAGCTAGGCCAGAAAATCTTGAAAATTGGCTAAGTCCTGGTCCAGGCGGCCCTCGGGACAGATTGGGACGTCGGGGCGAAACTCCAGCCGAAAAGCCTCCAGTGGCCCAAGCGAATGGGACATCCAGGCCGTGAGGACGCGTGGGACGTGAAAAGGTGAACCGGCCGAAGGTAAAAGAAAAATTGACTAACTACTGAGTGGAACAGGCTGGGACATCTAGGCCACGAGGACGCGAAGGACGCGAACCGCCTGGATCGGCCGAAACAAAGAACTTTAACACTGGGACAGTTGGGACAAAGGGACGCGAGGGACGTGGAGAGCCGAAGGAGCCGAGAGCCAATCAAATCACGCCACGTGTCATCGGCCAAAGAGGGATAGAGAAGCCTAGATCGGGTGGATCGGAAGTTTTGTCCCAGATAGTTTGGGACATCCGGGACAAAAGGACGTGGTGGATGCGAAAAGCCGGCAGGCCCGTGGATGAATCAGAAAATGCCACGTGTCACAAGGGAAAATGTCCAAAATTTCAAAGGGGCAAGGTTTAAAGCACTGGCCTAAGCCAATAAAAAGAGGACACGTGTCCTAAGGAGAAGGGGAGTGCGGAGCTCGGGGAGGAATTAGAGAATTTGGCAAAAGTTTTGGCCAAAAACTAAAAGCAAAGGTCTTCCCCGCACCCCTGTCGACCAATCAATGCATGCCACGTGTCCCAAGTGGCGGGGGCGCGGGGGAAAAGTGGAAAATTTTCCAAAAAATTAAAAAGGTCAAATTTCAAGGGAAAACCCATGGGTAAGGGAAGGAGAGAGAATTTCTCATCCAATCAGTGCCCGACACATGTTGTCCAGTGGCGGAGCACGAGAAAAAATTTCAAAACCCATTTTTGCTGTTTGTGCCCTAAATCTTCATATCACCATATCTTTTGATCCAGAGCTCGGATTTACACGTTATTTATATCATTGGAAAGCTTATAAAATTATCTACATGATTATCAATATTGAATTTTGGTTCATTCTAGAGAGAGAAAGTTAAGAAACAGCTCGACACGTGTCCATGGCCGAAATGACATTTCAGCTACCAAATTTAATGCAGAATGGGTCGCATTCTCCTCCAATTCAGTCAAAAATGACAGGGTATGGGTTTGTAAGGTCCCCATGCCATTTTAATGCATTTACATCGAGAGAGAATGGGATCCCATGTTTTATACATTTTCTCTCTCCTGGGCTCGACCCATGCAATGTAAAAGCGAGATTTGGCTCATTTCAAAAGGTGGAACACTTTTGGCATAGCAATCTACTTCTTTCACCTCCAGCAAGTGACTGATGCAAGAATCGGACCTCTTAAAAGATTGTAACAGTTTTTACCTCTCTCGAAGTTGTAATGCAAAGATGGTTTTGACATTGGAAATGATAATGCAAGCTTTGTGAATGATTTCAGTTCTTTGTTTGTAGTATTTGCTTCATTTCGGACCCTAAATTATATCTTATCACTGTGTATGTTTTATGCTGCAATCTTTGGTTTGTGTCTGTTTGCATGACCAAAATATTCACCACTCCTTTTTGGTGCATCACCATCTTTAGTTAGTTTAAATTTTTGCATTTCTATCCTGTCTCCTTGCATTTAGAGTAGGATTAGGATCTAACCTCTGTAGTTGTGCAAGCATTAGATCTAATCGGAGGATTTTGAGGAACCACCTCTAATATGGAGATTCCTCTCTCGGTTTCACAAGTCCCACACTTGGAGAGAGGTTTCCATGTTGTGCAATCACACTTTGGATGCCTAAAACATCAACCTAGAAGCCTGATGAGCGTCAGGGTGCTTTGTGATCCTACACTAATAGTTTTGGCACGCCCGGTGGGACCCTGAGGTCTCATTTTTATTGCAGAAAATTGATGTGCATCTGCTGCAATTTTATTGCTTAAAAAGAGCTATTATTTGCATGTCTAGTGACTCCAAGGGAAGAATCAACTGGTTTCAGCGATGCAGGGCACGAAAACTCATGAGAAGAATCACCACAACGTCAAGAGTTAGAGAAGAAGAAGTGTTATTTGAATACCTGCAATTATCTCCAAGAAGAAGGCAAAGAGGAAGAAGGATTCAAAGGTCTCCATCTCCACGAAACAGAACTCTCTCAACTCCTCCACCTGGTAGGCCTTTCATTCAGTCAATAAGGGTTTTAAGACCGATCAAAATGGCACAAAACAACCCCTACGTCAACTTCACAGGCAGCAGCCCACTTTCCCTCAATGCACAACATCTAATTCCTATTGCAGCCTTGAAGAACATTCCCTACTTCACTGGAGAAAATCAGACTACTCCAGGTGACCATGTTAAAGATATTGCTAACCTTTGTGCGATTCATGAAATCAATGAGATGCAAGTGGTTGTCAAGTTCTTGGCATCTTCATTCAAGGGAAAACATTGCAATGGTTTAGGAGCCTTGGGGATGGTTCTATCACAAATTGGAATCAGCCATGTATAGCACTTCATGAGAAATTTGGAGAAAATGGAGACAACTTGTCTCTTTTGGAGCAGGTGACAACCATCAAGAGAGCTCCCAATGAGCGGTGACCGATTTCAACTTCAGATTTCAAAAGACTTGGGAGAGAATTCCGGTGGTAGTCGGGCCCAACAACGAAAGGTGCTTTTCTCTACTATCTCAAAGCTCTAAATTTTGATATTTCTATGTTAATTCAGTCCATGGGAGGCATAACTATCCCTATGGCTTATAGCATTGCCATTAGGGCTCAAATTTTTGATCCAAGTGGCAAACTTGCCCTGACCCCCATGCCACTGTTTCCAAGTTTAGAGAGTCCAAACACCAATCAAGCACCTAATTTGGCTCCTTCTCCCACTCCTAGAAATCAGAGTTCAAATGAAGCTTCCACTTCATCTCCAAGTTCCCCAAATGAGCTTCAAGAAGTCATGAAGCAATTGCAAAACCTAGGCAATGAGCTGGTTACTCTCAAGAGGCAACAGGCCCAAGGTTTTAGACCTTCTTATCAACCCCAAGCTCAGCCTAACAGGCAGCCATACCAACCACAAAGGCCACCTAACCTAGCTGCAAATATGAATCAAACAAGGCCTCCTGCCAATAGACCATTTCAGCCCTATAATCCAAATGCCATATCTGCCTCTAAGGCATTGGTGCCAACACAAAACAACATTACCTAGGAGTATGATTGGTGTTTTCCATGCAATGAGCCTCATAACCAATCCATGTGCTTCAATGGTGCTTTGAATCAAGCACTAATGGTGACAACTACTGGTGTGGAGGGTGAGGGCAGTCAAGGAAATAGCCAACAAAAAGAAGGATTCCAACATCAATCAGCCCCAAATGACACCACATTGGTAAATTGGCAAGCAGAGGATTTTTGTGGCATGAACCAGGTAGTTTCTCAAGGTGTTGCAGCCAACACAAGGTCAAAAAGGAGGAATTTGGGTGAAGAACAACCATTAGCCCCAACCAATCCACGACCTTCTATGGTTCCACAAGTGGTTGGCAAACAAAATCCAATTTCAAATGCACAAGGGCAGCCAAGAACAGCCCCTAGGCCAACTCAAATACCAGTTGTTGCTGCCCACGTGCAAGGAGTGAATGTGCAAACCAAGGGACAGCAAAGAGATCCTTCATCACCATTCAACATCATTGATCAGATGAAGAAGAAAAATGTTAATATATCAATGTGGGAATCCCTATCTATCCCAGGCCAAAGAGATCTGCTACTACTGCCCCATGAAGGACTGCCAACTTTGAATCAGCAAGTTCAGATGCAAGACAAAGTACTCACAAATGCTGCCTAGCCTGAGGGAAATCATGGAGGACAGCAAGGTAAAATGCTGAAACCCCCTCCTTTCTATGTTTCATTGATCATTGGAAATCAGCTAGTACATAATTGCATGATAGACTCCGGGGCAAGTAGCTCGGTAATGCCTAAACAAATAGCTGATCAACTAGGGATCCAGTATGAAACAACATCCAAAGGGGTAGTGCAACTGGATGGGATAACAGTAGCAACAGTTGGAGTGATTAGAAACTTGAGTCTTACCTTGCATGCATGTCTAAATGTTGTTGTTTTACAAGATGTATCAGTCATAGACCTTCCACCACTCTTTGCCCTATGCTTGTCAAGGGACTTCACAGCCAAGATTGGGGGATATTTGTCTGCTGATTGGTCACACATGTTGTTCAGAACGAGGTATGGAACTAAGGCTACAATCAGGTCTGAACCTATTACAAACTTCCACATTGAGCCTTACACTCCAAGTCAGATTAATGCCAATTGCTCAACATTTGATCAAGAAGATCACCCAAGCACTGATGAGGCTAACACCAAGGTTGGAAGCATCCTAGATCTAACTCTTGATGAATGGGCAAGCAAGGTACATGCTTTTGATCCTTACCAAGAAATAGAAGAATCTGAGCTAGGGGTCTATTGCATACACGAAGAAAATCAGCCTATTCCTAGCATCACCAAGCCAAACCACAAAGATGAAAATGAGGTATGGCAGCTGTTTTTTGATGGATCAAGGAGTAGACAAGGTGTAGGAGGTGGAGCCATGCTTATTTCAGCTCAAGGAGTAAAGTACTATTCAGATTTTAGATTTCAGTTTGCATGCTCCAATAACAACTGCTTGAATATGAAGCCTTAGTGTAAGGGATGCATTGGGCAATAAAGAAGAAAATAAAGAACTTGCAAGTCTTTGGGGACAGTGAATTGATTGTAAATTAGGTCAAGGGACAGCATGCTGCCAAGAATGATCTACTCAGGTGCTACAAGAATAGGGTGTGGGACCTCATGGAAGATTTTGAGGGTTTTGGCATCAAATCCATTCCTAGGAAAGAGAATCAAGCTGCGCGAGGCTTGCAGCGAGGGGCAGCCTTTGACATTGTGGAAAGCATTCAACAAGACAAGGTATAGCCAAACATCCACATGATTGTGAGGCCTTCAGTGCCAGATAACAATGTTAGTTGGCAAGTGTTTGAAAATGACCAGCAAATCATCCATTTCTTGCGAAGAAGAAGTTTGATTTCTCACCAAAAATAAAGAAAAGTTGGAACAACAGTATGGTGACCAAGTGGTATAGCTGAGAACTAACAAGCTGCCCAAGGGACTTATCACTTTGGAGTCCATTTTTAACCCCAATGACCAGTTTAGAAAGGAGAAAGCAAACATTCAGGTCAAGAGAGAGGATTCAGTATCCATATTGGTAGAAGAAAACAAACCATTGCAAATTGGAAGGATGACAACTGAACAAGAAAAGTATGAGTTCATACAACTGTGTCAAGAGTTCCCTGATGTGTTTTCTTGGAGCTATGAAGACTTGAAAGGTTTCAATCCCAACTTATCTCAGCATACCATTGAATTGGATCCAAATACTAATCCTGTCAGGCAGAAACAAAGACTAGTCAATCCACACATGGAGCCTCTCATGAGGAAAGAATTGGACAAGCTGATTGAGTCAAGGATCATATTCCCAATCAAGCATTCTAGTTGGGTTGCCAACTTAGTTCCAGTCAGAAAGAAGAGTGGAGAGATCAGAAATCAGGCATCCCAAGCAATAGAAAAGGATCAAGCTTTGATCAAGAAGACCTTTGATAGAAAGGCCAAGGATAGATCTTTTTAGGTTGGAGATCTAGTGTTGAAATGGGATGTGGATAGAGAAAAACTAGGAAGGCATTCAAAATTTGATGCCATTTGGAGTGGCCCATACATGGTCATGAAGTGCAAAAACAACAATGCTTTCCAATTGGCCTCATTGGATGGTGAAGAACTGCAGATTCCAGTAAATGGAATCTATCTCAAGCGTTTCTTCTAGAGGGAAATTCACTACCTTTGTAAATATTAGATTAGATTTTCATTCCTCCAAGTGCTTGTGCACATTGTTTTGTTGTAGGTTAGTTTTGTTTTCCCTAAGTGCTTTGGCACAACTTGCTGTCCATGGAGATGTTTTGTAGTCCTTGCTCCCATCAGGTGATATTCCATCTTCCTCCTTACACATTCTGAGTCAGTTAGGGGTTCTAAACAGAATATCTCATGACTCCATGCCCAATGGACTGCTTCAGAAACTGGTATCTTCTACCTAGCAGGTAGGTAACCCCACTGAGTCGCCAAATTGTTATCCAATTTGCACCCCCAAGGGTAAAATTGATAACATGCATCAGAATACTCAAGTCCCAGGCAAATAAATCGATTCAAGGCAAAAAATCATGTTTCTAAGGTCCCCTCGGATTTTTTCTAACTCTCCTATCCAAGGAGAAAAGAGAAAGTTCTAAGAAAAGGGTGAAAAAGATGCAAAAAACAAGTTGTGCTAGGAAAAATCATGAAAATTGGCTAAGTCCTGGTCCAGGCAGCCCTTGGGACAGTTGGGATGTCGGGGTGTGAACTGGCTGAAAAGCCTCTAGGCAGGCCCCAGCAATGGGACATCCAAGCCGTGAGGACGCACGGGACACGAAAAGGTGAACCGGCTGAAGGTAAAAGCAAAATTGACTAACTACTAAGTGGAATAGGCTGGGACATCTGGGCCGCAAGGATACAAACCGCCCGGATCGGCTGAAATAGAGAACTTAGACACTGGGACAATTGGGACAAAGGGACGCGAGGGACGCGGAGAGCCGAAGGAGCCGAGAGCCAATCAAATCACGCCACGTGTCATCGATTGAAAGAGGGACAGAGAAGCCCGGATTGGGTGGATCGAAGTTTTCTCCCGAGATATTTTGGGACATCCAGGGACAAAAGGACGCGGTGGACACGAAAAGCCGGCAAGCCCGCAGACGAATCAGGAAACGCCACGTGTCACAGGGGAAACGTCCAAAATTTCAAAGGGGCAAGGTTTGAAGCGCTGGCCCGAGCCAATAAAAGAGGACACATGTCCTAAGGAGAAGGGGAGTGCAGAGCTCGGGAGGAATTAGAGAATTTGGAAAAAGTTTTGGCCAAAAACTAAAAAGCAAAGGTCTTCCCCACGCCCCTGTCGACCAATCAATGCATGCCACGTGTCCCAAGTGGCGGGGACGCGGGGGAAAAGTGGAAAATTTTCCAAAAATTAAAAAGGTCAAATTTCAAGGAAAACCCATGGGTAAGGGAAGGAGAGAGAATTTCTCATCCAATCAGCGCCCGACACGTGTCGTCCAGGTGGCGGAGCGCGGGAAAAAATTTCAAAACCCATTTTTTCCTGTTTTGTGCCCTAAATCTTCAGATCGCCATATCTTTCGATCCAGAGCTCGTATTTACACGTTCTTTATATCATTGGAAAGCTTATAAAATTCTCTACATGATTCTAGGGTCAATCTTGAATTTTGGTTCAGTTTGGAGAGAGAAAGTTAAGAAACAGCTCTGATGTGTGTCCATGGCCAGAAATGACATTTCAACGACCAAATTTAATGCAGAATGGGTCGCATTCTCCTCCAATTTGGTCAAAAATGATAGGGTATGGGTTTGTAAGGTCCCCCATGCCATTTTAATGCATTTTTAGTTAGAGAGGAATGGGCTCCCATGTTTTGTATGTTTTCTCTCTCTTGGGCTTGACCCATGCAATGTAAAAGCTAGATTTGGCTCATTTCAAAAGGTGGAAGACTTTTGGTATAGCAATCTTCTTCTTTCACTTCCAGCAAGTGACTGATGCAAGAATTAGACCTCTTCAAAGATTGTAACAGTTTTTTACCTCTTTGAGGTTGTAATGCAGTGGTTTTGACATTGGAAATGATAATGCAAGCTTTGTGAATGATTTCAGTCCTTTGTTTGTAGTATTTGCTTCATTTCAGACCCTAAATTATATCTTATCAGCCTGTGTATGTTTTATGCTGCAATATTTGGTTTGTGTCTATTTGCATGACAAAAATATTCACCACTCCTTTTTGGTGCATCACCATCTTTAGTTAGTTTAAATTTTTGCATTTCTATCCCTGTCTCCTTGCAATTTAGAGTAGGATTAGGATCTGAACCTCTGTAGTTGTGCAAGCATTAGATCTAATCAGAGGAGTTTGAGGAACCAGCCTCTAATATGGAGATTCCTCTCTCAGTTTCACAAGTCCCACACTTGGAGAGAGGTTTCCATGTTGTGCAATCACACTGGATGCCCGAAACATCAACCTAGAAGCCCGATGTGTGTCCAAGGGTGCTGTGATCCTTCACTAACACATACACTTTGAAAATTAGAAAAATTATATTAATATGAATTATATCATCTAGAATTTAGTTTCTAAAATACTTATTTTTAAAAAAATAGACAAGTTTAGCTATATTAAACACTCAAAATTCAATGACTTGGTATTTTTTTTAAAAACACCTCTAATATTGTAGTCTCTGTTTTCCTACAATTTGGATGACCAAAAATTGATATATATTTTTCTCCTTTGGTGAGAAGTTAGATGTCACTATTTGTCTTGGAATAGATTTTATTTTGTATTTTTTGAGCAATATTTTACTTTTTATGATTTTTTTGGTGAAAGTGGTCTCAAAACATACGGAAAACAAAGCACTTTCGGTTTGCTTGCCATAACTTCATCAAAAAATATTGAAATCAAATAAATTTTTTTTTGACATGTGTATAATTTCACCACAGTTGGGATGGTATAAGTTTTATCACATTCTAACAAGTGAAACAAAATTTGCAGTCTTACACGTAGACATAAACATTCACGGAAAAAGTGTCTTAAAGACATACTATTAATAAAAAAATTATAAAATGATATTTATCCTATTATATTCACTTTAAAATCAATATTTATACAAAGATAACAGATCTCCCCTACATGATGGTACCATTTTTATGACATATTTTGGACTTTTTGGCATGGTTCAAGCCCACGAAAGACTAAATTTGATGTTTTGTTATTTTGATGTAAAATTCAAGATTTGATGTCCACTTAATTGTCCCCCAACTTGTTGCACTTACCCATATCTTTCAAAAAGCATGCTTCATGTTGCTTGTTTCTTGAAACCCGAAACCCAAACCTTGATCCTTTGTATCGGGTTTTGGAACTTGATAACATCCAAACATGTCTTTTGCATGCTTCATGTTAGTTGGTTCCCGAAACCCGATTTGATAAGAAAACCTTTGTATCGGGTTTTCAGACGTGCTAAGCATGATGACATGGCATTAATGTTGAGTTTTCTATTAGTTGGCACACATGTTGGAGGAGGTGTAATTAATGCTAGGGCTTTATAAATAGTTCAATTTTACACGTCATTTTTACCTGGCATATTTTCACTGCATGGATTTTTCATACATGCTCCTTCGACCTCCAAACCCGACTGAATCTCTTGATTGATTTCATGATCCGTCTTTGACCATTTTTCAAATTTATTGAAGGTATTTTTCTCTTCTTATCATTTTGGGGTCTTTGGGGTTGTTTTTGAAGTGTTCATTTGGCATTTTTCCCTCTTCTCTTTTTCTCCCCTCTAGGTTTAGGGTTTCGGGTTGTTTTCTTCATTTTCTATTGTATTTCCATGAAACCTCTTATTTAAATTTCATCCTGGTGTTTTCTTATTTTTCCCATGGATATACTCTTTAGATTGTTGAGAAGAATATGAAAATCTTAACTTACAAGCTTGGTGGAAATTTTACATGTTCTGACATCCCAGAAACCCGATGCCTTTGTTTCGGGTTTTACAGGGTGTCCGACATCTTCCAACTTCCACTTGTGTTGGGTTTTATAGAGTGTTCAACATCACCTGAGTTCCACCTTTGTGTCGGGTTTCACAAAGTGTCTGACATGACCTAGTTTCTGATATACACTGTAGTGTGTCAGGTTTCACGAAGTGTGACAGGTCTCAAAGTCTGGTTAGTATGGCGGATCTGTAGGGTTTCTCAACAAGCTTTCAAGCATGATTGTTCAACAAAAATTCATCTAGGCATTATTCCTTCAGGAATTCTCATTTTGGATCTGGACAATATAAGGATAAGTCTTACAAGTCGGAAAGATGAAGTGTAAGTACCGGAAGATGGATTCACCTTCTTACATAGATTGCAATTACGACATCTGAGACACAGAGCTTGATAATATAGACATGAAAGAATTTTGGAATAGAACCAAGCATTCTTGTCGAGTTCCTAGATGAAGTCAATAACCAGAAGTGGCCTCCCTCTTGCAGCAAGATTCCCAATGTTTGCTCAATGCCCCGAGTTCATTCTAGCCTGCGCTTCCAATTATGACTCAGATTCCCGCTCAGTGAGAAATCAAGCAAGAGAAATCATAGTGAAGTTCGATAGGGGTTACTTTGATGACCTCTTAAAGTTTCCCAACTTTGAGGAATATGTTGATGTAGATCTTAAGTCAACATAGAAATCCTGGGAGAAAGATCAAGAATACTGCATCAAGCATGTGAATAAAAAGTTCTTGATCAAGGCCAAGCCAACTGTCTCTAGGTTTCCAAAGTTTATCCCGAGGAGTGATTTCATCCTTGAAATCAGTGATATTATCACATTTCTAAGTCAAGTATTTGGAATCCCCGAGTCAAGAGACTTCTAAGGGTGGATGTATCAATTCATGATCATTATAAAGAAGAACGAACAAGGGATTGATTGGAGCAGTCTTATAAGTAATGAGATAGACTCCCAGATGAAAACAGTCTTGACTACTGGTAAGTTCTATATGTCATCATACGTCACCTATGTAGTAGCTGCATGAGAAATTACCCAGGATTAGATGCAAATGGAAATAGGGAAAAAAAACATATATATCGATATTTCCCTTAGCTGACAATGAAGGGGTTTGAGGATCAATTTAGAAGAGTGAACGATTCCTTCTTTTATGAAAACATCTGTATGTTGAACCCTAATTTAAGGAAGAGAAGAGTCTTTGATGAGGCATGGGCCGAAGTATCAAAATGGGGTTGTATCTTCTTACAATTCAAGAAGTTCACATACCTTCGGGTGGTCATGTACCCAAGTGATCCTTTCTAATTTCCCAGGTTCCTAGGTGATAAGTTGATCCTGATGGAGTTGGTTAGAAAATTGTTGGATTTTCACAAATTCCAACAGAGTAAGCACAAGGCCACTTTGTCTCCTTCCCTATTTCCATCGGAAGGTACATGTGCTCAACAGTGGTTAAATCCAAGAACGTGGTGCACAAGCTACAAGAAAAGTTGAAGAAGCACATGAAGCATAGAGATGGGTTTGATTTAAGGAGTCCTTAAGTTATATGGAACCATATATCTATATGTTCCCAATGTAGAAGACATTTGGGTTGATCTTCGAGGATGAAGTGGTCATTCGAAGAAAGGAAAATAGTATGTTGACACCTAAGGGGATTCAAATGTTAGATCTATCGAGACATCCTAGAAGGAACTAGGACAATGAGAGTGTCCTTGACGTCTCGTATGATGGTTTGAGTGAAGACCAATATGTATTCCTAGCCATTGATTGGTCCATTATTGAGAAAGCTTCTATTGCAGGAAGAGCTACTCAAATTCTTTCCCGTACTAAGGCATGGCTCATTTCTTGGGAATGAGTTATAAAGAAGGGATTTTTTCAAAGCTAGCTACTTTGGAAGTGGGACCCTCCAAGGGAAAAAAGGAAAAGGATAAAGACTCTTCCAAGAGACCAATAAAAGTTAAGTTTGTCAAAAAGGGGGAAGAGCAAGTGACTACATCAGTGGCCACTCTCCCACAAATAGTTGAGGTTCTTGATTCACCTCCACCACTAGAACTAGGAAATATTCCTTCAGAGAGAAGAGGTTGGTCAACCTCTCATTCCCCTTTTGGTTGGTAGTTCATCAGAGGTAAGTCTTCCTCTTATCTCTCAAGCTCTAATTTCAGAATCATTACCTCCCCCCATTCAACCTCCTTTGCTTCAGGTTTCTTCACCAAGTTCCTTAGCCATGGCCAAAATCTTCTCTCGGTGTATCACCTCTCTCCATTAAACCCAAGTTAATCATGGATATGCCTCCTCCTTCTATGCCTTCATTCCCTGTTCATTTCTATGGACACTACACTCGCAGATGAGCACCGCTCTACAAGCCAATTTTCCTCCACATGAAGATGTGACTGTAACACCTACGATGAGAGAAACTTCTTCCAGTATACCTCAATGGTTAATAGATCATACCCCAAGGAAGAGGAAGGTGGTAGTTCCCCTACTAGCCTTTGATTTCAGTTCCCTCAAGGTCACTCCTACCAAGTCTCGCGAAGAAACCCAAAATAGTTTCAAGGGTTTTGATGGATGCCTCGGGGAATAAGTTTGCAGAAATTACCACTCCCGTGGTTGACAAAACCAAAGATGATATAATGGTCACCAATTATTATATTATAAGGGTTGATCTAGGAAAAGTGACAATGAAGGGAGAACAATAGGATGCATAAGATGCCATGAATATGTTGTCTTTAGAAGTCAAGGAAACAAAGGAAAACAAATATGAGCTAAAAGAGAAAGTAGAGCAGCCGACGAAGTACTACTCAAGCTCTCAAAGCCTCCCCGAGTCAACACCATCATCTTATACTCCTATCAGGTTCAATTTCTCATCGGTACCCATGATTGAGAAGATTAATGAGAAAGGGAAAATGGTCAATGAATGGATCTAGAGGCTTCTCCTATAAGGAAAAGAGGTCATTGATGACACCATGGAAGTATACAAATCCTTGGAGGATATAAAGAAGGATGTAAAGAAAATGGATGATGAATTTTTAGTAGAAGTCAGGAACCTAGAGTTAACTTTTGAAGCTCTCAATATGTTGAAACAAGTTTCGTCCGTGTCTTATTCAAAGAAGGAATCATTCCACATGGGGACAAGCATTTTGAACTGACTAAAGACATTAGATTCAAAATAAAGATTCTCAACAAAGCTTGCAGAAAATTGAGGGAATCAAGAGATCAATTGGTTGATGGCACAAATGACATAGAACAAGAGCTAATCAAGATCTGCGCTAAAGTGTTGAATGAAAGCTCGATTATTCTACCTGTTGATGCTCTTTAGAAAGTTTGATGACAAGGTTCGGTGTTCCTTTTATTATTATCTCAGACAATGCTATGTCTTTCCTCGGGATGAAGATAAGTGAATGGGCCATCAAGAACAAATTTTACCTCAAGACTTCATCTAACTATTACCCATAAGGAAATGGGTTGGCCAAATCTAGCAACAAGAATCTTATAAGAATCATTAAGTGCATGATGGAGGCCAATACAATAACCTAGCATATATAGCTCAAGAACACCCTATGGGTTGATTGAATAACGCCTAAAAATACCATCGAGGTTTCTCCTTTCATGCTTGTATATGGAAGGGAAGAAAAACTTCCACTTTCCTTGGAAATGCCTTCCCTGGACTTGGCTTATTGGCTTGAAGTTATGGAATATGAGGCCTTAACAGTGAGGTTTTCTGAACTCATGGAGCTAGAGGAGATTCAAAACACCACCATAAATACATTGAAAAAGCATCAGGCTCAAGTTAAGAAATCCTTTGATAGGAAATCCTCTGATAGGTTGTTCAAGGAAGGGGATTGGGTTCAAAAATGGGATGAATATCGTGCCAAACCTGACAAGCACCCCAAGTTCAATGCTCTCTGGAGCAGGCTCTATGTTATTACAAGTTGTAAAGAAGACAATTCATTTTTCCTATCTAGAATAAATGGAGAAGAATTTCCCATTCATGTGAATGGGATATACCTCAAAGATTTCTTTTGAGGAGTTTCCATTGTACATTGTTCTGTCATTTCCTCTAAGTTCTCTCACATTGTTTTTTTTATTTTCTTTCACTTGCATGTTTTCTATTTTGGTTTTGGTTTTTTGGACTCCTTTTTCCAATGTTTTTCTTAAGGCTACTAGTGTAAAGCTTACTAGGAAAGCATTCCCTAGAGATCGCCAAAAATTTTAACCATTTAACCTACCAAGAAGAAAGCTATGTGTCAGACCAATGTTTTTTATAGAAATCCTTGTAGAGTGAATTTTTTTCTAAGGCTGAGAATTTGAAGATTTTCAATTTTTGGACTTCATATTTTTTCCTCTTTTGGAGTTTTTTACCTTGGATTCAAATTTTCATTTGAAATTTTCCAATGTCTGAAACTCCAAATTTTCTTCGACTTTTGAGTTTCGGGACTTTTTGGCTCTTTTTTGTTTAAAATCCCTCTTGGGCTTCCCAAGTCTGAATGTCTAAAATTCTAAAAATTTAGGTTTTCAAGTTTTCGAGTTCTTTGAGTCTTTTTTAGGATTTTCACTTGAATTTTTCCACAATCCAAATGTCTAAAAGTCTATATTTTTGGACTTTCAAGTTTTTAGGTTTGATTTTTTCATCACCAATTCGTCTTTTTGCCTCCCAATCCTCAAGTCCGAAATCCTGAATTTTTGGAATTTTAGGTTTTTAGGTTTCAGACCTTCAGAGATTCTACGTGTAATTAATTTTCACCTACCTCTGTATGGATCAGATTTTTACCATTAATATTAGGATTTCTATTTAAACTCATATTTTTACTTGTAATTTTTACTTGACACATTTGCTCTTACATTCCATTCTTATACTTTGCGACGTCTTTTTCAAGTTATGGTTTTTTGTTTATATTATTTTTGGATTTAGGTATTTTCCTTTGTTCCCTTCTCATTTTGGATTTTGATTCAGTGATTTCTTTCAGAACTTTTCCGGTTCAAAATTTTAGAGGTTTGTTTACTTCGTGTTTTTGGAAATTCTACAGATTCATCTTCTAAAACACAGGGTTTAATGTCTACTTCAACTTCAAAGGGAAAAGAGAAGATGAAATACTCTTTTCTTGGGGTTTCTCCCCAATCCTACCTATCCTCTGACTTAAGAAACATTGGGGACACTGATCTAGGACAAATTGATCGTCTCGATTTACAGGGAGATATTAAAGGCTCCAAAAAAGAAACCATGGATGTAGGCCATCTACGATAATGGTCTTTCACTTGCCGCCAGTTTTCCCGCATCTATCCATTGCCTAGAATTTTTCTTATCTGTGGTAGCCCACTTCGACGAGGACTACATGTCGATTCTGAGATAGTGATGATAAGGTGGTAATCTGTTTGGACCCATATTTCTTCGAGGATCTACTTAAACTTCCAGACATTCAAAATTATGCCACAATTTCACTATAAATAGCAGTGGAACATTGGGATAAGAAAGAGGAAGTATGATAAAATGTTATAATGAAATCTTATCTAGCTAAGAATTTCACCAAATTACCCAAAAACTATGCATTGATCATATTTTATTCAGGAAGTCAATGATCTTATTATGTTGTTAAGAAGAGTTTCGGGTCTTCCTTCTATAAAGGAATTACAGGAATGGATGTTTTTGTACATAACACTATTAAGAAGAATGATGAGTTTATTCGATGGGGGAGCATATTAGTAGCAACATTCACTATCAGTTGGGTAAAGTGTTAGAAAAATAACCTTCTACATGACATATTTCCTGGTATATGCGGCTATTGTTATGGGATATTTTATGGGTTTGAATACCAGGGGTGTTCACAACGCACCTCCCAAATATATGAATTTTATCCCCAACTCACTCTGGATGAGGAAACAAGCATTTCTGAAGAGTCAACGATACTTTCTTCATTGTCATACTCTATCATTTTGATAAAGAACTATACAATTAGAGCGTTTCTAATGAGGCTTTCCCGAACTCGTGAATGGGGAGCAATCTACTTTAATTTTCCTACATTCACCTACATTTGGATTCCGGGTTTCATAGGTGCCCCTAGAAAATTGTCGAGGTGTCCCAATGACAAATGGATTCTTTTGGAATTAGTTTGGCAATTGTTGGACTATCATCAAATCAAAAATAAGCATCATAAAGCGGGAATGCATTTTTCTATTTTGATTGGTAGGTATTCTTTCCCAAATATTCACAAGGAAAAAATGATGATGCAGAAATGGATGAGGTAACCCTGCAGACCTTCCATCTATAGACTACTTTTGATTATAGGGGTAAGTTTGGGGAGACAGTTGGTCCAGTTATCACGTATCCCAATTAGAAGATCTTTGGATTCATTTTCGGGATGAATACATCATGCGACAAAGGGATTATGAAAGATTAACCCTTGAGAAATTTTGGCAATTTGGTTTGGCTAATGTGTCAAAGGACATCCAAGACAATGATGAGGTCTTGGATTCATCATACAAGAATGATAATGTTGTCAATCAACCACTTCGATGGATTGATTGGTATGTGGAAGAATGCAAAAATACTAAGGAGAGGGTGGGACCCCTTTTAAAGAGGACTTTTAGTTAGTTGACCACCTTGGGAATCTCACCCAAAGGAAAAAATCAACCTACAAATATAGGGGCTACACCAGTAATAAACAAAACAACACCCACTAAAGGCAATAATTTGACTCAAAGCACTCCTAAAAATCCAAAGAAGATTTCATTTGTTGTTGGTGGCTCATCTCTCTCCAAGTCTTCTACTCCCAAGATTACATCACCTACAGTGCCTGTGATAGAGGTGGTTGAAGTTAGTGACTCTCCTAGTGTCATCCAGGATCCATCACATCTTCTCCTTCCTCCATTATCACTTCCAATATCAGTTTTTTTTACTTCCACCATCATTTCTTCTTTCCCATCCCCTTCTATGGCCCAGGTATTCTCGTCACTTCCAGTTCTATCAGCTGGGGAAAATATTGGGTCACCCATTTCCTCTTCACTTCCTTTAACACTTCCATTTTCCTCAATTACAACCCCCAACATTGCTTTGTTAATTCCTATGGTTTTCCTTACATCCACACCTTCCATCATTGCTACCTCTACTCAAATACCAACTGATATTTCTAGTGATCTTTCTCTAATTGATGCTTTAGGTATTGGATCTGCCACTCCATCTTCATCATCTCTAGCCATACCAAAATGGTTGTTTAGAAAATGTCCAAAGAAAAAGAAAAATTTTCCTCTGGGAGATGTTATATATGTTAGATTATGGGAGTCTATGCCCAAGAGATAGGCCAAGAGACCAAGAACCATATCAAGTATGATGGTTAATTCATTTCAAGAGTGTGTGATACTAGTGGCCACCCTCATTGAGGGAAAAAATAAAGAAACAAGCACAACAATAGATTACTAGATATCAAAGTTCTCATTGAGGAAGGCTACTCATGAAGGAGCTAAGAAAGATGTACACACTCCTCTTGGGGCCCTTTTGGAGAAATATGACTAAGTAAAAGCCACCAAGGATGAGCTCAAGGCCAAGGTCGAGCAACTCACTGCGCTGTTGCATAAAGTAACCTAACCCACTCCATCCACTGACATCTCAAATACTACGGATATGAAAAATTCATCTACAATCGATGATATTTCTTATCATGAGCTCGAGAAGCTAGGCCAGAAAGGGAGATTAGTGAGTGGATGGATGGAAATAATTCTATAGGAAGATGACCCTTTGATCAAGGAAGCCTTTGAGATAAATAATGATTTTCGGGTTGCAAAAACCACAATTTCTAAGATGGACAAATGATTCTCTCGGATAATAATAATTTAATTTTAACTTTGGCAACATGAAGTGATATTAGGAAGAGGATTCTAACTTGCTTCTTCGGGAAGAGGTGATTGATGATGGTTCTAAATTTTTTGAATATCAAAAGGAAATAGAATTTCATCAAGTATTACAATATCTAATTAAGAAATTGGAGAAGAAATGAGTAGATATTACAGATACCCTTAATGACATCTCGGAAGAATTTGACAATGCCAATTGCAAATTCTTCAATGAAAATATCAATGCTCTTCCTGAGGATCATATTAAGGAAAAATTCCAAGATTTGGTGAAGCATGACGATGAGGTCACAAATACTTTCAATAGTAACTCCATTAAGTGATCGGGTCTTATGTCAAAATTTCATTATGAGACTAAAGAAAGTTAGAAATAAACTTAGAAGGTTGCCGGCCAAGATCATGAAAAATATTGAGACAACGGACATAGTGAATCACTATGCATGTGGTCATGGAGATGAAGAAACTTAGGGGGTTGTCAAGTGCTTCTTCGAATGCATACACTTTGAATGGTGTATAGGAGGAAGGAAAATATAAACTTGCATGTAAAGGAGATGTAGATGAATCAAGCCAAAGCTGAGTAGCCATGAAAGGACAGGTTCAAGCTCTCGGATTAGTCAAAGTTATAGGGTTGACTGAGTCAACCCTCTCAACAAATTTAGTATTTTTATGGGAGCATGTTCCCTTAATATTAATGACATTACTATTTTTAGTTAAATGTTAGTTAAAGGCCCAGCTGTAATGGCTTAACCTAGGAACTTATAAATAGTGGAATGCTTCCATTATTTAATATACATATTTTTTAGAGATTTTTGGTGAAGTTTCTCTTCAAGCTTGGAAGAGTGCTTTCAGATATTTGTTGAAACCTTTTAATTATATTTAGAGTTATACCTTGCACTTGAAGATCTATTTTATTGTGTTGAATGATTAGTCATTGTATGCTTTGTGAATGTGATTCCTTGGCATTATTGATTAGTTTACCTTTACTTCGGATTATCTATTTCATATTGTGAAAAGAATAGTGTGATTACCTTTCATCAGTTGTGAGAAACTATTTTCCTTCTGTTGATTAAAAGTTGCATTATTATTATCACTTAAGTAGATGCTTAACATGTGCTTGTGATTATCCTCTTGATAAATTATCTGTGTATCAAATCAAAGCTAATCTTTCTATTGTGTATGTTTAAATTTTAATGAAGGAATGTGTGCTTCCAATCTGTGGTATTTTGTACCCTTTCCAAGTTGTAATAGGTGAAGGTGGCCAATGATGTGAGCATCCTACCCACACTAACCCTTCTAGAAGTTGAACATCCCTTTTCTTGGTGCATCACCACTTCTAGCATATATTTTATTTCCTTGCATTCTCTCTCCCTAATCCCATGAAATGTTAGCATAGGTCTAGTTAGCCATCTTTCTTGCATTAGAAGTAGTGTTGTATTTAGTTTAGGAAGAGGAAGTCAACATTCTTTGGAGGTTCATGTCAAGCGCAAGTCCCATAGCTTAAGAGGTGATCCCATGTGTCCCAATCACACCGAATGTCATGATTAATTCATAGGAAATTTGAAGGGTGCAGTGATTTGTTGACAATAGATACTCTATATAAAACCAAATCATGGTAAAGGAATCAGATCAATTTAAAACAACCTTTATCACGAAATGTGGACCTTTTCCTTATATAAAATTACCATTTGGCTTATCAAATACTGAAGCAATGCTCCAAAGAGCCATGAATATGGAATTTAGAGGGCTGATCAACATGATGGTTCTTATCTACCTTGATGACATAACAATGTTCTCCAAAAATGTAGTTGAACATATTTTTCATCTCAAGAAAGTGTTTGAGAGATGTAGAGAGTTTGGAGCCTCCCTTAACCCCAAAAATTCATCTTATTGGATCATGAAGGTAAACTCCTTGGCCATATTTTATCTAAGAAATGATTAAATATTAATCAAAAGAGTTGAGGACATTCTTTCTTTGACATTTCCTAGTCATAAAAAAATCTCTTCAGAGTTTCTTGGGGAGAATTAAATTTGTTAGAAGATTTGCCCCTAATTTTGCTAATCTTATCAAGCCACTAACATTGATGTTAAATAAAAACATGGCTTTCAAGTGGACTACTGAAGGATGAGAAAATTTTTAAGCTATAAAGAAGTCTATTGCACAAGAACCGACCCTCATAAATCCATATTTCTCTAAGTATTTCATCTTATAGGATTTTGGAGGTGCTAAGACCATATCTACCATATTGATGCGGCTAAACAAAAATGATTTAGAATAATCTATTTTCTTCTTGATTAGAATATTTAATGTTATGAGGTAAAGTAATCATTCATTGAAAAGCATGTGCTAGTTGTTATAATAATTTTGAAGAAGTTCAGGCATCTAGTGTCAAATAACAAGATTCATCTATTAGTTTCACATGCTGGTATAAAAGACTTCCTATTGGAAAAATATATGAATGAGAAGAGATATAGGTGGATAAAAAAATTAATGGAGTATGAAATTGATATTAAAGTAACCAAGCTGGTTAGGGGCAAAGGGTTGTGTGAGAAACTTGTTTCAAGTCAACAAACTAATGAAGAATCTTTTTAGTTCTTTTGAATGATCAAGAACAACCAACTGATGCTTTACCTATCCATTGCTAGACTCAGGATATGGTACACTTCCTCCAAACAAGTCAATTCCCTCTAGGATTAAGTAAATCTAAGAGAAGATATTTCATACTTCAAGCTATTCCGTATGTGCTTTTTGATGGCATTTTATTCACAAGAGATGTGAATGGTGTTCCCTTAAGGTGCATCAAGACAAACTAGATTGAGAGGATAATGCACAAATTCCATAATGGAGAAGTAGAAGGTCAGCTTTCTCCAAGGGTAACAACTCTCAAGATCATGAAGGTTGGGTATTATGGTTATAATATTTTCAATGAAAATTTTCATGGGTTAAAAAATGCAAGAAGTGTGCCTTCTTTTTAGGCAAGGAAAAGCTAATAGCCCTTACACTCCACTTCATCTCTGTTAATGAGCCATTCATGTAATGGGGGTTGGAGTTAACTTGAGTAATCAATCCAAATTAAATTTTTTCCATAAGTGGATCCTAATAGCCACATATTACTTCACCAAGTGGATAGAGGCAATTGTAATTAAGGAAGTAAATAAAACCATCATTCTAGATTTTTATGAAGGTATTGTGGAAAGATTTTGTGTTCCTTCCACAATCATCTTTGATAATGCTTTTGCATTTCTTTGAACCAAAATCTCTGAGTGGGATGTGAAAAATGGGATATATTTAAGCACATATTCAAACTATTACCCCTAGGGAAATGGGAAAGATGAGTTCACAAACAAAAACCTCTTAAAAATCATAAGGAGAACATTGGATGAAAATCAAAGGAATTGTTATACAAGATTTAAATCAACCTTATGGGTTGACATAATTACACCCAAGAGATCAACTGACAGCTCATCCTACAAGTTAATTTATGGAAGTGAAGCAAGGATGCCAATATCTATTGAATTACAAGCATTGGAGCTTATCAAGAAGCTCCATTTGTTTTAATTTTAATCCATGGAATGTATGTATGTAGAGCTCATGGAGCTAAGCAACCAAGTAGTACAAGCAATGGAGAAATATCAAGATTAAATTAAGACCACATTTGACAATAAGGCCAAGGTTAGAATCTTCTAAGAAGGAGACTTATTCTTAAAATGGGATACGACAGAGAGAAAAACTAGGTAAACACTCAAAATTTGATACAATATAGAGTGGTCCTTATATCATTTCAAGCTGCAAGTCAAGTAATGCTTTCCAGTTGTCAAGATTAGATGGAGAAGAATTATATATTCTAGTTAATGGGATCTATTTAAAGCATTGCTACTGAAGTAAAGTATCCTCCCTTGTATATAATAGATTAGCTTCAATTATTCCAAGTGATTTTAGAAAAAAATCTTGTTGGTAGAGTAGTTTCTGTTCTCCTAAGTGCTTGTGTACACTCTACATGTTCCACTTGAAACATGTATGATTTTCCATGTTTTGTATATAGTTTTTATGTGCTTGTTGTTGTTTTCACAATCCATTTAAGTTCGAGAAGTGTTCATCTCCAAATCATATTTTGGGGCCGCTTTTAAATTTCAATTTTGACCCCAAGAGATCAATTTTAGTCTAGAGTTCTTCATGCCTCATCCTTGGTAAATAATTTCTAGTTTTACCTAGAAATTTTTAAGATATGGTAAAGTTTCGGAAAACGATCTTCAAAAGTAGACCAAGGTAGATTCTGATTTTATTTTGTGCATTTTAATGGAAAATTTAGAATTTTGGGCAACCAAAAATCTTCATTCAAATCCCATAGATCATTTCCAAGAAATTCTAGTTTGTGATAAGTTCATAATGGCCCTAGTGTAAAAAAATTAAATGTTTGGATCAATCTTTTTGAGTTTTGGGCTTGACTTCATGACCAATGGATTAAAAAAGGATACTAACCTAATATAGCAAGAAGATTACCACGAGAGGTGGCCAAATTGTTATCCGAAAATACCCCATGATTTTTTTGCTTTAACGAGTTAAAAATGGACTTATCCATTTTTAATAACTTAGGTGGTTAAACGATCACAAATTATCTTTCCAAAATGCTTTGGTTGTGAGCATTAAAATACTAGTGGGACACTAAGGCTTAAGTATTTAGTGGTTTATATATATTTAATATTTGTGAGACAAAGGGGCATTGGTCCAAGACTTGGTGGGTTTTATTAAACCCACGGAAATAAATAAAATCCATAGAAAATCGAAGACCAACACGTATCGGGAGAAGGTAATGACAAATGTAAGAAGATCAATAACTAACTCAACAAGTCAATTGGGCTACATGTCATTATTCTAGAAGTTTCTAAAGTGATGAGATCTTCCAAACTTCAACTCACTAGAGTTAGTTACTGATTCATATTTCATCGGTCTAGGAAGTCGAAAATGTCAAATAGGTTATGTGGTGGAAGCAGAAAAGCCAAAAAATATTCTAAGTACCTAGGACTTAGAAGTTGTTATGTAAAGAGCTACGTGGAGCTATTTCACTAGCTCACATTTTACATTCTAAAAAGTCGACAATAGATCGGTATGGAGCTATTTCATAGTTGTAAATTAAGAGATAAAGAGTTCCAACATGGGGGTGACGTGGAGCTTCTCTATTGGAACACACTTCACAATTTTCATAAGAGACTATCAAAATTCTAACAAATGCATAAAGGCATAGATCGTCATCATTAGCTAATGGTTCATGGATGAAAGAGGAAGAAATCAAAACAACCCGACATGCAAATGGTGTGGAGCCTTCTCATTGGCTTACACTTTGCAACGGTCGATAAAAAAGGAAAAATTTGAAGGAAGTGTCATGATTTCTCATTGGTTGGTGTTCCTATGGACTAAAAAGGCTCTAAAATGTGAAGAAGCATGAATCCCTCTCATTGTTCCACATTTCACATTTTTAGTCAAAGGATAAGTATAGTTTGAATCCCCAAAGGAATTTGACAAGATCTCATTGTTTCACATTTAAAAAATGTAGGAAGGGAGCAAAGGATAGTTTTTCAGTGTGAAGAAATGTGGCGAGAGACTTATTGGTTCATATTTATTAACAAGATAAACCTTTAGTAAGCCAAAGAAAAATCCAAGGATATATGGTGAGATAGGGAGTTAAATCCTAAACCCGTGACCCAATGGGAGGTAGAAATTTGGAAAAGAGAAAAATTATGCATGCATGCTCGAGAGAAATCCTAAGAAAATCAAAGGCCTCCATGTTTCATTTTCATGTGCATCCTAGTGTGCAAGTATTCAAATGATGATATCTTTTTACCTCCTGCTTAAAATTTCAAAAAAATGGTCTTATTCAAAAGTTATCCTCAAGAACACTAATTTGTCATCATGAGAATCAGATTTTGGTGATTTTAAATGGGTTAATAAAGAGAAAAATGGGTTGGGCTATGTATAATTGCAGGAGGGATCATTTAATCATATACACAACATGTTTCTTCGAGCTCTAATCTTCTATTATCATACTTAAAATCCCACCAAATGTCAACCATCTTATGAAAAGAAATCATTTTGATATTTCAAATGGTTGGGACTATTAAAAATGTGCTCTGCAAGTCATCTCTCTCTCCTCTCTCTGAAATCATTAAATTTAAGTGCTTAGGCACGGGAAAAGGGGGAATATTCTGAAAAATATAAGGAACTCTGTAAAATTTGATCTATAGCCTTTTACGAGTTGCGGGCCTTTGATTTAGGTATTCTCGCTAGGTTATCTTTTCCTTTATTTTGCATTTTTAGTGAGTTGTGCATCTAATTAAGAAATAAAACCATGTTTTGTGGCTCTTTCTACCCTAGCTTGTGTAATATCATGTTTCTTTCCTTTCATTACTATCCATATGCATTCAACCATAAAGGTCAATCATGTTTATGTATTATCATCTTTGTTTTGTTAACATATCACAAGAAAATCCATATCAATCATCTTAGTCTATGTATTATGTCTATTACATTCTATCAAAGTATCAACTTTTAGAAAGTTATCACTAATGAATCTTTCTAAATGAAAAGAAATTATAATTGTATCACCGATGGTTCTGTCATTCTATCATTTTACCATTTTTATATACTTTCATATTATTACATCACTCTATTTTTATCTAATTTGTCTATTTCAAGATGTGTTTCCTTATAGATGATAGTTCTAGGTGAATCACACCCCATTACTAGTATCTATGATATTCGATTATGTAACAAATATTTACATAGAATAAGTTTATAATCACCCATGAATTAAAAAAATGTTTCATTACCATCAAAACAAAAATTTAAGATATTAAGGATCAAATTGTAGTGATACGTGAGATACCGATCTGATGCAACAAATTTTTTTATTTCAATTATTTCTTTAACTTCGAGCTCACTATAGCCTATTCTGGGCCACCGATAAAAAAATACGATCTATCTCAGACATAAAATATATGCACTTGGGTACATTTATAGAACCTAAAATCATGCTAGCATTTACATGATTCCTAAGGAAAAAAACTAGTAATTGGAAACACCCTTTAGCATTTTTCTTTGACTTCGCACTTTTATTGGATTTATACATCTTGTACTCATACCGATATTTGATTGTTTGATATTTTTATATCCTCAGACACTAGTGCCCAGTTTGGAAACTAGCATTAGGTGCACTTTTCCTCTTAGGCACTCATGTCCCTCTTTACCTTTTTATTATCCTTTTATACCCATTTCGATTCTTAATTACTTTTTAATAATCTGAGTTGGCATTTCAATTGTCAATTATGAATTTAAAACAAGGGAATAATATCAATACACATTTATGGTTTCAAAATAAGGGACCAAGGACTAAGCATTACATACTACTATCTAATCTTGCATTCAAAAAGGTACAAGAGCATAAAATTCATCCATCTAAAAATCATACAAGGGAAAAGGGTTGCATTAAATCTACATACATAACATATGAGGGCAAATCTATTCTATTCCATATGACACATTCTATACATTTACTATATTTTAGATTTATCTCGATATCATTGTGAAAATTGCACAAGGACATCCTAGGGCATCATTTTTACACACAACAAGAACTACATGGATTCTAAGATGTAGTACAATTCTCATTCATAAGTTCACTCTTTGGGTGACCTTCGGGTCAATCCAACTCCCGATTCTATATTTTCCTTTCTAGGTTTATTGTGGTTTTTGGTATGTGCATGTGAATTTATTTCTTACAGTTACAGGTACATTTACATATCACATAGCGAATGGAAAATGAAAGATAGAAAAGGAAAACGAACATCATCCAACCTGAAAAATAATTAGATCTCGCAACATCCACTTGGACACCAATGCTCACATCTAAACACTAACGTCACGAACTCATGTCCTCTCTTAGGCATTTTTGTCTTGTGTAGTTTTAGAATCCATAACCTCTAACAAGCATTGACGATACTATCCTTAGTTTGTTTCAGCTATTCACCTACCCAAATCACTTCTTGCTCACTTAGAATTCAAATAAGTCCTCTATCTCTCCTTCTTTCTTAGGGTTTCATATTGCACATGCTTTATTGCTTGAGTCTTACTTGTATATTAGCATTTGCACATATTTCATTAAAATAGTTACTCTCTAATAATATTTAGATCAATTTTTATTAAATCATTTGGAAAAATCCATTGCTCAAACCCTACCTTCTGAAAATGCATCATATTTTATCCCCTTCTTTGTAATTCATGGATCAATCTTCTTATCCATCTTATTTTCCAACCAAGTTTTATGGTGAAACTACCACCACTTCTAATTTTATGTAAGTTTATACTCAACACTCTCCCCACTTCATTACTCCAATACCTGATCCAACTATCAATGTCTTCACTACCCACCGCACATGACCACCTATAACTACACTCATTTATATCCATCCAATTATTAACTCTATAGTTCCTCTCGCCACCCCAAAAGGATATTATATCATTAAGAAACTTAAGAATACACCAGCTAAAATCTCTCTTTATGATCTCCTCCGCAATGCATCAATTTTTGTCATACATTAGAAGCTACATTACACTCCATATATATTAAAAGCAATAATTCACTTGTTTCCTTTACTCATCTCATTTAATCCCTCAAAAATCTACCACATGGTATATCTTTTATTGATGAAGATATTCAACCTACTACCACTAGCGATCTTCCTGCACCTTTTCTCATCACCACTACTATTGGTTCCATATGTATCAAGCATGTACTAATTGATAATGGCTCTGCTATAAATATATGTGCTCTTTCATTACTCAAGAAATTAAATATCCCTTGAATTTCAATCATTAAATCCTCTACCATATTTCATAGATATGATTCCACTATTCTCACATGCATCAACACCATCACTTTATCTCTACAATTTGGACCAAAGACCCTTCCCACTATATTCAATGTCCTTGACACATCATTTTCATTTAATTTCTTAGTTGGTAGAGCGCAAATTCACACTATACATGTAGTTCCTTCTATATTTAATCAGTGTGTTAAATTCTTAAATGATTTCTATGATTATACTACTTATGTAGATCCCGACCCATTCAAGTTTTTTTCACATAGATCCCATTACTTGCTACTATACCTATCCTTTTGTTTCATCCTATTCTATATCATAATGTCATTATCTAAAATGTTGGTTATTCTAGTGCTCCCAGTACTTATTCTACCTCCACACACCTCCCTTTAGTCCCTATGCATACTTTTGATCTTATATCACCTACCTCATCTACTTCTAGCACCATGTGTCTATATACAATGATTCATTCCTTGGATATATGAAAATATCACTCGTTGGTACACACATTATTGTCCACAACATACTTTTACTGATGAAGAATATGTTATAGGAATGTATAATTTACACCGCATTGGCTCTTTCTATGATCAACCTCATAATATCACCTACTATGACTCCAATGAAAATGCTATCGATTATGACCCTAAAACTGAAAATCTTCTTGATGAGTTCACGTGATTCTTCACCCCTTGAAAACTTGGGGGCATCAAATTCCCTCCTTCTATCAATTTCAATTGTTTATAGTGAGTACTACTACACCCTACGCTCTACGATTCACATATACATATTCTAAGAATTCTTACTTTGATTATACACACATTGTACCATAATTACTTAATGAAACAATCTAATGCTATAGTTCACACTTGACTTTTGAGGGTGCACTTAATAAATGAACCTCACATTATATACACACTTCATGTTATGTGCTTAATGATACATCTGTTCTACAATCTACTCTCACACACCACACTCATTACCCATTGAAAAACTCTTATTCTATGGTTCACACTTGACTATTGAGGGCACACTACATCAATAAACCTAAAATTACACACTTCATACTATGTGCTTCATGACATATATTTTCTAGAATATACTCACACTTGACACACCCATTTCCTAATGACGTACTCTTTTTGTGGTTCTTTCCCGATTCTTTGAAGGAACATTTATAAGTGAAACTCAGTTCATGCCAATCCATTGGTGGGAAATGCAGATCCTCTCGATTTCACATATTTCATGTCATACCATCACACCATCATAAAATTTTCATATCTTGGTTGAGTTTACTCTTGTTTTCTTATACTACTTATATGTTTCACTTTTCTTACTATGCCAGACAGATACTTTGTATGTCATTATATTTATCATATATACACATACACATTCACATGGTCTTTAGAAGTGAATACAAATGTATTACAACTCCTTACACGATGCATGATGCTAAAAATGAATCATTTCTAGTCTGACGAGGCTCTGGGGATTCTACCTTTACTAATATCAAACATCACAAGTTTTATTGTTTCATCATTCTCTACTCCTTACTAACACTTAATTTTCATTTCTATATACACGCTTTGACATAATATTTATATTTCTAACATGGTAATGAGTGCTTCATGTGTAACATATTCCTTGTAGGACTATATACAACCATGGATACTTGTCACAATTTTCTTTCTATTGTTTTTGAGCTATGCCATATGTCTTGTGTGATTATTGTATGCTTTTGGCCGCTTCAGCCCTAATTGTCTTGTCACATTATGAGCGATGTCCCACATATGAAACCCACTTTTTATGGTCCATCTTATTTACACACTTCCTTGTCACATTATTTTCTATTGTATGTTAGATACATTTAGTATTAACACTTGCTACTAGCCTAATTTATTTTCATGTGCCTTGGTTATTACCATGCAAACCCCCTACCCCCTGGAGGTTTCTATTTTATATCAACATAAAGTTATCTCCTTTGGACCTCATTCTCCCATAGACATCGCATGCACCGAAAATGAGGGGAGCATACATTGGGTGAACAAATAACCCCTGAAAAGGCTTAGTACTACAATTTAGATCAATAAAATAAATAAATAAACAAAGGAACACAGTCCCTGAATGGTCCGAACTTGGACTTCACACAATATGGAAACTAGTGCATAGATCCGATAGTAGTACCTAGCACTTGTTTCTTCCCCTAGGAGTTAATTTCCCGGGCAGAAATAAGAAATTTGTCAAGACATCATAAAATTTAGTAGTCTTCGGTTTAGTTATCCAAGTGGTAGGAACTTGCATCCAAATACATAATGCATTTTATCTCCTACAATCAATTACATTACGAAGAACACGAAACAAATAGAAGTAATCGGGATGTACCATCTACAAAAGTGGTGATCATTTAGAAACTAGTCATGGAAGAAGAGAAAAACTAGACCTATTTCCCCAACACTCTTCTCTTGGGGAGATCATCCAAAGACTTTTTCTTAGTGTGAGATCAATAAAAATTTCTCTCTTGGCATGAGATCACCCAAAAACTCATTCTTGGCATGAGATCACCCAAAAACTCATCATTAACAACATTTTTAGCAACAATCTAGACAATTATATATCTCTTAGACTCGTATACATCAGGTGTACACCCTAATTTTACATACTTTCACAATTGTACTTACTTATACATACATTAGTTTGATATCTCATATATGGGACTTTGAATACTATCTCGCTCTTCTTTTTCACATCTATCCTTAGTACATAACAAGAAACAACCTACATCAAAAATCACAAGCACAAAAATGGTATAATCTACACATACGCTTCACCTCTAAGGTCCACTTACCTTTTTCCTAGCCTCTAAACTTTACTTTTTGATCACTTCATGCTTCACTTCTCCACTCGGCACGTTATTCACCACACTCTCTATAAGATCATAAGGTACACATCTTTTATCTACTTTAAGATATCAAGTATTCACTCAACAAAATAAACGGGGAAATTTAGACACAAAATCTATGCACTTGGGTACATTTCTAGGTCCTAAAAGCATGCTAACATTTACATGATTCCTAAGAAAGAAAACTAGTAATTGACAAATCCCTTTAGCATTTTTATTTTTCTTATGAACTTTTATTGGCTTTATACATCTTGCATTCTTGTTGGCATTTTATTATTTGATCTTTCTATGGCATCATACACTGCTGCCTAGTTTAGACACTAATGCCGGATACTCATGTCCTCTTGTGTGATCCTATCTCTCCTTACATTTTTCTTATCCTTTTGGACCCCTTTCACTTCTTAATTACTTTTTATTACTTTGGGTTGGCCTTTCAGTTTTCAATTACAAAATTCAAACAAAGGAATCATATAAATACATAGTTATGTTTTCAAAATAAGGGACCAAGCACTAAACATTACATACTACAACCTAAGCTTGCATTCAAAAGGCACAAAATCATCAAATGAATCTATGTAGAACTCATACAAGGGACAAGGATTGCATCACATCTGCATACACAACATAAAAGGGGAAGTATAATCTATTCCATCCCACACATTCTATACATTTACTATATTCTAGATATATCCTGCTATAACTATGAAACTTAAACAAGGGCATCGTAGGTCATCATTTATACTCAAACACAATAGCTACATGGAGTCTCGAGATGTAGTGTAATGATCGGTCATAAGTTAACTCTTTGGGTTACCATCGGGTCAGTATTACTCCCCATTATACATTTTCCTTTTTAGGTTTGATGTGGTTTGTGGGTATGTATAGGTGAAATTATTTCTTGTAGGTTACAGGTACATTCATAGATCAGCCATTAAATCTAGAGTGACAGAGATAGAAAAAAACATTTGACTTTGAAATAATTAGATCCACAACATCTACCTAGATACCAATGCCCATTTCAAGACATTATCACTAGGTGCTCCTGTCCTCTCCCAAGTGCTTATATCCCATTCGGTTTCAAAATCTAGAACCTCCAACGAGCATTGATGATAATTTTCTCAATCTATTTCAGCTATTCACCTTCCCATATCACTTGTTGTTATCTCGAAATCATCTAAGCCCCACTATATCTCCTTCTTGCGTAAGGTTTCATATTGCATATGCTTTATTACTTTTGTCTTATTGTATATTATCATTTTTACATCATTTTCTACAATAGTTATGCTACAATTAGATTTAATTATATTCTTATTAAATCACTATCTGTTGGATGGAAAAAATGGCCTAAGTGTTGGGCATGCGAATGTAGGTCACTTGAAGATCACTCGATGCAATGATATATCTCAAGTGCCCAGGGATCGAGGACTCAGACCATTTTTGTGTTAAAGGCTATTTTAAGAGTTAGCATGTTGAGAGCACAAATACATGAAGACTTACGGTCTACATAATGGTATTTTCGGAAAAAGTAACAACTGATCGCCATGCATAATTTAAGCTAATAATATGATTTCTACTCAGAGTTAACTGTAGAAAGTCTATTCATAAGAGCACTTGCATGTTGTGCATAATTTTGTAAAGGTTCATGGATATTATTATAATGTGACCTATTTTGAGAAGTTCATGGGTGGTGAAAGGAAAGTCCCCACCCCTATATATATATGTATTGATTTGCACGGTTTTTGTGTGTCAACTTGTAGAGTTATGTTGTTGGTTTTTTCACGCACATGAATCATGGAGATACTTATGTAATGTAAGAAGCTTATGTGTTTTAAATTATTTAATAAAATGGTTCATATTGGCTAGATAATGGTATTGAAAAATTATTTAATCTAGTTCGTACATGGTGAATCTTATTAGAGTCATTTTTAGTTCATCTTACATATACTCCAAGATCTATATTTGGTTTATGCACTGTGTGTTTTTAATATCGGTAATGAATCTGAATACCTATATGCACCATCTTGCTAACATTTTTTACAAGAAAATCTAAAGAGGGACATGGTGCCTTTTTGCTCTTCGGGTGAGTGCTCATCTCGGGATGCATGATGTGCATGATGAATACTATATCCATTTCTAGACCTCTTTTTCATCTAAATGTTGAGATGAATAAATATTTGACCTTAGTAAATGTCGAGGAGTAAATAGTAGAGAAGAGTACGCTTAGAGATTTGGAAATGGATCTAAGTTTGATGTACGTGTGTGCGTTAAGTAGAATTTGTATGATTAATTATATGAAATCTTATTTTCTATATTTCCCATAGAACTATACAAGTGGTTGGTTACTTATGCATCTAAAAGGAATTGGAGGTTTCACACACTTGTCTAGACATAAGAAGAATTTTAGGCTCTCTATGATGCTGATCTAATTTGGAACGCGCGCGTTATGGATACTTGGTTCCATGGTGTTCTAAATAGATATATTTTAGAGTACTCAATTTCCACTTACTCTTTTCCTGGAGGTAGCTAAGTTTCAATTTTTATGTTATCCCAAGGGATCATATCTACACGAAATTCTACTAGCGATCAAGATCTTGATGGTAACCCTAAATTTGGAAGAGAAGTCAATGATAGCTAAATCCCACCATGTGTGGAGGTAGGAGTAGGTGTGTTGAAGGATGGTGGACCTAGCAAAATAGAGGAAAAGAGAATAAAGGTGGCTTAAGTCCAATGATGTGCATGATAGGGATTTAGAGAAGAAAAATAAGGTTATAAAATGAATGGCATTGTGGAGAGAGATGGCTCGTGTAGTAATTTTTACCCCCATCACAAAGGAAAGAAATACCATGCGCGTTGGCCTATCACCCAGTGGGTGCTAGGTGCTCACCTAAGGCATGTGCAGGTGCAGTATCTCTTTTATGTGATTTTAGTGGGAAACATCATCTATGATCTGAGTGTAATAGATTTTAAAGGAAATAATACATACAAGCACCATAGAGCTCAGAATGGCTTCTATATCCTTACAGTTATTCTAGACATAAAGTGCTTAATAGATTAAATAACTTACACCAATACAAAAAGGAAGTGGTACAAGCATTCATTCTTATCTTATAAACATAAATGAAAATAACTATGAAGAAGGATGTATGCATCAGAACCATTAATGCTCATATTCATATAAACTGGTAACCTCATTACATTCATTAGGCCCATCACAGAATGTTACAGAAAGGTAGACCGTAGTCATGCATTATAACTGGATTCATATAACTAGGCCCTCAAAATAAAATTTATAATTCCCAACCCTTGATACATCCTTTCTACCCTTATTTTCCCAAGCTAACAAAGTCCTTGCAGTATATTTCTATAGAGCTCCACCCTCTCTCTGTCTCTCTCTGTGTGTATTTTACTTTTGTAGGCAATTATATATATAGCCTCTTTAAACTACCAAATCATTCTTCCAGTATCAAATCTATCGTCAAGTTTCTGAATGTGGTCCTCCAGAGCACATGCTCCTACAAGCTTGAGCTCGGAACTCGTGTTATGATGTCCTTCTAGAAGATTCTAAGCACGGGGCATATTCCTTCTGGGCCAACTCACACCAGTGGCACCTTATCCACTCCGTATGCACATTTGGGTCATGTGTTTCTTGTATCTGCTCAATATGGCTAAGTCCTGGAACCTTGAATTTTTCTACGTGCATGCCACGGGTTTCCTTAAATCCTTCCTTAAACCCTTCCCTATGTGCCTTCTCCTTACGCACCTTTCTTCAACTAGGCCTTACGCACCTATGCACCATTTTACACTTAGCCAATATTTCAGGGGCCCAACATCACCCCACACTACGCCTATTCTCCATCCGTGGGAACACTTCTTAAATGGATAAGGAATCATAGTAGGCTTATGCCTTGGAAAAATAATAAGGGGATGAAGAATTTGGGAAAGAAGAAAGAATGGGATAGTGATGGCATCACTGCAATAAGCCTAGAAAATCTTTTTGTAATTTGGCCTCCAACTTGTTCCAGGCATTGACTTCATTCTATGCTCTTTGGAAAATATCACCCACTAAGGCACTCACCTGATCAAAACCTATCCCATCCCCTTGTGTGCTCATGGTGTCAACAATATTTTCTAACTCCTTGCCTATATCCTCCAGTGCATCCATCCTTTATGTAATATGTGGGTATAGTTCCTTCAATGGTTTTTGATTGAACCCCTTAAGGTTTCAATGGCCTCAAATTTCTGTTCAACCTTGGCTAGGATATTTTCTCACTCTCGCTCTATTCCCCTTGTTCTTCTCCTAGAACTCTTTAAGTTTTGCTTCATCATTGGTGACCAGCATGCTTGCCACTTTGTCTCTATCTGCGCAGTTTTCATACATGGCCTCAACATTCGGGAGGCAATATTTACATCAATAAGGACCTTGCTATATTCTACTATGAGCACCATGACTTTCAATTTATCCTCCTTTTCTAAGCACGCAGCCACTTCTTCTGCAAACTCCAAAGCTAGCGGTTGCCTCTCCATGGTGAGGGTTCTTGTTAAATCCTCTAGGAATTCCAGGGCAGATGCATACTTCCACGTGGAAGGTGCTAGGTCCGGATGCTTCAACACTATGGCATCTGTAATGGACTCCACCTTTTTGTGTACTTTTTTTAACCTATTGTTCTCGTCCCTTAACTCTCGTTACCACTAGGTGCTGATCAACTTCTCTTGACTTAGCTCCCTTGTCCTCACAGCTAGCTCTTCCTATTTCTTCTTCAGTTCATCCTTGAGATATTTTATTCTATCATTCCACCCAAAGAGTCTAGATTCGACCTCAATGGAGACCTTGTTGAGTGCGTAGCACAATTGTTCATTTGAGAGTTGTTGAGCATTCACCAATGGGTTGTCTTCTTTTAATTCTAGAAATTTAATGATTGCTTCATGGCTTACTTCAAATTCTGGCTCATCAATATGGGACTCAAATGCCCATGAGAGCATCTTCCTTGTCCATGGGTAAGCACCCTCTTTATCAAAAGATGACATAGCCACGAGCTCCTCTACTGGAATTATGCTTTGGAACCATGTGTGCAACACTTTATTGGGGTCATCAATATAACCCATCCTTGGCCTCTCCCCATGTAATATCCTCCCATTTGCATGCCCTTAGGAAATAACTACAATTAAAATGGGGCCTCTAGTGCTATTGTGGTCCTTTTCGCACACTCTTTCTTACCCTTATTCAACACCCATTTCAGTGTTGCATTCAAACCCATCTTCCACCAAGGTCTTAATGATCTTTGTTTCTTCTTCTTCGCCACCTTGGTTATACTGTTCCTACATAAGGCTTGGAGCCTTTTGATTCTACGTGCTAACATCTTCACTTATTCCTATGTCCAAGGTGCCTTCCTCCTCATGACTCCCCTTACACCGCACTTTGCCAAAAGGAACCCCTGTTCTTCTTCTCCACCCTCTTCTTACGAATCATGCACATTGAAGACAAGAGGATCTTGATATTTTCCAAGATCATATTCTTCACTTTCATCTTCCTCATTATCATCATCCTTTTCACCTATGTATCTTTGAAACTCTCGGTTTCTTACGAGGCGTCTCCTCTTCTACCCTTTACTTCTTCCTAACTAGGGATTCTAGTGTAGGTGACTCTGTCTCTTCTTCTTCTAATGACTCCTTGTCTAATGGATTCTCTGGCTCTAGATTCTTCTCTTTGATTATGGACTTTTTCTTGCATGAATACATACTTGTTCTGGTGCTTGTCCCAGGGGAACCTATTACCTGTGTATCCACTACACTTGGTACTTTCTTCTCTGGTTCTTTTTCCTCCCATCTGGTGTGGGTATTTTCCTATTAGTTGGTCCTCAAGTATGGATATATCATTCTCCAAATACTCACCTTTCTCATATTTGGGCCTTATGTGGACGTATACTCATGCCACAGATCCTTCTATAATGGAAAAAGTCGTGGGTCTCACCATTTAGAGCTCATGCAACACGTACCTCTCCATATACATGCACCTGTTAGGGTAGACCAACCCTTTGCACATTTCCCTATGGTCCCGGTCCAGATTACCAAGGTCCAACTTCAACTTATTGGATTATTTGAGCATGTTCACTCCTGCTTGGAAGTGTTGAGATGTGAAGGCAAAAGGGAGCATGCACCATGGGCTCCATGTCTCATCTATCATTTTAAATCTACCAAAGTAGAAATATTGGTACACAACAAAATCATCCTCTCCCTTGGTGGTCACTGACAATTGTTTATGGATCCTCCACTCTACCTTGAATGCATCCCTCGGTGTGTATACCATTTCTCTAAGTGCACCTTATGTATGGCCATCATAACATAACATGTGTATTTCCCAAACCTCTTCGCGGGTGAAGGGTTTTCAATCAGGGTACTCCCATACGAATTTTTTTAATACATCTGACACTCCAATCTCTAAAAATACAATGGTTACCAGGACATTACCAAAAAGGATTTTATCACCTTCACGTTGTTGACAATATCATATGTGATAAATATAGACAAGTTGTAGATGCTTCTCTCGAAATTTTCCTGCAAACATGCAACCATGCCTTGTTAACCTAGGTCCATCTCTCCTAGCCATTTATCTTTTTCACAAGGTGCATGACCATCTTTATGAACAGGTCCTTGATTTCTATATTATCAAAGTACCTCAACCCATTTTTGTATGCATAGGCAGTGACAGTTTCCTTAATTTCCTCCATGTCACTTAGGTTATCCTCTAAACTATCTCCTTCACAGATGAGGCCTTTGAAATTTGAAATAAGGCTGAGGGTAATGCACATCTTGTACCCTATGAAGTGGAAGTAATCTTCATGAATGTGCACCATCAACCATTGATATAGGTGCTAAAGCTTTCTCAAGTAGGGCAACTCAAAGAGTTATAATAACCCTGACTTCTCCAACTTGACTTTTACATCATCGTTTTAGATGGGCAAAAACTATGGTGTCCTTTTATTTGTTAGGTGCACTAACTCCAGTGCCATTTCCTTCTCGATTGTGCTTGAGCGATGGTTGTAATAATTTATGGGCATGTTTCTTAAATGGAACTTCTACTCCTTTCCCAGCAATACTCCATCTGGGTACTACATTTCTGTATACCACTTTTCATTTGTATGTGTGACAGTTTCTTGTTGCTTTCCATTTCCCTTTCCCTTCTTAGGTGTGCCAACTAGTTTCTTGGGTACCATTGTCTAGGTTCTTCTACCACTTTAATCACTTCTTGTTACTCTGTTCTTCCACTCCCTCCAACCTTACATCTTGAATTTGTGAAGAAAACCCTTAAACTCATTCCCTAGTTCTTCAAACCCTAACCAGGATAGTTCCTCCACAAGACAGAGCCTTCTCACAATTTCTCTTACACTCGTGAAATCCCTTCCTTTTGGTTTGTAAATCCAAACTAGTTGTTTACGCTCAACTCTTCAAATTTTTCTTCCCACGAGATCGAGTTAAGAAGCCCTAGTTTACAAAGATGTAAAAATGCTTCTTTTTCCTTATACGCAAAGTGAATAATGAAATGTCGAACCTTTATTTATAGTTTTTCCCATTTTTAAGAATTAAATGCTACTTCACCTACCACCATAATTTTAACATTTAAAGTGTATTTTTCAAAAAATATTGACTTCGCACCCTAAATTACACGTCCATCATTGTGTGGATAATACCCAACCTTCCTCGGCATGCATGACCAATCCATCTTGACAAGAGAATCTTATGCGCGCATCACCGCACTGCCTTGAAGGCACTTCTTGTCATGATTTTCCTCTCGCCTACCTCATGTTGTTTATGCGCTTCTTTCTTTTACTGTACGTGGGATTTTAATGTAGCCTTATCTTGACACCAACCATCCTTTTCCACATTTTCTTTCATGAACCTCTTTCAATAGGGCCATTCAACCGGGATTTCCAACCGAATCCTCCTTAGAAATTTACCTATGCTTTCCTTCAAAACACTCCACCCCACACTTAAACGATGTGCGACCCTCTGCACATTAAAAACCCTCAAAAAGTAACAAGGTTACCGGAACTTAAGGTGCAAAACAAAACAACAACACGAAAGGGAAATACAATAAAGGAATTACATAAAGGAAATTATAAATTATCTAGAAAAACTACCTTATTTACAAACAACAAAAAGCCTTATTTATAGTAGGGCTTCAACCTATTCCCATTGAAGTGTCCAGGCAATTTTGTTCCATCCAACACTTGTAACTGGCACACACCTGAATCAAGGATGTATGAGATTATGTAGGGACCCAACCAATGGAATTTCAACTTCCCAAGATGGTGCAAAAACTTAGAATCATACAATAAGACTATCTGCTAAACCTCAAATTTATTATTCCTAATGTGGTGATTATGCCATGCTTTTTTCTTTTCTTTTTTTGTTGTTTGGCTCCACCTAGAAAGTGACCGTATTTCATCCAACTTCATTAGTTCATAAATTCTTTCTTCCAACACTTTCTCATCAGCCAACCCTCCTACGTGTGCTATTCGTAGAGAAGGTAACATGAACTCAACTAGCAGAACAACTTCCATGCCAAACACCAACTGAAATGGTGTGGCTTTGTTCAACCTTTTATAAGTTTTCCTATAAGCCCATAATACAAATGATACCTTGTCATCCCAATCTTGTCTTCCGACATCACAAATTTTGTTAGGGTATGACTCAGTATTTTGTTAAATGCTTCCATGGTTCCATTTTCTTGTGGGTGATAAGGTGTAGTCTTATGATGAGCCACCATGAAATCTGCTAACTAATAGGATCCTCACGGTCTCATTCAAGAAATGTGTACCCCTATCATTGGTTAAACTTAAAGGGAATCCATACCTTGTGATAATGTTTTCCCACAAAAACCTTGTTGTTGTAGCTGTTGTGTAGTATTTAGTAGGGGATACCTCTTCCCACCTTGTCAAATAGTCAGTGCAATTGATTATGTAGTGTGATCCAGTCCTACGCGCTATTGGTGCAATAGGGCCTACAAATTATATTGCCCATTTCTCAAAATGTTCAGTACTAGGGATAGGGTGCAAAGGAATTTCATCTCTCCTTCCTAGCTTTCCAATGTGCTGAAAATGGTCACATTATTTACAATAGTCCTTGCAATCTTTATACAGAGTTTCCCACCACAAGCCTACCATTAATATTTTACATACGGTGGCGTCACCTACATAATGTCCACATGCACTTCCTCTGTGTGCTTCCTCTATGATGGTGAGGCACTCATGCTCTAGTACACACCTACATAAAACTTCATCATGCCCTAATTTGTATAAGTCCCCACTAATCAACATGTAGGGCACAACATGTATGGCTAGTTTCTTCTTCTCTAATGTCTTCATCCCTTTTGGCACCACACCTTCCTTTAGAAATACTACAATTTCCTCCAAATACAAGGCATGTGCCACAACCTAAAAAAGTACATGTCCTGGCATTTTCCTTCAATGCTCTGTGCATCCTCCTCCTGAATCAATCCTTGACAAATGATCAAGTCCACAATTACTCTTTCCAGGCTTCACAACTACCGTGAACTCAAACTCTTGAAATAACAACACCCATCGACATATGTGCCCTTGTAGAATGGGATTGTTCACCAAGTAATTTAACATCATGTGGTTAGTGTAAAACAAAAGGAGTTACTAGTAGATACTGTCTCGAACTTGTGAAGCATGTAGATCGTGTGATGCTTCTCACTTGGTCGTAGCATAGTTACGCTCTGCTAGTGTCAAATTCCTACTTGCAAAGCATAGGGGATGATCAACAATTACTCATCACCGGGTTGTGCAAGAATTTCCACAATGGCCATTCTGGTGGTATCTACATGAACATGGAAGGGCTTATCCCAAGAGGGAAAACGCAATATAGGCGTGGTGATAATCCTATCCTTGAATGTGTTAAATGCCTTCTACTATGCCTTTTCCCAATGGAAGGAACTTTTATGTTTGAGAAATTCTTCTAAAGGCATGGAAATCTTGGCATACCCTTGATGAAGTTACGATAGTATCCCGCGTGTCCAAGAAAATCGTGCACTACGCTTTGGCTAGTAGATTCCCCCAATCACACCATCAACTGCAACCTTGGCAAGATCTACTAGCAATCTGTCCCTTACATATGATATTCCCCAATAACGTTCTAAAGGGCATAGCAAAGACACACTTCTTAATGTTGAGGGATATCTTCAACCACCGACACCTCTCAAACATCAACATCAAGTTATCATAATGGTCTTCTACTAGCCTATACATCATCCAATCATCTAGATAGACTGAAGAAATTTGTGGATAAAGTCCTAGAATGCACCGTACCACTATGCATGAGAAAACAATAGGAACATTCTTCAACCCAAAGGGCATGACCATGTATAAAAACTTCACCATTCGGTGGTGAAATTTTTCTTCTCTAGTCTTCCTATGCAATCCAGATTTGGTGGTACCCCAAAATCCATCTCAGTAAAGGAATAGATTTCATGCCTAGTGACTCCCTCCAAAATTTCTTCGATTAAGGGGTTAGAAAAGGATTGATGACAAAACTATAGATCCTAATCCACCCATCCTTCTTGATGTTGATTACCATTAGACTTATCCATTTTGATTCTTCAACAACTTCAATGATCCTAGATGCTATCATTTTTCTATCTCTTCCTTTACCTTCACACGTAAATTGGGATTCATCTGTAGGGTCTCTTCCTAACCGAGTGCACACCATCCTTCAACTTTATCCTCATTTCCCCTAAGGAATGGGGATGCCTTTGTGCTCATGGTACTGTGTGGAAATAAATCTTCAAACTCGTGTAAAAGATCAATGATCTTAGAGACTTCCTTCTCTGACCAGTAATCTCCAATGATAGCTTCCTTAGGTTCTTCTCTTGAGCTGATGTTAACCTTTTTAGTTTTTAAAGGTTCATGGTAGGCACGCATGTGAGTATCAGCACTATCCACTACCTCGTGTGTCCCTATAGAATGGTTAACATCCAAGCTTTTTACTTCCTCCCCATCAATCACATATATAATCTTTCCTTTCTCCTTTTTCACACACGCACACTCAAATTGATCCTCCTCTATTTCCTCTTCTTCAAAGTGCTCCCCCAAATCTGGTTCACCAAGCAAGTCCAACAACCTATCTTCTTCCATGACACTATCCCCCATGGTAAGGTGCTTGACAACCTATAATGCCTTATCAACTGATGGCTTGGTACTTCGATACTTGAATGTTTGAACTAGGTCAGCCACTAGTTCTTACCAATTCCCTGTTTGGTGGCATGTCTCAGAATGTATGTACCATGCATGTGCACAACCATGTAGTGTAGAATATAGTTTTTACACCCAGAGGGATGGTGGCAAAGCTTCCATGCCTTCCCTCTAGGTTCTCTCATAGGCTTGGATGTGGAAAGAGGTAGGCTCCTTACCATGGTAGTCCTTGATGGCGGTGGGTGCATTGCTTCTAGAGAAACAAACAGAGAAGGAAATTCTCACTTCACACCATTCTAAGATATTATCCCGATGTGTTGCCCACCAAAGCATGTATCAATTCTTGGGAGGACATAACTTAACATACCCTTTCTTTCATTTTCCTCCTTCCACTTAGCTTCCATTTTCCATAAAAAGACCTCAGGGGAGGCTCCTCGTGAGTACTTAGGTAGCTATTTTTCTCCTAGGTGCCTAACTGTGTGCACCTTTGACACCTTTGTCACCGATCTACTTAAACTCCGTCTGATCAATTCATAGGTCCCATGGACCCAATTATCACATGCTAGACTAGTGGTGTAGCTTACAAACTAAGCCTCTTCAAAATGGATAACTCCATCAATAGGATGGATTATCTCTGGATCCTTGATTAAGTGCACATATATTCTATCCAGGACGTCTTCTCCCAAAGGTTCATTATAGGGTGTTGATTTCCCATCAGCCAGGGGTATGATTACTCGTTCCTCCTCATTTTCAAAGCTAATTTACCCTTTTTTGAACAAAATATCTGCATTGTTCTTGTAACACCATGGGCGCCCAAGTAGTGCTGGGAAATTGTCTTCCTCGGCGAGTGTGAAGACTTTGAAGTCCCTAGTAAAATTAGCTCCTAAATGGTGATAGACGCATCCTTTCGGACACCAATTGACATTGCCTTTGTTTTTTTACCATATATAACACATTAAAATATGGCTATAATGCAGGCCTTCCCATCTAATGCCATACATCCAATGTGATAACATTGACCTCCACACTGTGTCAATGAGGATATTACTCGGCGGACCATCTATCCACTACTACATTTAACATGATCACCCCGTTATAGTCAAGGTTGTGAGGGGGAAGGTTTTCATGTAGGACTTGCCTCTCATTCTCTTCTCGGCATGTGGTACCTTCTCCCTTAACCATGCTCCAAGAAAGGGAATAACATTGTCTTGCCTTGACATTTTACATACTTCTCGACCTCATCTAGGTCATCTCTTGGTGCCTTGACCTTCCTCCTTTGCTCCTCCCTCCTAGAATACTCCTTTAGACACTAGATTTCTCCTTGTAAACTTTGAATGACGTCCATGGTATCTTGATATACCTCCTTCTGATGAGCAGGATCTGGGTACTTTCCATGCACTACTTCTTCTCTTGAAACTAGAGTCCTCTGCCTTGGTATTTTATTTGCACGTGTGGCCTCTACTCTTGTTGTTACTAAAACAGGTTCTAATTCTGCATCACATGTTACCCATGGCATCCATTGTGTGTCCATATTTTTAATTGTTACCATTGCAACACCCTTGTCTTTCTATCACTACTGATTCATGTGCTCAAATAACTTAGGGCACTCATCATACTTGTGTTTCTTCCAACACCATGAGCAACTTTAATAGGTCTTAGCACTCTCATTTGTAATGCTCTATAGACCCATAATTAAAATAAGTTCTAGGTGGGAATTAACTTCTTCCTCCATAGTTACCATGACCACGAAATCCTTCACAAAATCCCCTTTTACACATGCCTCCATCTGCGTGCTCTTCATAATGGTGATCATCACCTTTAGAACTACTAGAAATGCTAGTCTGGAACACCCCGTGATCAATGACCTCATGGATCTGGTCAATAAGCCTACAATCCTTAGTATCATGGGCTGTAGAGGTGTAGATCTTACAATAGCAATACAAATTCTTCCGAATTATGCACTATAACACGGGAATCTACTTGCATCATGGTCCCCATGACAAATCTCATAGTCTACTATCACAGCACGTACTATTCTCTAGGGAAACTATCCTTGACATGCCCCTCTACTTCACAATCTACACACCATAAACCACTATGAGTCTCATGGGCTGAGTTCATAGACAATTTTTCTAGCTGCTTAGCCATAGCAGCAATCTGAGCCTCCAAAAATGGGCTAATACCAGTATCAACACTTCCAACATAGCCTCGGTGCACAGAGCAGCTTCTAACACCTCACGTGGGTCTATGAAATTTTTATGAGATAAGGCCCTTCTAAAAGGTGTGATCAACCCTCCAAAAAACCATTGAGCATGCTGTGAAGGGTGAATATCATATGATAACTTAGACAAGAGATTTTTAAAGCACACATCATACTCCCACACACTCTCTACCATTCCCTGTTGAATTTCCTTTAGGGTCTTTGATGCTCTTCTGTTCAAACTCAGGGATGTGGAATTATGCCAAGAATGTATTCTTTAAAGTAGTGTAATCCACCACCATTTGATGAGGGTCATATTTCCTATACCAAATGTATGCACGTACCCCTGTAACATCATTATAAACTAACTAGCCTTCCACTCGAGGTTGTGATCCCCTTTGCGTGCCATAGTAGCTCACACTTGTGAACATGTTCTGTAACATCTTCAATACCTCTATAATCTGGTAAATGTAAAGACATCTCAAAGAATACTTGAGGGGTGGCTGGGGCCCTTGTCCTCCCGAGTCGAGCATTGGTTCCCTCTCGTGTTTCCTCCACCACTGTGTCCTGTGCCTCTTGAGCCACTAGATCCACCAGAACCACCAAGTCATGTTCCTCCTGACCCACCAGATCCACCAAAACCACCACGTCCTATAGTGGTCATGACAAGTGTCCCCAAGGTTCCACTGAACTACGTACCAACAGTCTATGATAATGCCCCACTACCACTAATGTACCTGCACCACTTCTAGATGTGAGGCAAGGCTTTTGTAATTTATCCTTCTGCAAAGACTCCTCGAATCTGGAATATGCATAGCCATAGAAGTGGGAACTGAAAAATTATATCTCCTAGGCGTAGATCTGTCACTTCGACTAATACTAACTAGGTCAATGATACTCCTTCCTTGATATGGAAAACCAAGCCCCAAGGTTTGGTCACTCGGTGGGTTCAAATACGTGTCAATGAATATTATCTCCTAGCGTGAAGAAATCTCATCAAAAGCCAAACGGGTCTCTCTTATGCGCTTGCCCAGATGGGGTAGCACAGATTGCTCAGGTTCCATGTCCTCTATGTGAACCTCAAATCCTTCCTGCAATGTCTGCCTCTATAGATCCATCAAACTTGTAGCCTCATGTCATATAGTAGTCTCCCTTTCACGCGCTTCACTATTCTTGTGAGACATGGAAGTAAAATGGAAGGATCGGGTGGAAAAAAGGAATATGTTAGTTTATACAATGCGAGAGACAACAACATGTTGGTGGATGGTTCATAGGGATAATCTCATAAAATGGATAAAAGTAAGAATTACTCTATCAGCCTAGTTTTTTAGGAGTAATGCACCTACTCAAATATTTCAATACCATGGTAATAATATTGTTTAGCACCACATTCAATAGTGTGAGAGACTATGGATAGAGGGAAGGAAGATTTACCACCTTTATTATGGGTGCACAAACTTTATTTTATCTTGTGAGGTTGTGTGCATGCTTGGTATGTTTATGCGAGTTGCATAGAGAGATTAGAAATTGGAAAGACTTGACTACATGAATGATCCAGACTTTTGACTACTTCTCCACTAAACCTCTAGTGAAAGAGGAATTACATGTTATGAATCACTTGAATATGGAAGATAGTGGAAAGATGAAGAAATCATTCAGGATTTATTTGGTGAGTCAGAACTAGAAGCGCATTTTGACGAAGTAGATGAGACAGATGTAGAACTGCTTGAACATGCTTTCCTAGAGAAGGAGAAAGGAAAGATGGTCTACATGGTGGATGATGAAGAAGTGGAAAATTTGGACATAGATCATTCATAGGGTACACACGAGGACTTAGAAAGTCTAGATGAGAAGGTGTGCACCTACCATGAACCTATGAAGATGAATAACGTGAACATTTGTATGGATGTTGAACCGAAGGAGGCCATAGTTGGAGATTACTGGTCTAAATTTGAAGTGGCTAAGATAATTGAGTTACTACGTGATTTCCAGGACTTGTTTCCTATGGGATACCATAAGTTTAAAGGAGTGCATGAATATTTGGGTGAGATTAAAATTAAGTTAAAGGAAGGTGCATGCCCGGTTAGGAAGAGACCTTATAGGATGAACCCTAAGCTACATGTAAAATTTAAATAAGAAATTGACAAGATGTTGAAATCTGGCATTATTGAGCCCATAAAGGAATCAAAGTGGGTTAGCCTTATGGTAATAAACATAAATAAAGATGAAAGAATCAATATTTGTGTGGATTACAGGGAGTTGAATCTGCATGTGTGATTGATTCTTTCCCTACACCATTCGGTGAGGAAATATTGAAAGGCGTTGTAGGGCATGAAATTTACTATTTTAAAGATGTATTCTCTGGTATCATCAAGTAAGAATTGCTAAAGAGGATCAAGGGAAGATAACTTTCACCACTCAATGGGGAATTTTTGCATACACAAGTGATGCCTTTTGTTTTTAAGTACATGCCTGCAGATTTTCACGCATTTTTTTCAAGAATTCCAAGATTTTATTCACAAATTATTCTAGGTTTACTTGGATGATTGGAATGTGTATGGGCTTATCAAGGATCATTGTGACAATTTGTGGTTAATGTTTGAGAGGTGAAAACAGTTAAGAATCTCTTTAAATATCAAGAAGTGCATATTTGCTACACCTTTTAGAACTCTGCTAGGGCATATCATCTGTAAGGAGGGTTTGTTGGTAGATCCAACTAAGGTTGTAGTTATCTTAGGCTTGGAGGTGCCCACTAGTCAGAGTGAGGTGCATAGATTCTTGGGCCACACAAGGTATTACAAGAAGTTTATCAAAGGATATGATAATATTTCCATGCCCTTGGAAGATTTATTAAAAGGTAAAGGAAGTTCTATTGGGGAGAACCACAACACTGTGCATTTGAAGTGCTAAAGGAGAGGCTTACTACGACACCTATTCTGTGTTTTCCTTCATGGAATATACCTCTTCACATACATGTGGATGCCTCTGGTGTGGAAATTGGTTTAGTTCTAGCTCATCCTAGAGAAGGTATTGTAGATCATCCTATCTTCTTTGCTAGTAGAAAGTTGACTCCTACATAATAAAATTATACAACTATGGAGCGTGAGGCTTTTTGAATGGTCTACACGCTGCATAAGTTCTGATAGTACTTGCTAACAACACATTTTATTTTCTATACAAATAACATGGCATCGAGATACTTGGTGAAGAATCCCATTTTACATGGGCACATATGCCGATGGGTTCTCTTATTTCAGGAGTTTTACCTTATAGTGGTGGTAAATCTAGGTAAAAGTAATTATGGTCTAGATCATTTGTCGAGGATTCAATCAGGAGAAGGCGCGTAAAGTATTGTAGCTAAAATGTCAAATGCACAATTATACGGGTTGAACCAAGCACCCTTAGAGTTAGAGGATATTTTTTTATGTTTACACACAACTATAGTGCACGAAGAAATGAAGGCCTTGGAAAAGAAACAACTTACAATTTATGCCTCACCTTTCATGTTGATCAGTGGTGACTTATACAAACTAGGTCAATATGAAGTATTTCTCTCAGCGTGTATTGGAGCATGAGGGTATGAAAATCATAGAGGAGGCTCATGGTGGTATTTTAGGTGGATAATATGCATGTGGTGCTATTGTGCACAAGATTTTACTAGCTGGTTTATGGTGGGAGACATTGTACAAGGATTTCAAGGAGTATTGTAAGGTATGTGATCACTGTCACCACCTTAGAAAACATAGGCGAGAGAGATGAAATGACTTTCGGGCATATTGCTAGTGCGAAACTTTTGAGAAATGGGCAATAGACTTTATGGGTCATATTTTCCCAGTTGCACGTAGAAATGGATCACGCTACATCATCACTTGTACAAATTATCTTACAAGGTGGGTGGAAGTGGCACCTACAAAGGATTATATAGTAAAAACAACAACAAGGTTCTTATGGGAAAATATTCTTACCAGGTTTATATGTCCTTTAAGTTTGGCAAGTGATAGAGGCACTCATTTCCTTAATGATACCATCAAGATATTATTTAATGAATTTATGGTTACACACCATAAGACATCACCTTATAACACTCAAAAAATAGGGATTTTGAGGCTTTCAACAAGATATTGAGCCAGTCTTTGAAAATAATTTATGATGTTGGAAGGAAAAATTGGGATGATAATTTCTTTTTGTGATTTGGGCATATAGAACAACCTACAAATGGTTGAATAAGGAAACACCCTTTCGATTCATGTTTGTACGAGGAATTTATTTCCATGGAATTTATGTTACCTTCTTTGTGTATTACATGCATAGGAGGTCTAGGCTGATGAGAAAGCATTGGAAGAGAGAATTGAAAATTTTATACAATTGGATGAGATTTGCACCATAACACAATGGAGTCAAAAGAAATAAAAATCTAGGAAAAGGCATGGCATGATAGGAACATCAAGGACAACAAGGTTGAGGTTGGACAGATGGTACTTCTTTATGATTTGAAGTTTCGTGCCTCCCAGGAAAGATTAAAGTGCAATGGTTGGGATTGTATGTTATCACTCATATACTTTACTCATGCGCTTGCTAGCTAGAGGCGCTTAATGGAACACCATTTCCTAGTTACTTCAACGAGAGTAGGTTATAGCCCTAATATAAATAAGTATTCTTGGTGTTTTTAATAAGTAAATATTTACATTTAGAATATACTTCCCTTATTGTATTTCCTTTAGATGTGTTTCCTTCATCATTTCTATGCTTTTTTAATTTAGTACAATGTTATGTGTAATAAGTGTGTTTGTGCATCGGAAGCTGATTACAATCTCAAGTGTTTTTATGTGCAAAGGACTACACATACCCTTAGTGTGGGGTGGATAAATAAGGTTGTCTAGTATAGAAAATAAATAAACTCACAGGTGTCCATAAAGGGAACAAGTTTTGAAAAGTGATGAAAACTTCAAGAGGATTGCTCAAAGTTAAAGACCATGCATAAGGTGGTGAGCACTTAGTATAACTCAAGGAGGTTGCAGCATTTGAGACTACATATGTTTGGGTCACATTGGATAAATAATTTGGCATAAGGAAGTGTGGGTAGAGGATATATGTGATAGATAAGTAGTGGAATGCAAAAAAATTATGATTGAGGTATAAAATTTTTGAGGTGTGAGAGATTGGGGCACATGAAAAAGAGCACAAAGTGCACTCAAAGGGAATTAATGTCATGTATAGTGGTAGGTGGAGAAATTAATGAAGGGGATTTTTAAAACTTGGTTTAAATCCATTGTTAAAAATAGTGTTTATTACCTTGTAAGTTTGAAGAAAATTGAAAAGTGCGAAGAAGAGCTGGAGATGAGGAACACTCTGCAGAGTGAGTAAACATGTCGGATTTTAAAGTATGTTGTTGAGAATATGGGTATGGAAGAAGGATTCAAGTGGTGATACATGTGTGCAATGGGAGAGTGACTTAGGTTTCTATTGCATGAAAGGTAGGTTTTTCATTCGCACTCACATGATCAAAAGGAACGATGGCACCACGAGAGGGATCAAGTTGTGGAAAAGGAGGTTGATGACCCAAAAATGGAGTGGATTGTTAAGATGTTATATCTGGAAGAATTTATTAAGGGGAGGCCATGGAAAATAAATATTACATAGTTTAGGGTTTCATAAATCAACCACCGTAATCAGAAATGCTTGAAGGATGTCGCAAGTGTTTACAGGGAAGGTAAATTGGCGGTTGGCATATGATACTAGGGTTTTGGATACTTCCATGAAAATGCTACTTGAAAGCTTGGGGGTCATGAAAATTATGGAATTTACCTTTATTGGGAAGCCCAAGAAGTTATATCAGTGTCTCATGTCACTTTTCCATGAAGATTTTTCCTACTTCATGAGCAAGAGAATGAGGATCACCACTAAGTTTATTAGAAAGGTGATAGGTCTACCTGACTCGGGCTTGGAGATCACTAGAGATCTATTAGACGATGAGATAATTGATGCCACAACCACCCTACATCAGTATAAGAAGGGGGTTTGAGCCTTCAAAGTAACCAACATTATAGACATGGCCACCAGGGTTACAACACGCTTGACATGAAGCAAGTTGGGTGCCACTGAATTGTGGAATGAGGTGAATATGCGTTGGTTACATATAGCACATAAAATGGTCAAAAAGACATATTAAAACATTTCCAAGTACATTGTAGAAAGCTTGGTGAATGAGGCATGTGTCCAAGTAGATAAAGGTGAGAAGATTACTTGGGGTGCAATTCTATTATTGATTATATTTAGTGAAATTGGAGTACCTGATGGACCTAGGGAGAACATTTGGGAGTTTCCATTGGAAAATAAATCCCCAATGAAGAAATTTTCCAAATACACTTTGTTATCCAAAATTCATCCCTCGAGGTAATTTTGAAAACATGCATAAAATTATTTGGTCTCGAGAAAGTAGAATTGATTCAAGGCCCAAAATAATATGTTGGGGTTCCCCTTGGCTTCTCTCTAACTTCCCCATCTAAAAAGAAAACCCAAGAAGTTAGAAAAATTTGAAAAAATCTAAAATTGAAGTCACAAGCTTGTTCTAATGCATTACATGTCCGGAGAGCACGGATCATACTAAGGTTTTTCATACCAATTTTGGAGCTGAAATACAAAGAAATTGGCTAAATCAACTTTCTATGTCCCAGATCACACAAGTTGAATAGGGACATGCGGGACACGCATAGCCAAAATCGCCATAGGTAAAGAAAATCATAAAAATTAGAATTTTTGTCCCGGGTAGTCCATGGGACATCCGGATCATAGGTACGTGTGGGTAGCAAAATTCCAATTTTGACGCAAGTCAGTGCATTCCGGGTGGTGCAGAGAAATGTGTCTAGGACAGTTGGGACAAAAGTATGCGTGGGACGCACAAAGGTGAAACAACCACAAAAAGAACCATACATTATGGAGAATGTGGACATCAATGGCCCTAAAATGGCTATAACTTCAAACATGTTCACCTCTAGTCAATTAATTTTCATTCCCGTCAATGACAGAAAATGCCTAGTAGACCCAAAATAGTTGTTCCCACTCGAAGGCCATAACTTTTGTATTTCTCAACAAAATCACACAAAATTGATACCATTGAAATCGTGTTTCCAAGCATGAGACACAAAAATCAATAAATTATGTATTTGATAAAATATATTGTGGTATTTTTCATAAAACATGTCTGGGTTCATGATAATGTTTTATTTGGTAGTTGAGAGTGCAATTAAGAGGCATAGTCATCATTCTTTCTCTCACAGAGTATATACCCCCGGGATAGTATGGGCGAATGGAGACTTTTACAAGAATAAAACAAACAATCATTTCACACGAGTCCATTTAATGCATCTTACAAGTAGTTGAAGGACAGATTTCAAGATTTCCATTTTCCCTTTCTTTCTCTCTCCCTCATTGACACAGAGTGTCGACATAGGAAAAGTTGCGCCCTTGGCGCACTGTGAAAATGGCGCATGACATACATAAAAAGTTGGGCGTTAGGCTCATTATAAAGGAGGTAGTTTTGTTGTAGCGAAAGGAAAAGTTGCGCCTCGCACGAGAAATGGCGCATGTGTCGACATAAAATTGCTTTATGAAGCCAATGTGTTGTAGGCCCTTATAAGTTGGACTCCTTGCATGGTGATCCAGGCCCTTATCTTGTAATAAATTGAACTATGCATATCATGAAGCAATAAAATACAAGTTTGTGGATGTATCTTCCCACGAAAAGGATTGTTGCATATCGCCAAGGCGCACCTGTTTTCGGCGCACTCTTATTTGGCCATAACTTTTGAATATTCATTACTTTTCGAGAATATTGTATCTAATTTTTAAAAGCTCTTAGAAGGATTCATTATTTTGGGGTTTGATATGGTCACCTGTATGAGATATTTTAAGGTGGTTGAATGCATTTTCCTATAATTGTGGAGGGCTTCTTTCTAAAGGTTGGACATTCTTGTTTTGCACCCATTCTAGTATGCATTTAAAATACTTGCCTCTTGGCATTTTTCACACATTGGAAGACTGTCTCTGTGGAATCACCCTCTCCTTTCTTGATCTTTCACCGTAGATCCACAGGTGCATCACCATTTTAGTGTAGGATTTTATTTTCATGCATTCTCTCTCTCCTGGTCCCTTGGAAAGTTAGATTAGGAAAGAAAAGCTAGTTTTCTTGCATTAGAGTAACATACAATCATTTCACTCCATTTAATGCATCTTACAAGATTATGGCAAGTAGTTTAAGAGCAAGAACCATCTCCTTGGTAGTTAGATTGGGTTTTGGGTAAACCTCTTGAGCTTTCTCTAGAGATGTATTTTAAGTAGAAAGTCCCATAAGTTGGAGATAGTACTTCCTCGTTATATCTGTTATCATTACAATCACTATTTTTATGCCGTGAGGATTCTCAAGAAATATAATGCATTTTTCTGATTGTGTGTAAACATTTTTCAAGGGTGATGTGATTTAGTGATTTTAATGCACGCTTTAGATTAGAAAGATATTTTTCTTGCTAGAGTAGATTATGTATAAGGAGTTCTTGGGAAGGTGGTTCCATAAGTTGGAGATAGTACCCCTGTTATCCAATCACACCGTGAGCTCAGGTATATGCACTTGTGTAAACAAGAATAATGTATTATTTCTAACGTGTATAAGGAGTTCTTGGGAAGGTGGTTCGGAGATGCCCAAAGAATAATGTACTGATGAATGGAGAAGTTGAGTTTGTAGTCTACCAACACTTCAGCTTGGGGTGCTTCCATATGCATTTAGGTGGTAAGAGCCCATGGTGTCCCTTTTCTTTTATTGCTAGATATTTCAAGGAGTCAGTGAACAAGTTCCACAATGTGCACAATATCCAGTTTGACATGAAAAAGGTAGGCATAAATATCCACATTCTACGTAAGACTTATGTATGGACAAGGAAAGATGCCTATGTGGAAACCATGGAATCAAGAAATGTGGACATCATTCCAGAGAGTTTGGCCATAGGAAAAATTGAACCAACGCATGTGTACATTTATCTTAGTCCAAGGTTTAAGGATGGTAAGTTGGTGAAGGGCATGGATATGATACTCTCAAGACCTCAAAAGAAGGGGAAAATAGTGGGAATCTTAAGGCAAGTTGCATCGATGCCCCTACTTAGGAAGATACAAAACCTACAAGGTTAGAGAACATCTTAGAGTAGGAGGAACTAGAAAAAAGTGTTAGATCGGTGCATAAAAGGAGAGTTCTCGAGGAAAAGTAACACATCCATAGACACTCGCACAGGGGACTTTATAGCTAGTAAGAATATCACCGCACATAATTCTTGTGAAGAATGAGGAAGAAGAAAGGAGAAAGCAAAAAAATCCTATAAAGGATAGTGAGGAGGAATATTCCCCTCTACAAAGTGTGTAGAAGGAGGACACCCTAGGGTTGAAATGCAGGAGGATGAAGATATTGGGGACCCGGTCATATATGAAACCATTGAAGACAGTATGAGTACCCATGAGTAGCACTCAAGTGAAGGGGAAAGTAGTGCCGGTGGGGATATATAATTTCTAGAACACCCTACACCTGAAGGAGAAGAGAAAGAGGGGGAAGTAAACTAGAATGTCAAAGGAACTGTGTACCAGGATGCAAGTATGACATTACATCAAGAAGAGGGCGCATCTGTTCATGAGGACATTGGTGAACACACAAGTGGGCATAATGATGAAGAGGTAGTGGGAACTCAAAAGTTGGGCTACTTGGATGACCAAGCAAAAATCATTCATGCTTTCTTTGAGAGTACCCTTGCCAATATACAAGTGTATGGACCTAGAGATGGCTAATATGAGAACTCGCAAGTAGTTATCATGGATCATGCAGACTCACATGGATGAGCCTGACTTTGATGTTTTTGAGGAGGTGTGCAGCTAAAATAAGATGCTGATAGCAACACATACGTGCCATATGACCATCAAACCCATGTAATTTTCTGATGAACAAGTGAGTAACGCATTGGTTAAAGTGTCACTAAAGTAGCGCGTTAGGATATTGATAAGGTAACAACATTACAAGCGTTCTAGAAGATAAAAAAAGATAATGAAAAAAATAAAAAGACTCACCCATGAGTGGGATAATGTAGTGGCCGAGGTACAAAATGTCAAAAACATAGCCGAGTAGATTGTTGATGAAAGGTTGTAGAAAAGGCCTGATTTTCAGAAGAAGGTGCCAGAGGATTTTAAGTCAAAACTACATTACCTCTGTACAATAGTTTGTTTTCTTTTAGAAGACAAACCAAGATGCCTCCCTAAATGAAAGGATGTTATAGAAGAAACATCGAGGGCTAAGGATTTGATTGTAAGGAAGATATCTAGTCATGAGGCTATTTTGCAAACCTTAAAAGATGAAATGAAGAAGGAAGATACAGTATTGGCTATGTGTACAATGCCTGATAACTTAATAAAGGAAAAGAAAAAGGAAGAGGAGAATGAATTTATATAGGAAATAAAGGATGAAACAATCTAACACACACGTAATGAGTTACCATGGTAGATATAAAATGTGACACATTGGATGCTATGAGGAAACATCACATGGATCGATCAAGGGCATTGCGAAGCTCATTGCCACAAAGGTGGATGTCATAGAAGGGGTGGTATCATGTATGGCCAACATCCTTCAAATTTTAAAAGTGGGGGTGAAACATGATTTTGGATGAGTTAGATGGCATCATTATGGAAATCCCTAATAAGGAAAACTCAACACTTAAGGACTGGTACAAATTCGAGGAGGAAATTCAATTGAATATCTAGAAGAAGAAAAGGGTACGCAATAAGACAAATCACCATATCATTTATTCTTTGTTCTTTCATTCATTTATCCTATATTCTTTAGAGTGATAAGGTGATTACCCATTGTCAGGATGGTAATCCATTTTAGTGTGTGGTAATGTTGGATGGACAAAAATGTCCTAAGTGTTGGGCGTGCGAATATAGGGAGATGGAAGATATCACGGTGCTACAATATATTTGAAGTGCCCATGATCAGGACTTAGTCATTTCTATTTTAAAGGCTATGTTTGGAGTTAGCGATCTGAGCATACAAATACATGAAGAATTGTGGTCCATGCAATGGTATTTTTGGAATAAGTAACAACTGAGCGCCATGTGTAGTTTAAGCTAATAATAGGATTTCTAATTGGAGTTAACTATAGGAATTATATTCTTAATAGAACTTGCATGTTGTAAATCCTTTTGTAAAGCCACATGGCTATTATTAACATGTGACCTATTTTGAGAAGTGCATGGGTGGTGAAGGGAAAGTCCCCACCCCTATATATATGTAATGATTTACGAGTTTTATGTGTGTCAACTTGTAGAGTTATGTTGTTGGTTTTTTCATGCACATAACTCATGGAGATACTTATGTAATATAAGAAGCTTTTGTATTTTACAATATTTAATACAATGGTTCATATTGGCTAGATAATTATGTTGAACATGACTAAATCTGGTTCTTGCATGGTGAATCTTGTTATATTCATTTTTATTTTTATCTTACATATAATCTAATATCTAGATCTGGTCTATGCATTATCTATTATTTACTATTGGTAATGAATCTGAATACCTATATGCACCATCATGCTAACATTCTGTATAAGCAACTCTAAAGAGGGACCTGGTGCCTTTGTACACTTCGGGTGAGCACTCACTCAGCCGAGTAATGTGCCAACACACCAGGTTATTCAAAGTGAATTATAGGCTGCATCACTATACATCCCTCTTGAATTTTAAATCATATTATCATTTTCCTACTTCATATCAAATCAATTTATTGTAAACATGAGTTGACATCCTTGAGGAATCCCATTGGTTATGGGACTAACTATTGTCGATAAACTCATTTAAACATTGTCTAATGTTTGCCTTGTTTAGTTGTCTTTGCATGTAGGTTCCTTTAGTGTCTGGAAGAATTTTTCTCTCGAGTCTATTACATCCATTCATCTTGACATTGTATTTTTGGTGCCTGTATCATTAAACTATTCTACTTCTAGAGTTTTTATAATTTTCGCATAATATTGACAAACCAAAATTCACTCAAAACATTAGGCACACAAAAACTAATAATTTAGAACGAAATGGAATAGGGTATAGATACACAAGAAAAATAATTTATATAGATCAATATCATAAATTACGTAGGGAAAAACATTCCTACAAAGGAAAAAAATTTCATATGTTACTATTCAAGATGGACAATTTAATCCTAGGAAGTTTCTCAAGAACAAATTTAAATGATTATGGAACATACATATTTTTACAGGGGTTTTGATATAAATTCATGGATAGAAGTATACTTTATACCATAGTTTTAATAAATTTTAGTACAGAATGTGGGAGATGTTAATACTTCATTCCCTACCAACATTACATATCTTGATCTCCCTTAAAATACATGGTACAGGGCCATGTGAGTTCTCTTTCTTCTTCATTTATATTTTCAACCATGATACCTTGTGACATCACATGATAGGGACATGAATATACTTAATATTTTTTGCTATTTTACACATTTGGGATCTGTAATTTTCTATACTGATTTGGTTCCATGGGTAGAATGTTTTTGTCGACTAAAAAAATATGTTATACTTTTCTTCTTACTATTTTTGGGATCTTTCTTGGATAGATAAAAATCATATGACACATTTCCTCTCTTTATAAGGTTTTATAGGAAACTACAAAAACCTATGAAACCCTTCTTTTGTGTTTGGCAAAGTGAAACCCATTTTCCTTTTGAATCTAGAATATCATTAGTAAAACTAGGTACTAATCATATCTAATCCTCTACTGCCTTAGTTTAATCCATATCTCTAAGAAATTAATCAAGGAGCTTCGCCTTCATCTAGGTTTACTCCTTGTTTTGTTCACTTTTAACATTTGCAAGTTTCAATTTCAAATTTCATGTTTCAAAGATGATTTAAAGTTCAATTTGTTTTATAGAAATTGATTACACTTTGTGTAGTAGGTTTCACTATGGAGTTCATACCCACATTTAATAAATTTAAAAAAATTGAGTGAATAATTAGTGTGTTCCCACACTCATGTATATTTTACTTTAAGAAATAAATTTCATTTCCTATCTTAAAGGGGGGTAATATAGACACATATATAATTTTAATTTATCACTTGATAATGTAAGCATTGAATTAACCCTCAAAGCATGAATATTTCAGAAACTTTGAGCTCAATTGACTATCCTTAGACCTACTAAATGACTTAATCTCCTCATTTACACTACTCAGTCACTCATTTAATTTCATTCACAAATCCACATCAATATAAAAATCCCAAGTGTCATACATATAAATTTCCAACACCTCACTCCTTTCCTTTATAGGACCACCATAATAAGAATTATTCCTCACATGTGTGTTTATCATATAAAAATTATTTATTAAATGTATGTGAGAAATTAATTTTTGGAGTGAATAAATGGATGTCAATGATTGTTACCTGAGTAACTCTCACATTAGAAAAGGATTATATATGTTAGTTGGGTAAGTTGTTAAGTGTTATTATAAGTATTATTAATATTGCAAGTGATTTGTTAAAAAAGTAATTTAGAGAGGCTATGAGATATTATTGGAGATATTTGAGTGTTTTTGAATATATGATTCAAAATGTCTATACATTTATAATTTTTCCTTTGAATAGTTAATTATTATTGAACCTTACCGAGTTTTCAGCTTGGTCCGAAAATAGTAGTTTCATTCTCAACTATCCCATGATCATTTTATCAATTTGATGTATTTTATGGTTCTAAAATTTTCTTAAATCTTATCCTTAACATAAAATTAAACATATGAATTCCATAAAATTAACTCCTTTACTCACATGGTCTCTACTTATAAATTTCAAGAGCACTACAAGAAAAATCATTCCAAAAATCACTCCAAGCTCTTCTACACTTCCTTAATATATGCCAACACATTAGGAACATCCATCACATAGGTTTGAAGAAATCTCAACTATTTTTAAGTGTCTATATTCCCAAGTTGTAAGAGATCCAATAAAATTCAAGTACAAACATGTCAATACATCATAAACATTATCAAGTGATCAAGTTATCAAAGCAAGTTATATCTTTACAAATATCACATTTCTAGGAGGAGAAATATGTGTGGTTTAAGGCCTCTTTAGAGTAGTACCAATTTTTATGGTATATAGATTTCACTTTAACCTAACCACTATCCTTTTTACATGGGTTTTTAGCCATGGTTAGGGTTTAAAGTTAATTTAGATCTTATAAAGGATTTCACACATATATGATACCTAGGTTTTCATAATAAAGTACATTCTAAAAACTAAAATAGACATAAAAATTTACATAATGTCAAAAATCACCATTAAAAATCACCAAATAGGTAAAAACTTCTATATACCCTTCCATACATAACTAATGGCTTCACCCCGCTCATCCTACACCTCTATATTTAGAAGAAAAGAACCTAAAATCATTTATATTTTTGTGATCCTTAATGGTATTAATCAATTTCCATTCTTTGTGGCTTTACATCCTTCCCTTTTCCAATGAACTATTATTTGTGGAATATAATTTTTTAATAGGAATACCGGTCAAAGATCATGGAACTTAAAGTTTCTTCCTTGTCCCTACTTTATAACAATCCAAAATTATCTTTTATATTAAAAAATATCTTCCAAAATATTATTAATATCATTATTAAACTCGAATATTAGTAATATACTTTGAATACCAATTTGATGAAAAATATATTGATATCTCAAAATAATACTCATATCCCAATCTGAATTGAGTGTTCTAGTTTTCTTCACCCAATATTTTCCCTTCAACTTTATAAGATTTCCCTCACTCAACCCATTTAACCCTAAAGTAACAACAAGAAGATTATTCCAAGCTATGAAGATCTCAAATGATCATAAAACACCAAGTTTGATAAGCTGAAATAAATTCACAAGAATAACTTTACAAAATAATTTGTAAACAAAGAGCAGTAATATCATATATAATTATATAACTCTCATATGAGTACAATGAGAATGGGCCTTGCCTATATAGGCTAGGAAGATCAATCTAAGAACAAGTCAAGACCATTGATCAAGCCATAAATCAAGGAAATAACTATTCAAGACCATAGATTTAGGAAAGAACTAGTCATCAAAGATCTACTAAATACCATAGATCAAGGAAAGAACTATACCTAACAAATAGATAATATATTCCTAATATATAAATAAGATTAAATAAATATCCACACACATATGTAAAATAGTAGCAAAGTGAGTTAAATAGAATAAACACAGTAATCATATATTTCTTCTATGTCTTTCACACAACACAATAGCCTAATATATAGACCGGAGTTTCCTAGAATATAGGAAACTAACTCAACTACAAAATCTTAACTAAGCCTAATTATGTGGGGTGAGAATAACTCACGTAACCCACACATAAGAATAAATATAATAATATATTGTTGAAACAATATATTATAACATCTCTAACAATAATCTCTCAACAATAATAATTACACACGTAATTATTATTCACACACATAAATATGTGAAGCACTATAATATTCCTAACATTCCCTCCTTAGTGCGAACATGGGGAAAACCTGCCTTGGACTTGCACCTACTCATGATCTGGTGATTTTCACAAGATGATCACAAACCTCAAGGATGGTTTTGCAAATGGTTGACCAAAAATCGAGAATGGTGGTTTTGAAATTGGTTTACCACAAACCACAAAGTGATGGTTTTGAGAATGGATTACCAATAACCAAGAATGGTGGTTTTGCTATTAGTTTACCACAAACCACAAATGAAGGTTTTCAAGTGGTTTACCTACAACCACATCATGATATGCAAAGTACTATTCTCAGCCCTCATCACATCTCACTGTAGGGAATAACATAGGAAATTTTGTTGAAATTTGCTACTCATACATACATAGGAAAAACTGACATAATGGAAATGGAACATTGGATCATGTTCCCCCCCTCAATGTGAAATTTCCACTTATTCAATCACGAACACTACAAATAGGAACACTGATACTGGAACTAAAAAAACATGACAAGAAGCACACGACACAAGCTGAAAGCAAATACACCACAAAAATGTCACCAAACCATCTGTGCGGCCCCGTCGTTGGCGACTGACGAGAGGTCGCTGAATGACCTCCAACCTCCGATGCCTCCTGCCTCTAGTTTCATGCTCAGAACAAGAAGTCTTGAGCCACTGTCTTCATTTACTTGTTCTTCCTCATTCTATGATCTTTCTTCAGTAATAAATTTGGCCTCAATTCCTTTGAGTTTTCCAATAAGTATATCTTGAGCTCGAGCTCTACCAAATGAAGCTGTATGCCCCTTTTTCTTACACAGAGAAACATTCTCTCTTCCTCTATATTTAGAAAAATTGTTATACTTCCTTTTACATACATTTTTGTTTCTTCTTCTACATCTTCTTTGGTCCTGTTTGTCCTCGGCTAGAGAGTTGATATCATATCTCTCAATGAGTTAGAAGGTATTTGACCAAGTGTGAAGAAAAATTATCAGTATTTGGGAGGCAAACTATTCAACGAATAGATTTTGCATCCTCGTCATCTACTTTGGAGCTTTTACTTCTGCAAGTTATTTTAGAAGAGATCGTAAATTGTTGATGTGACTAGACATTGTATCTCCATCACTCATTTTGAGCTTGAACAGCTGAATTTTTAGGGAAAACTTTGCATTGAATGCTTTTGAACCAAATATTTTTCTCAGATTATCCCATATGTCCTTTGAGTTTTTATCTAGATCAACCTAATGTAATTCAGAATCTGAAAGGGCAAGGCCAATAATGGCTTTGGCTTTATCATCCCGTGTTTCCCATTCTGCCAATCTGGTCAGATCTGAAGGTGTTGGTTCTTTTCCATCTACTATCCTCCAAATATTTTTGTTCATCAACTGCATCTGGATCTTGACTTTCCATGTGTGAAAATTGAGACCATTGAATTTTTCTAGTGGAATGTCCATTATACCTTAGAGCATCGGTTTCAACCGAAAATGCACTCTTAGGGAGTCGGCTTCAACCGATATTGCTCCCAATTTACACTATATATTTAAAAAGTAATAAGAACAAATTACTTTTTAAATTTTACATGGATATTTCTATAGTATAAATCAAAGCAAAATATTGAAATATATAGAAATTACTATGACAATATGGAGGGTGCAGAACTGATGCAAAATAAATCATATCTTTTGACACATTTCACCAGCTACAACAATTCCGGAGAAGGCCACGTTTCCAATCACCATGACTCCAAAAGACAACAATACAAGAACAAATTGTCAACTCACAGATTGTAATTGCCACGCAGGTGCAAAGTCTTCTATTCACCACATGGCCAAGCACAATTTCCTAAATGAAATGCCAAAAATTATATCCTCCAAGTGAGATTTAACAGGGATATGAATCCCTTGTGAATAGCCATGGATACTTGCTAGCTGGAGGCGTCAGATAGTCTTACACACAGAGTAAAATCAGTAATGATAAAACAACAAAAATAATTTCCGCATGCTGAATGTAGTCTTCCAGGTCTTCACGCCAATGAGGACGTCATAGCAAAAAACACCAAAAATGGAAAATACTAAAGAAATATTTGTTGCGCCAAATATTTTAGGTCATTAGATTCCCACGGAGGATAAACATCCAATAAGAGGAAAGAAGATGCAGATATAACTCGATACAAGATTATGCAAATTCTGAATGTTGACTCTAAGCTCTTGGTGAGATTTCTGCGGTGATGCTAGGAAAAATACTGGTCTATGCAGTTGATTGGCAGATTTGTAACTCCTTTGAAGCAGGTCGATCAAATCTAACTCAGAACATTGGAAAATGAATCCTTTGAAGTAGTTTTGGAGAATCCTATATATTATATTGGCAGGGAAGACATCTAATTCATGTGCACATGAAAGCTATCCATACCAAATGAAAATGCCAAACAATAGTATTGAAGGAAGAGACGTGGGTTTTGAGACCCAAAAAACATTTGAGCTTCTTCTTTTAGCTGCACAACTTTTCCAACGCTTTCTTTTATACTATAGCAGATCATTTCCGAATTTTTTTTTTTAATGACTATGGCACAAAATAAATGTCAAACGTGCAGGTCGAGTCCATTGAAAACAACTACAATTTGAATCCAAATAAGACCAACTTACATGATGAGATTTTTTTTTTTTTCCGAATTTGATTTTGTTAGGGATTGAGAATTCCTCTATCAAGGCCTCCTTGTTTCTCACGTTCTCTTCATAAAGAGGGCACTTACACCAAGAAAACAAACTTCATATATAATGGCCACCATGGATATCAATGGATCTTCCCCGTATGAGATGTCAAAACTCCATTAGTGCATCATTTTGCAGAAGATCATATCTCACTCCAATACCAAATAAAACAATAGCAGTAGAGTTAAACAAAATGAACACAATAATCATATATTTCTTCTATGTCTTTCACACAATACAATAGCCTAATATATAGGCTGGAGTTTCCCTAGAATATAGGAAACTAACTCAACTACAAAATCTCAACCAAGCCTAATTATGTGGGGTGAGAATAACTCACGTAACCCACACATAACAATAAATATAATAATATATTGTTGAAACAATATATTATAACATCTCTAACAATAATCTCTCAACAATAATAATTACACACGTAATTATTATTCACACACATAAATATGTGAAGCACTATAATATTCCTAACAATAAGTGGGTGAGGATAAATACAATAAAGGTAAATAAAGTACCTAGCTGAACATGAGCTAAGGTAAATACGTACTCTAACAACCCCACCAACCTAGTGTTTTCCATTTCTCTTGTAATGTTTTTTACTCTAATTGTAACAATATCCTTAGACTATCCAAGTTTTTTTAATAAAAGGATCAACACAAATCTAAAAAAATAAAAATAGTTATAGGAATAACCTTGGGACACACATGCCTTATCTAACTAATAAGTGCAAATCCATTCTCCATTATCATAAATTCGCCTCCTTTTTTGGAGGTTCTTTATTCTAGGGGTTACAATTTGTGTTATACATAGTTTTTCAACATATTTTCAATATACATATAGGCTTTACAATGTGCATAATCAACCTCGCATATATGTAAACCTAAGGTATTCATTGTTGATTCTTTAAATATTTATTTGTCCTTCATGCCATCCTTAATTCCAATAAATATCATGATGTAGATAATATGTAGATAATCTAAAAGATGATATATGTAACCATAATACACATTTTTAATTTGTTTACCTAGCCACCTTGTTTAACTATATTATATCTTAGGGGTTTCCTCTCTCTTAGAAGAACCACATCACCAAATTGATTTTAGGGAAACTTCACGGATAAATAATAGAAAATATTTAATTATCCACCATATCGATTGTTTGAATAATATAGTTTATGTTTGAATAATATATTATGATAGATTACATCACATAATGGATTCAATATTAGATTGCATACATAAAGCATGAAAGAAAATGAACACAATACATAATATTTAGGTGGGAAAGCCTTTTGGTAAAAACTTCACTAAAAATCAGTTGCCTTTATTGAGAATAAACATTTCACCCAACACTCCCACTATTTCTAGCAGTTACACCTTCATGGAGGAATTACAAATTGTCATATACATTCGCTCATGAGTACATCATTTGCATCATGTATCTTAAATTTTATTATATATATTACTCTCATAAAAATTTACTCGCTTTTCACATAATTTTTTTTTGGTAACCAATCTCTAATGAGATCACCTTGATTTATATCAAGGCGAGTGGCCCTGTTTTGAGTCACTCTCATATATTAAATTTAAACATTGTGTTAATGGGATATGTAATCCGACCTACCCTATATTTTAAATTTAATTCAAATGCCATGATAGTTAGTCTATGGTGTTTTTGTTATTCGAGACATTTCCCCACTTAATATTACAACCCCAACACCCCCCTTAATTTTAAGTAAGGAAACATGCCAAATTTTTTATTTATACAAAATGACTTACGCTTCATAAATAATGAAGATTTATGATAATATGTAAAAATATAATTCTTTTTCCAAATAACACATTGCAAGTCACCATTTTTACAAAATTAATTACAATCCATAAACCATCTAATTTATTTAGGCTAGCATGTGACAAAACATTTTTTCTACAAAGTTATAAAACTCTATGATATACTACTTTAGTTATGTGGTTCATCACAATATTCCAGGAATTAAACAAGCCATATCTCAAATGCAAGTTTTTCGTGGGTTTTAGAAAATCCATGGTATACTAATTTAGTGTTCATTAGACTTCAAGAACCCATGAAACAAAGCAAGTGTTCCATGGGTTTTGTAAAAACTGCAAAGAGACACAAAAACTTTTCCCACTTATTTTAAAGAAAAAGAACTATATGGTAAATTGCACATGAAGAGTATATAACAAAATATCCAAGAGATTAGAGATACAAAATCTAAATAATCATGAAAGATATTAAATATTCTCCAATAGGAGATTCATATTAAAAATATCAAATAGATAGGAAATATGCATCCTAAAATATAAAAGGTGGCTATAAAAATCAAAACCTCCTACATGAGTTGTTTATAACTCACTTCCCCAAATATAAATTTGTTATAGTTGTTTTATATAAAAATAATAACAAATAACTAAGTTATCTAATAAATTAATAACTTATATTCTTACATAATAATTACTTCACGTAATTATTATTTACACATATATTAGAATGGAGCACTAACCATGGGTTTATTAACATTCTCCCATAGTGTGAACATGAGGAAAAAATGCCTTTATACTTGCACTGCTTTCATGATTTGGTTATTTTCATAAGATGATAAAAACTTGACATAATTTTACATACGGTTGACCAAGAACCGAGAATGGTGGTTTTACAAAGTGGAGTACTACAAAAGAAAAGGTGGTCATTTTACATATGGTTTACCAACAACCAAAAGTGGTGGTTTCACAATGTTATTTACCACAAACCAAAAAATGAAGGATTTACAAGTGGTTTACCTAGAACAACATCATGATGTGCTAATAACTATTATCAACTCTCATCAATATATCATTGTAGGAAATAACATATGAAAATATGCACACATATTATAAAGAAAAAAATAGAAATGGAACATTGGATTATGTTCCCCCCTCAATGTGAAATTTACAATTATTTAAATAGGAACACTACAAACTGCAACACACCACACATAATTGAAAGAGAAGACAAAAATAAAATAAAATATGGCACCAAACCTTGATGTGGTCACTTCATCGACAACTAATGAGAGGTCACTAATTGACCTTCAACCTTTATTTTCCTCTCGTCCTCCGATGTCATGCATTTGCTAGCTCATTTGGATTTGGATGTGAGGCTCTTTATATTTTGGGGTGATAATGTCAAGTGGAATATTTACCGCTATAGTACACCCCAATATTATTTTTAAAAAAATTCTAAAAAACTTTATTATGAACATCTTCCACATAGATCTTGCAAATTTAAGAGTGAAGTTGTTTGACTAATTCACCCATCATATCGATTAGGGTGATCCCTCTTAAGATTGGCTATGAGAAATGAATAGATTAGTACTAGATTGATATCTAGACATAGATATCACACTTGAATATCATCATTGACAAGATATTATATTGAATGAGTGAGAGACATAGATCCGTAATCATTTTGTGAAAGAACAGGGAGTGAATTGGAAGTGTTGGGTAAAATATGTAATAAAAATTCTTAATAACAAACAATTATTTATTCAGTGGGATTTTTTATGTTCGGCTTTTCCCCACTTAAATCTGGTGTTACCATCTCTATGCTCTATGTTTATTTGATCTCATCTCGTTTTATTACATTATTTACTATACATACCGCAATCTATAATTCTTGGCATTTATTTTTAGATCTATAGTTTGTTAATTATACTTCCCTTATAAATCCTAACATGATGTCGAATCGGTGATTATGTGTGTGTAGGATTGATCTAGAATCTTTTAATTAGCTAGAGTAAAGAATTTTAAGTTTTTTTACGAATCCTCAAATCCCTAGATGCTCCACATTCGTCTTCAAGCTAACCAAGTTTAAAATTTCAATTCTAGCTCAAATATTTTGGTAAAATATTGGCTAAATGTTTTTCTAGATTGTGTTTGAAAAATTATTTTCTTAAATATTTGTTTTTGCATCTAGCTACAATCGTTTTCAATATAAATATGTCATATGTTATATTGTTTTAAGTTTTTGTTCCACTTATATCTCGTTATAGCTATTTTTATATATAGATCCAAAAGGATTTCCTTAGATGTAGTTAGATTGGGCATTTGAATTTTTCTTGTTTTGTTAAAATCTTTATTTTTGCTAGATATATTTTTACGAAGCCGAGATCCAATTATTTTATGCCATCTATATTTTCTATGTCATTTCTTATTTATATATTATCAATTTTATGAAGCTTGACTAATAAAATTTCTCCAAATATCTTTTCTATCCTTTTTTTGTGTTTGCATAATCCAAATCCACTCATAGAGTGCCAAGTGGATTCACTCTATCATTATTTTGCTGATTTTTTCAAATTTATACTATTATAAAGCTTGATCTAATCATTTTGTGCCATCTACCTTCTCATTTTTCAACCTTTTTAATCTCTGTCTTTGTGAAATACAAGATAATAGGATTCCTCCAAGTAGCTCTATATTTCACCTTGTCGCTTTTTTGTTTGATCGCTTTGTCATCTAAGAAGTTTGAGCAAATAGTTTTGATCCAAATTTCTTTTCATTTTCTATTTTATTTGTGTGTTAGTTGTTTCTTTAATTTGCAAAGGTTGAGACAATAGGGTTACTTCATGTGTCTTCATATTTCATGTTTCTTATATTTGTAAAATCTAAGCCAAGAAATTGCTCTATATTTCACATATGTCATTCTTTTCATTTGTGGCAGTGGCTATCTAATAAGAATTAGCCACCTTTTTGTATTTTTAGTGTTTATTAGACATGTAAAAATGAGCCACTTAAAATGCTCCAAGTGTGTCCATTCATCCCTTAAATCATTTTGGTTACACTTTGAAGTGCAAACCAATTGCATTCAGACACGTGTATTAATATTCTCTTTGTGTCGGTCTTTGCAAGTGTCAAGGTGTTAGTATTTTATTTGGCTTACCCTCTTATATTGTGACACCTATATTTATATTTTGGACCTGAATTTAATTTTATTTTTGGGTTATTATGGTGACTTTAATTCCACCCGAAGCCATCTATTTAAAGTTTGGCGTAAAAGCCACCATGTGTCATTTTTCAATTGTTAGATCGCTCATAATTGGAATTATTTGACTAAGAATTTTTCAATCTATTCCTGTTGTGAACCAATTGAATGTATCCACATTCATTCACATTTTGTTTTTTTGTTAGACTGCAAAAAAGAGAACTAATTAATCAAGACACGTGTATACTATTTTATAGTCTTCTTTCTATTAAATGACTTCGGACTTGTTTGTTACACTATGAAGTGTGATCTAATAATAAAGAATCACATTTACTTTTTGAATGTTTCAGTCTTGATATATCTTTCTTGACGTGTGGATATTTGTTTTTTCATCGCAATTTTATTGTTGGAACATAATGATTAAGTGGTCTAGCCAACCCTTAATGTATATGGGTCCATCACTAATATATAGGTTAATATTTAATTTGATATGAAATATTTATATTTCTATTATTAAATATGCTAACCTCTAGGTATATACTTTAGGTTAAATATTTAATATCATGAAATGATTATATTTCTAATATTAAATATTATAAACGTAGGTGTATGTGTCAACCATTTTAGGTTAAAAATGTGGGTTAGAGACATACCGATCACCTTATATAAAAAGGACTTTAGGTCCTCATTTGATATATTCGGAAATATATCAAAGGTGTGCAAATCAAGTGATTTGGTTTTACCCTTGTAAATAGGGTTTCAAAAGAGGAGGTGATCTTACTGAATGTAAAATAAGTTCTCTCATAGAAAAGGTTATTTTCAAAGTGGTTTTTACCCTATTGGGGTTTTCCACTATAAATAATGTGTCACCTGTATTATTTATTTTCTGTAAGTATTTCTTTATTTACTTATGTTATGATGTAATCTTTATTTAAATATTTATTGTAACATTATGTAATATGTAAGTTGATCAAATCCGTATTTATTACAATCCTCAAATTCTAACATGGTAATAAAGCGAGGTAAATTAAATAAATTAAGATAAAATGTTTTGTATTTTATTTATTTAATTTGTATGGGTTTTTTAAACCAACCCAAAAGGGTATTTAAAAGTATCTGGTCCCCTTATTTTTTTCCCAATTTATTTTGGCATTACATTTGTGCAATTAAACTCTCAGTAAATTTTTTAGGGTTTTCAATTTTAAATCCCTAATTTTTTGGGGGAGATGTAATATGATATGATTCTTACTTTCATTTACATTTTGTAAATTATATGAAATTAATGTTTTTTTGGAGACCGATGTGTGGACAGTGAAATGGGCTTCAAATATTTACTGCGTGAAAATCACATACGAGAAAAAAAAAATTATTGCTATATGAAATACTTTTCATGTTTTCTATAATTTTAAATGTTTGCAGTTAAATATTTTAGAAGGTAAATTCATATCCATATTCTTTGGTCCCCTCTAAAGGATTCGATTTGAAAAACTATAGTTTATAGTTAATTTATAACTATATCCTATATAATTTGAAAACTATATTATTATTTTTAAATAAAAATATATATAATATAGAATAAGGTTTATATAATAATTTATATAAAGATTATATTAAAATTTATATAGTTTTGAAAAAAAAAAAAAATATTAAAAGCCTTAAACCATATTAAAATTACATGGGATTGAAGGAAGAGTCAATGAGACCATTTTCTAAGCCTTTGAGTTTAAATCATATTAAAACTTAACTTATAAATCTAGGCATATATAGTTTTTAAAAAAAAACAAACCTAAGTTTGTATCATATTTTATATATATGGTTATTTTAAACCATTTAAAATATAAATTTTATTAGATTTAGTTTATATATGTTTTAAAAAAACCTAAGTGCTTACTTTTTTTTAGTAAGGGGGTTGTGTTTATTGATTAGCCATGAAGGGATTACTTTTTAAATATTAAAACTTATTAAATAAAAAATCACATGTGTCCCTAACCATTTATATTATCCATGTAAGGGACGGCCCCATTTATTTATATCTTATAGTTTAAAAAACTATATAAATAAACATATTTAAAGGTTTTCTTGTATATAAGAATGGGAGTGGAGAATAAAATGAGATAATATCTCAAGTATAAATGTGGAACTCTCAAGTATAAATGGAGAATTAAAAAAATGGCTAGTTGATTGGTGGCCCACGTGAAGTGTGGTAAATATTTATTAAAATATTGGTAGTTATAGCCATATAAAAGTTTTAAATTTTTAGCTTGCAAGAATTATATAAAATATTTTGCAATATTTCTATAGTTTTAAATGTGTGTGGGGTAAAATTAAGAGTAAATGAAGGGAGGAGACAAGGTTCATGAAAATAGGTATTTCAATTTATTTCATTGGTCGTGAAATTACTTATCCCCTCTGTAAAATATGTAGGTTAATCTATACTCTTATAAATCTACTTACGCCTGGTAAAATTCTTTTAACCTGGTCTATGTCCTTTAAACCCCTTTAATAAGGGTTATGTGTTTTTATATTAAAAAATATACTATAGTTTATAATTTCTATGAACTATATGTTGTTTTTTATTTACATTCTATAAACTATATACCTTTTTATATAAAAAAGTGTATATAGTTTTACATTATAAATTATAATAGGTTATAATAATGTATTAAAATATAACCTCCCTAATATTATACAGAAGAAGAAATTCTAGAATTTCACATTCTGGAAATACACAAGTTTTGGCTTCATTAAATTTGATGATCAAATGACCATCACGGTAGACCAAACATAAGACAATATGATGGTCATTTAGACATCAAATTTAAGGTCATAGGTTTCAGGAAACTTTCATTGTGTTAAAATTGATGGTCAAATGACCATCACGATAGACTAAAAAATAAGCCATTATGACGGTCATTTAGACGTCAAATTTAAGTTAGCTAGATCTTTGTCTATATTTATTTTTTTCAAAAAATTGATATTGTTATGCATTCTTAGGGGTCTCTTCTTCACTTCTATATGGTCGAAAATATTTTTATATAAATTTGGGGTATAATGTAGAGCCCTTTATATTGCATGGGTTATTATTTTGATCATGGGAGGTTAATAGTATGCATTGTATCGATAAATATGTATCTAACTTTGTGGTACATTGTATATTATAATGGGGTGTGTTTTACATGTTTAGGAAAACAATGACATCTAACTATTTCTATCTTGACAAAACCCGATCCCGAATGAAACCAACTACAATATTTAGGTCAAAACAAAATTTATGGTGAGAAAACTCGGAACATCATTTCGGATTTGAGGTTGCTCCTACCGGTCGTCAAGCAACTGTTGATAACATGAATGCATTCTTGCAACGAATGCAGAGGGTATTTCTATGATTTTGCGCAATTTGAATGACGAGTGCCTTCTACACATTGGTAATATCGAACATCTAAAAGAGGTATGGACACAACTAAAATCCATGCATGAAGGATACTTGGTTTATCAAATATAGTAATGAGAGTATAATACCTGAAGGAATTCAATGAAATGGTCTCGTATATTTTTATGATTTCTCTTTTCCATATTGTTTTATATCTCGAGTTTGAATAATTCAAAACTCGGCATGAAAGGTTAGGACATGTTAATTGTCGAAGCTTATATTAAATGTATAGATATAATCTAGTGAAAGGTTTATATGTGTTGTCTTCTTCTCTTAAAGTTACTTCATTAAATGCTTCTAAATGATGGTTTTGATTATGATTTAGTAAATGGTCATGATGATGTTTTGATGCTATAAATATTTACAAACTCTTATCTTCGTAGATAAGAAATTAAATTGGGATTAATCTATGTTAGAAAGTTCAAATCCTATTAACCTTAGGAAAATGACCAGAAACCATCATAGGTACCATGCATTAATTACCTTTTATGAAGCTGAGCTGTGAATTATTATAGGGTCTAGGTGGATATACAAAGTAAAATATAATGATGATGGTAGTATTAACAAACATAAAGCTAGACTTATTGCTAGAGGTTTCACTCAGAAACCTAGAATTGATTATGTTGAGACATTTCATGTAGCTAAAATGAGTACTATTAGAGCTTTATTTGTAATTGCCACTCAATTTGGGTGGGAAATCCACCAAATGGATAAGAAAAATAATTTTTTGAATTGTGATTTAAAAGAAAAATTTATATGTTTCAATGTAAAGGATTTGAAAAAACTAGTAAATAAAACTATGTTTGTAAGTTGAGAAATCCTTGTATAGTTTAAAACAAGCTCTTAGAGCTTAGTATGTGAAAATTGTTTCCTTCTTTAAACTGTTAGGTTTTGTTAATTATTCTTCTAACAATGATATATTCATTAAGTAATAAGGCTCACATATTATCATTATATGTATATATGTTGATGATTTGCTTATGTCTGGTGATAATTCTGATTTAATTCATAGGATTAAAGAGAAATTGAAGTAGTACTTTGAAATGAATGAGTTAGGTCTCTCACATCATGTTATTTGTATAACTGTATTTCATTCTATTGTTATTTTTCAAAATTAAATATGCAACCATTGTATTGAAAAAGTTTCTTATGATTGATTATAAAACATTATCTACTTCAATGGAAGTTGGAATAAATATTGATCCTAAATCTGCATATGAAAAATGTTGATCATATTTTATATACGTTATTAGTTGATAATTTTATTTATCTAACTATAACTAGATCAGATATTTCCTATATAGTAGGAATTACTTCAAGGTTTATGTAGGAACATTTTTTAGAGATCATTGGAATCTTGCAAAAATATTTTTAGATATTTGAAAGGAACAATCAATTATGGGTTGCATTATAATAAGAATGAAAATATTATTTTATATGGATTTTGTGATTCTAACCATATTGATGTTGTGTTATAAATTATATTGGATATGTGTTTAATTTTTTTGGTGTAGGAACCATTACTTGGAACAAAAAATACAATCAATAGTCTCCATTTCTTCTAATGAGGTAGAGAAGTACAATGGAAGAAGTACAGAAGACATGTGGCTGCAAAACTATTGGTAGAGATACACATGGAAGCTAAAGGAAGTATTTCTCTTCTATGTGGTGGTCAGAGTTGTATTACTCTTGATTAAAAATCAAGTTCAACATCAGAGGATGAAGAAAATTGAGATACATATATGCTTCACCCGTGAGAAGGTGCAAAGTGATGAAATAAATCTCAAGTTCATGTTGACTCAAGATCAAAGTTGCTTTGAAATCTTCACAGAGTCCCCGAGTGCTGCAAATTTTTGTCACTTTCGTGAAAATTTTGGACTGTCAGAGTTTTCATTGAGGGGGAATGTGTATGACAATGTCACCTCCTAATGGAACTTTATTTTTGTAAAAATACCTTCGGGAAAGTGTAAAAAAGACCTTCGGGCAAGTGTAAAAATACCTTCGGGCATGTATACCTCCTCGGCTTCTTTTTTAGAAAGAAGTGTAGAAAGATCTTAAAGTCAGTCTTCAGTAAACTCTTTAGTACTATTGAGTTTACTAGTAAACATCCAGTACAAGCATATTGTTAAGGATGTCATTGGTTGTAAAAGAATCCTATATGCTTGGGTTCAATAACATTTTATGAGAACCTGTAAGAACATGTAAAACACACAAATCATACTTAGCCACCGATCATGGGATAATCTGGGATTCCAAATCCTTTTGTACCAATGGGTAAATTGAGTATGATGAAGGTGTTATAATTCCTTCAAACAATATGCTAGCCTAAAACCTCTATGGTTTAAGGATTGTAAATCATGTAGTGTACCACGGGTAGGTAATCTATTGGAATATGTTATGTTATCCCATTTAAAATTAAGTGGGAGTGTTGGAACATAATGATTAGGTGTTCAAAGCTAACCCTTAATGTATATGGTTCCATCACTAATATATAGGTTAATATTTAATAATATGAAATATTTATATTTCTATTATTAAATATGTTAACCTAGGTATATAGTTTAGGTTAAATACTTAATATCATGAAATTATTTTATTTCTAATATTAAATAGTATAAACCTAGGTGTATGTGTCAACCATTTTAGGTTTAAAAGATGGGTCGAGAGACATACCCGATCACCTTATATAAAAAGGACTTTAGGTCCTCATTTGATATATTCGAGAAATATATCAAAGGTGTGCAAATCAAGTGATTTGATTTTACCCTTGGTAAATAGGGTTTCAAAGGAGGAGGTGATCTTACTGGATGTAAAATAAGTTCTCTAAAGTAAAAGGTTATTTTCAAAGTGGTTTTTACTTGATTGGGTTTTTCCACTATAAATAATGTGTCACCTATGTTATTTATTTTCTGTAAGTATTTCTTGATTTACTTTTGTTATAATGTAATCTTTATTTAAATATTTATTGTAACATTATGCAATATATAAGTTGATTAAATCGTATTTATTAGAATCATCAAATTCTAACATTTATAACCTTGTTGTGGACCCGATAAGTTATCTATTTTAATTATATTATGGGGACTTCACGTCTCCTTGGGGGATCTAATTTAGAAATTTCTAGAAAGCTAATACATGTTCTCGTAAGTGTTGCTTTGATCTTCGACACATATCATATCTTGCTTCATTCGTGGATTTTAAAAGTTCTTTTACCACAAATTTCAAATTTCCTTTGGACCACAAGTTTTATATTTTTCTTCAAACCATGGGTTTTTAAAGTTTTTGTTCTACATGTTTTCTAGCTTTATTTGTCTCATGGATTCTAAGATTTGAGAAGATTAGATATTTTCTTTGCAACATTCTACGTCTTTTTTTTTTCTTATTAATCTATTTACAAGAATATAAATAAAAATAAGATATATAGTTTAAATTATGTCTTTATTTGGATTCTTTGATTAAAAATTTTTAGCTATATACGTTACCAAGTATCATCTAAGAATTAAAATGGCTATTTCCTCTAGTTTTTCAAAGGATAAATCTCATCTATTAAATGGAATGAATTATAACATATGGAGAGTTTGATTGAAAGTTTTTATGGCTAGAAACTATCGAATCTTCTCGACCGGTGTGGAAAAACATCCCACAGGAGACAAGATACCCATTAAAATCTTAGCTCCTTCTATCGAGGTCACATGAAGATATATCCATCCTTTTGCAAAGCATAAAAGATGAATTCGTGATGCATATAGGTCATATGGACTCCCCTGGCCGATGCATGTAAATAATTAGAGACAATGCATGAAGAATATAATCTATCTAAAATAATCAATCTAATTATGGAATTGTTTACAACTCCCATGAAGGGGGATGATAATATAGTTAATTATCTAGCTAAAATTAAAATCATTAAATCTCAATTGGATGGTTGAATCGTGAATTGTTTCAAGATAAGCTCCTGTATTTTATAATTCAGATAAATATCCATGAAAAATTCAAAAATTATATATTTATTCTTAATTCTAAGTATCAAAATGAGAATGATCTACCTAATTTGGATACTCTGTCTTCTCTATTAATTCAATAAGAGTGAGTAATGGAGAATTTTAATTCAAAACAGACTACTTCTAAAGCCCTGTTCTCTCATAATCACAAGTCTGTTCATAATAGGAATAAAAACAATACTAAATAGAACTCTAATATCAGATATAAATTTAAATCCAATCCTAAATTCAATTGTGCTAAGAAAAATTAGAATTTTAAAATCAAATTTATTGACACTTGTAACAAGTGTGCTAAATTTTGGCATAAATATTCCTATTGTAGAGTAAAGAATAATAAATCAATCAAGAATGCTAAAAACAACAAGCTTAATAATCATAAGAAAAATCAAAAACAAAATTAAGAAAATGTGGTTGAGAATTTTATTGCCCCGTATACTTCCCTCTCAATCTCAAATGAAAATGACTGTATTATTGATGGTGATGCCTCTAATAACATGAGTTGTACTCCTAGTATCCTCTCAGATATAGTTAAATGTGAGGAGAACATATATCTAGGAGATAATTCCATTATTAAATCTAAAGGTTGTGGAAATGTTAGATTATCAAATGGTGTAATTAGGAATGTCTTGTATGTTCCTCAACTGAAAAATAATCTTCTATCTTGCTCTCAGCTAACTAAAGAAAATTGTAAAGTGGTTTTTCTACAAGATAAGTGGTATGTAAAAGATAAGTTCAGTAATATTATTGCTTCTGTATTTAGAAAAATGGCTTGTATATATTTGATGGTTTTTGTTTGAATCTTATTTTCTTCCTCTTCTAGGAATGATATTCAACTTTGGCATGAAATATTAGGTCATGCAAATTTCAAAATATTGTATGAAATGTCTAGAATTAATATTTTTTTTGTCCTCCCTAAGATGAAATATGTTCATGAAACATGTGAAATTTTCTTAAGTGGTAAGCAACATGTTGAACCATTTCAAAAATATAATGATTCCAATTCTTCTCAGTTATTAGAAATGATTCATAGTGATGTAAGATGACCACTTGAAATTCCTTCTCTTAGTGGTGTTTTATATGCTATTTTATTTATTGATGATTTCTTTAGAATGACTTGGTATTATTTTATTAAGAATAAATATGATGTTCTATCTAAGTTTCAGGAATTTAAAGCTTAACTTTAAAATTCTTCTAATATAACAATTAAGAGAATTAGGACTGATAATGGAGGTGAATATGTCAAAAAAAATTTTATGAGTTTTGTGTGTCATGTGGGATTCAAAGAGAGTTCAATACTTTGCCTATTCTCGCTCAAAAATGGCATTATAGAAATAAATAATATGACTATATTATAAATGGCTAGGAATATAATTCATGCTTCTAATGTGCCTAAGTTCTTATGGGTTGAAGTTATGAACACTATTGTCTATAGTATTAATAGAGTGCCTACTAAATCTCTTCATCAAGATACTCATTATGAAGTATGGATAAAGGAAAAAGAAAATGTCTATCACTTAAGAATATTTGGTAGTCCTTATATCTTCATTCCAAAATTTAAAAGGAAGAATATTGATCCAACCTCTTACTCTTGTATTTTTTTTGGTTATGGTTGTCAAAATAAAGGATTAAGAGTTTATGATCCCTTTAAGCATGACATTCTTGAAAATAAAAATGTTAAAGTATTAGAAAATACATTTTGTGATGCTTCTCATGAACCCTCCTCTGCTACTCCTGAGATAGAGCCTAATAATCTTTCCCCTAACATTATGGAAATAGAAGCTCAATAGGCTAATTATCCTAATCTAGATATGATGGAGATTGAGGGGAAGTCTTCTCAAAATGTCTTGTATCACAAGGTTACTAAATGGAAATTATTGTTCAATTCTCTTAGTATGTTAATCTTAGAAAGTTAACTCATAGTCAACACGCTTATCATGCCTTCACGGCCCTCATGAGGTGGAACCACAATATTTTCAAGAATATTATCAAGATGATATATGAATTTAGGCTATAAAAGATGAATATAATTCTTTAACTAAAAATGGTACTTGGGAACTTATCCCTTATCCTTCTAAGAGAAGCACTTTGTAGGATCTAGTTGGTTGTACAAGTTTAAATATAACTTTGTAGGAGATATTGAAAAGTTCAAAGAAAGGTTGGATGTTCGTGGTTTCACTCGAAACCTAGTCTTGACTATGTTGAGATGTTTTCTCTTATAGACAAGATGAGCATGATTAGAATTCTTCTTGCATTGGCTTCCCAATACGGTGGGAGATTCACCAAATGGATTTTAAAATTTCTTTTTGAATGGTGACTTAAAAGAAGAACTCCGATAAAGAACTTTATGTCTATAACCTGAAAAATTCCTTGTATGGTCTTAAAGAAGCTCCTAGAGCCTGGTATGCTAAAATTAACAATTTCTTTCAAGATATTGGTTTCACTAACTGTTGTCCCGATAATGATTTATTTGTTAAATATGAAAACAATAATATTATCATTATTTTTTTGTAAGTAGATTATATTTTGATTACCAGTAGTGATAAAAATGTAATTGTTAAGATCAAATAAAAATTAAATAAACATTTTGAAATGATTGATTTAGGTTTATTAAATAATTTTCTTGGCATGATTATATATCAAGACAATAAGTCTATTATCGCATCTCAATCTTAGTATGCTATGAATTTTCTTAGAATATCTAACATGATTGACTATAATCATGTTTCCATTCCTATTAGAGTTGGTGTTAAATTAGATCCTAAACCATCTTTTGCTAAATTGGATCATACTTTTTATAGATATCTAGTTGGAAGTATAATTTATTTGACTATTACTAAACCCGATATTTCTTATGTTGTAGGAGTAGTCATAATATTTATGCAAGAACCTTATGAGGGTCAATGGAAAATGGTAAAAATAATTTTGAAATAAATTATAGGAATATTCAATTATGGTCTATTTTATTCTCTCTAATGATGCACAATTATTTGGCTATTGTGATTCGATCATGTTGGTGATGTTACGATAGAAAGTCTACTTTTGGATATGTTTTCGAGATGATTATAGCTGTCATCACTTGGAGTAGAAAGAAGTGACTAAAAATGTCTATCTCTTCTACTTTGAAGCAGTATAAAAGTGTTATGGAAGTTGCAAATGAATCTATATGGCTAAAAAAACTATTGGATGAACTGCATATGGGAGTCAAAGGAAGTACTACTCTTCTATGTAAAGACCAGAGTTACATTTCTCTTGCAAAAATCTATTTCGGCATAAAATGACCAAGGGTATCAAAGTTCATATGGAGTTTATTTGAGAGAAAGTCTTGAATGGTGATATTGATCTCAATTTTTGTTCAATTGAAGATCAAGTTGCAAATATCTTCACAAATGCATTGTGTTCTCAGTAAAGTTTGCATTTTTTTCCTTGTTGGGCCTATTATATTTTCCCTTGAGGGGGAGTGTACATGAAAATTCCACCTCTTAAAATCCATTTAAAAACTCTTAATATTTCCTCCATTTAATAATAAGTAAATGTGTCACATTATGTGAACTTACTTGTAAATTGCAGGTGAAGAATTATTTATGGTAATGCCTTATTTTATAAAAGACCCAATAATATGATATAAGTCTTCATATGTAAAGCACTTTTCCTTAGGATTTCTTATGTATATGTTCGTTTGTATCACATATTTTATAGGATCTGGAACACTATTTTTAAACGTGAAAAAACATGTGTCTCATGGTATTGAATTAATTGTAATACAATTTAGTTCTTTTCGGCTTGTAAAAGACCGCGAGAAACTATGGAATTGTACCAAAAGATTGAAAAAAATTGAAACTCTACTTTAGTACAACATGGAACAAAAAACCCACGAAACAATTGTGTGGGGCTTGTATAAGTCCGTAGGACACTGCGGTACTATACTGCGGAGTTTAAAAACCTGGAAAACTATACTTTAGTGTACTATAAAACTAAAAATCCATTGGTAGTGTACCATGGTTTTGAATAACCTATGGAACATGTGTTTTTTTATGTCATCCATATTGGCATAAAGAACATATTTTAACATGTTTTTTTCATGTTCTTCCCCACTTAACATTCAGGAGGAGTGTTTGGGTGATAATGTCAAGTGGGATATTTACCACTGCAGTATGCCCCAATATTATTTTAAAAGTTTGTCTATCAAAATTTATTATGAAGATATTCTACAAATATCTTATACATTTAAGAGTGAAGTAACTTGACTGATTCACCCACCCTATTTATTGGGGTGATCCCTATCGAGATTGGATTTGAGAAACATATATATTATACCTATATTGATATATAGATAGAGATATAAGACTAGATGATCATCATTGGCATGATATTGTATTGAATGAGTGTGAGACATAGCTCTGCAATCATTATGTGAAAGACCAAGGAGTGAAGTGGAAGTGTCGGGTAAAGGATGTATCGACATTTTTAATAGCATATAGTGCTTTATTCAGTGGGGTTTTTTACCTTTGGATTTTCCCCACTTAAATATGGTGTTACCATCTCTATGCTCTATGTCTATTTTCTTTCATCTTGTGTTATTACATTCTGTAATCTACATATTGTAATCTATAATTCTTGGCATTTATTTTATGGATATATAATTTGTTAATTATACTTCCCTTCTAAATCTTAACATTATATACTCATGTGTTGTCAATCATCAAAATTTTTGGGTTGAGTTATTTTAGGTTCAGTATCTACATCATATCTTGATTGAAGATTTTTGTGAATTCTTTTATCTTGATACTTTATATACAAAGTCGTCATGTTCCAACAATAGTGTGTCTCGTGAGACAATTTTTTTAGTTTTTGGACTTTTACCATGATTCACTATAAGAATAGACACACAAATTTTTACTAATGCTTATGATGATGAGAGACAAGTAATATTATAAATCCATCACAATGTTTTTTATAAAATAATCTAATAAATTATATTTACCATAAATTACTCTTGAAAACCTTTATCATATATTATAGAATGTAATGACCAATTACGACTTCATAAAATTCACCTATGAATATGTGGCATGTTGAATCAAAGAATATAACATCATAAAAATCACATTCTTGTTTACCACAATGATTTTTGGCAATTAGAGAAGATCATTGGTAATTTAAGAAGAATCATATAGGATTACTATAATCATTGGCAATTAGCGAATTGTTGGTGATCACTGTAAAAATTGAACATATTATTCCAAATATGCATTTGTACACGTGTTTGAAGCTTAACTTGGGTGGAAAGAATAAATTGACCAACAAAAAGTCGAGAAAGAGTCATTTAATATGCTTCTAAGGCTAGAAACAAGGTAAGCCAAATATGAAAAGAATTTGATCAATTGTATTTCTTGAGATATTATATAATCATCACAATGCTAAGCAATGAAACAACTTGGGTCAACGTGTAATAAATCATTCTTCAGGAATTTATATATTTGAATCGATACACTTTTGTAATTTTAAATACACATATATGATCCAAGGCATTAGATATAATAACCATGACAAACTCTAGAGATATATTAAGTTGTCAGACAAAGAAATATAATCCTAAACATCATTAGGGAAACACAAATCGATTGAATTCCACTTCATTGATCTCTTCACAAAACCATACTTGTTCGATACTAGATGAAGAGTATACATCGGAATAGAAAATATATCAAAGATGCAAAAACTAAATAATAATGAAAGATATTTTATATTATCCCATACAAACTTCATATTACAAATATCAAATATATAGAAATAAGCATCCTAAAATATAGGAGGTCACTATAATAAATCAAAACCTCTTATGTGAGGTTTTTGTAAATCACTTCCCTTAATATAAATTTTTTATAGTTGTTTTACATAACAACTAATAATAAATTACAAACTTATCAACTAACTTACTAACTTACGTTATTACATAATAATAATTACTTCACACAATTATTACTTACACATATATTCAAATGGAGCACAAACCATGGTTTTCCTAACAACATAGTGATCTATGATTTTTTTGAGAAGAAAAAAACACATGATACATAGGAAAAATGAATAATTATCAAGATAAAGTGATTACCTATGAAGTATTAAATAATATTATGGAGTTAAAAACTCTCATATCTAATGATTCTCTAGGTATTACAATTAAACTCACACAAAGTGAGATTTTACTAAAAAAATGGATATAATATAGGGAGATTTCACATTTGACACAATCAGGATGATAAGAGGTGACATTATAAAAGAAGTGGAATTCCAACAAACATGCAGAATATTCTCAATCCTCTTTACTTCCCCCTAAAGATAAAGTTTGAAAGGAAAAAAATCATATGATTTCAGATGTGCGATCAACATCGTTCACATGATCATTTTATTCTTTCTCATCTAATTCGAGGTAGAGATCAAATTCATCCACATGATGATTTGAGTAAAAAAATTCTCATATGATTTAGAGGTGGAGATCAAATTCATCCACATGATCATTTGAGTCTTTCTCATCTTATTTATGATAAATATCATTCACATGATCATTTGATCCAAAATCTGAAATGCCCAACATAGAACACAACTTGTAGAATTTTGTAGCACATAATGACTTTGTAAAAATATCTATAACATGATATTCAGTAAAAAAAACTTGAGGTCAATGACACCATCTATAAATTTCTCCCAAATGAAGTGCATATGGATCTCAATATGCTTGGTTATTTGATGTTGAACTGGATTATTTGTAAGAGAAATGTAAATTTAACTATCAAATATAAGAAGTGTACTTCCTTTAACACCCATATGAAGTTCATCCAACACTCTTTTTAGCCACATATATTCTTTTTCTACTTCCATATCACTTATATACTTTGTTTTAGTAGAAGAGATATATAATGTTGGTTTCTTCTTATTACTCCAAGTGATTTAACCTATACCCAACTTGAAAACATATCCAAATTATATTTTCTATCCATAATGTTAGCAACATGGTAAGAATCACAATATCCAAATAAATTTGCATCATCACAAGAATATAAATATAAACCATAATTTATTGTACCTTTGATATACATTATAATCCCTTTTTCCAACTTCCAATGGTCCTCATAAGGATCTTGCATGAATCTAGAAAAATTCCAACCGCATGGTATATAACAGTCTAGTGATAGTCAAATAAATCAAATAAACAACAAGCTATCTAAACAAAATAAGAATAAATTTATGACAAGTAGGTTTTAGATATAATTTAATTTCAACTTCCATAGGAATATAATCATGCTTATAATTAGACATGTTAAATATTTTAAGAATATTAGAAGCATATTTATTTTTATTAAGGGCAAATAGTTTTAAGGGACTATACCCCGTATACAAAAGGGTTTAAAAGACAAATAGTAAAGAAGAGAGAAACAACCCGAGAAGGGCAAAACAATCAACTAAGGAGGGCTCAACAGCCAAATATTACAATATAAGTGAAGAAAGGATCGAAATGTACAATACTATACTATAAAATATATTAGAAGCATATTGTGCTTGAGATACAATACTATATTTTTTATTTTGAAAAATAACCATGCCTAAGAAATGATTTAAATATCCTAAATATATCATTTAAAAATGTTGTCTTAACTTCTCTTTGATTCTAAGGATAATATTATTATCACTACTAGTAATCAAGTTATCATCAACATATAATACAATAATAGTAATATGATTGTTTTCATGTTTTACAAACAAATAACTATTAACAAAACAATTTTTGAAACCAAGATCTTGAAAGAAATTATTTATCTTAGTATACCATGATCTAGGAGCTTGTTCAAGACAATACAAATATTTTTTATGATTACATACATATAATTCCTTACCAGGTTCTTTAAACCCTCTAGGTGGATGCATGTAAATTTTTTCTTTCAAGTCACCATGTAAAAATGCATTTTTAACATCCATTTGGTGAATCTCCCATCCATGTTAAGTAGTAAGAGCTAAAATAATTCTAACAATGCTCATTTTGGAAATAAGAGAAAAGGTTTCAACATAATATAAAATAGGTTTATGAGTAAACCCTCTAGTAGTTAATCTTTCCTTGAATTTTTCAATCTTACCAGTAGATTTATACTTAATTTTATACAAGCATCTAGATCTACAATGTTTCTTTTATGAGGAAAATGGAATAATTACAAATTTTTATTTTTATTAGAGCATTGTATTAAACTTTCATTTCATTAATATGTCTTTCATCTAGGATGGTTTATTCAAAATATCGAGGTTCAATCTCATAAAAATTTTATAAGTCATGATAGGAATGCTAACTATGGGTCCTCTTTCTTTGATTATTATGATAAGAATTAGAAACCAAAATTTGAGCTTGTTTAGGAATTCTAGTTTGAGACACAGTTGTGAAGACTCCCCCTCAATATATACATCCATAATATTAGAAGAAGGATGATTAACCTCATTTTCCATATTGTCTAAGGAAGGATTATAAAATTGAAGAGATTTAGACTCAAGAAATGTAGAGGAGGGAAGAGAGGAAGCTTCACAAAATGGTTTCTCTAGAACATGAACATTCCTATTCTATATGATCACATGTTTTAATGGATCATACAATCTTAATCCTTTTGTGTGACCACCATACCCAATAAAAATGCAAGAGTAGGAGGTAGGATCAAGTTTTTGTCTTTTAACTTTAGGAATGAGAAGGGAAGTAGGACTACCAAATATCTTAAAATAAGAGATATCATGTTTTTGTTTAGTCCATACTTCATGAGGTGTAGTTTGATGCAAATATTTAATAGGAATTATATTTAGGATATGAACAAAAATTTCATGGATTCCTCCCATAGAACCTTAGGCACATTCGACATGTGATATTTAGGATAGTCTTAAATAAGTTTTTAACTGTTGGAGATAGTCTCGTAAAGCATAACACTCAACTTTAATAGACTGATTTAATCTTGTAGGTGCCCAAGTTCCACTAAGTAATCAATCCACCTAGATAATGGCTTGCTAAAGGGTGTTTGAATCAATTCGAGTCAAGGAGTGAGGTCATGGTCGGGACATGGCTATGTGGAAAAACAAAGTTTTGCATACAACCTGTTCATATCAAGCGACCTCGAGATGTGATGCTTTGGTTTCAAGGAGCAGGTGGCATAAAAAGTGAGGAGATGGGAATCTATAGGGTGAGAAGTGAGTTGTTTTCAATTTTGGGGAAGCATCAAACTTTTGATGGTGGAGCGAGTCGATCTTAAGGGTTTTGAGCAAAATCCTCTACAAACCAAGATCCATCCAAGAGAACAAGCTCCTAGTAGTTACATCATTCGTTAGAAGGGGATCACTCTGTAACATTCGAGGATGAGCTATTATATTCAATGCTAAGTGGATGGATTAAATATCAGGGAATGATTCATCTTGCAAGAATATTAATTTGTGACCCACATGGTGAGGTGGGCTCCAAGAATAACTCATACTTGTTGGTGAGCTCTCTACAATCCAAAACAAACATGAAACAAGTTGATAACTTATCGACTCTAAGGAACTTGAGAAAGAAGAAAATGATTTGAAGTGAAGTATATGAGTAAATCAAGCTATTTGGAGACCTTGGGGTCCATTGGCAAACACAGTAAATAGGGTCACTACGTGTTTTCATGGTGCAAGTCCAAATAGTAAAGGAAAAGTGGAAGCCTTAGGGGTGCGTAGAGCCTCCAAATGGAGCATGTTTGTAGTGGACATGTCACGGGTCAAGGCCCAAGAAGTCAAATGATGGAGGCAATAAGTTGGGGATTAAATCGAATGGGTTGGAAAAATATTGAATTACTCGTCGGAGAAGATAACTCGGTGATGTATGCAATATCTCAACATGGAAGAAAAGGATCCCGACACACAGGGTCATATTGTTGAATGTAGAATTCTTACAAGTTATGCAAGGGGACTTAGCCAAGCCAGTGTATTAGTAAGAGCTTTGCACAACACGTGGAGCTCACCATCCAAGAGGTTAGTTGATGAATGAGAGAGGTAGTTTGATGGGATTAACACGAGTCTTGTAGGTTGGTGAGGAAATTGGTGATGAAAATGGAGTGATAGGATTTTTATGCATAACAATGCATTTGAACTTAATTATCTCAATCATAAGACAAGGAAGAAACCCAATATTGGCCGAGAAAAACAAATATATAGCTAGCTAGGTTGAGTCAACCAAAGAAGCTTTGAAGTGTTTTAAAATATTAAAAATGCCTCCAATGCAAACAAAGAAGAGTGTATAATGGGCCCCACTACTCTAAATGGCCAGATATTTTTAAAAGATATGAAAAACATTAGGAAGGACAGAAATGCATGAAATTAACTTTTCCAGGACAAGGGATTTAATTCTCGATGATCGTGGAGATAAAAGAATTCCTAGAAAATCCAAATCACCTACCTAAACTCAGAGGCTAATTACTTGAAAATTTCTTAATGAAATTACAAAAAAATTGTGTCATTGGAATCATGGGTTCGAGCCCTACACACAACAACCAAAAATTCATAGAGTGATGAAGATTCAAAGCTGTATTTTTTATAAAATGATCCCAGTTCAAATAGATAGTTTGAAAGTGGTTGGGAATGCATTCAATGAGTATGGCCATCATTTTATCAAATTAAAGTTCATGGGGCAATGTGAGGAAGATTTTTCAAATCAAATTCCATCATTTCACCTCATTTATTAAAACTTTCAAGTGGTTGAAGAAGTAATTCTGGGATTTCACTCTTCTCTCCTTCTCATTCTATAAAATGTAATCTCGGGCTCATGAACAAAGGGACTTAATCATTTTTCCTTTCTTCCCCTCTCTCTTCTCTAGTAGGGTTTGAATATCAATCTCAATCCTCCTTTTCAAGATTTGTAATGGAAATTTTTGTGCCTCTTACCTATTGTTATTATACTTTGAATATTTTTGGAGCAATATAATTTTTCATGCACGATGCATTTTCTCCATCCTTTGCATGTTTTTATTGTATTTACTTTTCGTTATTCACTTGTAGGTATATTATGCATGTTTATAATTTTCACTACAAGTTTTGGAAGTTGTGATTAATAGGTTTGAAGTGGTGTTATGTGTGAACCTATCTTTGGACTGTGGTGCATTTTGTCCATCCTTTCCATTTCTCACCTTTCTCCACTTGATAAGTTAGATTCTTGATTAGAAACCTCATTTTCTTGGCGTATCACCATTCTTAGTGTAGGCTTTATTTTTTTATGAATTCTCTCCCGACCTCTTGGAATGTTAGGATAGGATTAGATAGTTTTTCCATGCACTAAGAGTAGCATGTGGTAGGTAGTTTAGGAGTAAGATTAAACTTTCTATGGAGGGTTATCTCAAGCCTACAAGTCCCACAGTTTGAGAGATAACCCAATGTTTCCCAAAAGGTAGGAATCTATATTCAAAAATCCCAATGTGTTACTTTTTAGCTTCAACAGGGACCTTTCACATCACTATGCATCAACACAAGCAAGTTAGAGGAATTATAATTATGATTCTCGTGAAATGGTTCAATGATTGCTTACCATGTAAACAATTTTCATAAGATTCATGGTTTTATTTCAACCGAGGAATACCTATAACAAGGTTAAAGCATGACATTCAAATAAACTCTTAAAGTCTATATGCCCAAACATATCATGCCATAATTGGACATCATTTTAAGAATAAAAAGAATTACAAGATTCAACAACAAATCCTTCAAAGATATACAATCCATTCTTTTGAAAACAAGTAGAAATAATCTTACAAATATCATTCTTTACATACCATTTATATTTTAATACCATAAATTTACATTTTTCTCTAGCTATTTGAGAACAAGATAAAATTTTCTTCTTTAAGTTAGGAATAAATTAAACATGATTAACATTTAAATATGCTAAATTTATATTACCACATGATTCGATCTAGTGAAAAAATTATCACCTAGATATATATTGTCATGACATTCTACAACATAAGAAATAATTTCATAAATATATGTCATATGCCTAGAGGCACTAATATCTAGAATCCATTCATTTTCATTAGAGGTTTAAAGAGCAATGTAAAGAGCAATAGCTTTTTCAACATTATTAGCTTGATTTAATTTCTAGTCTTCTTATTTTTATTGAAGTTATTATTTTTAGCATTATTATCAACCTTATTAGTATTATAATAACAACCAGATGCTTTATGAAAAAATTTACCACAATTGGTACATGTGCCATCAAACTTGATGTTAAAATTTTTATTATTCCTAGGATTGAACTTAGATTTAAAGTTTGATTTCGGATTAGTATTACTATTACTCTTATTTTTAAATGATTTCTAATTTTGGGAGAACAATTCCTAAGAGACATTTTATTTTGAGTCAAATTTCTTCATTAATCTTTCTTTTTGAATGTGTAAAGAATAAAAGGCATCTAAATTAGATAAATCTTATTCATTTTGATATTTAGAATTTAAAATAGAAATGTAATTTCTAAATTTCTCATGAATATTAATCTGAATGATAAAATAGAACAACTTATCTTGAAATAATTCAAAATTACACCCATCTAATTATGCCTTAATTTTCTTAATCTTACATAGATATTTAACTACCTTTTCATCTCCTTTCATTGGAGTTATAAAAAGTTCCACGATTATTTTAATTATCTTAGAAAGGTTACTACCTTCATGCATAGTTTACAATTGATTCTATGAATCAGTTGGAGACTCTATGTGTCCTATATGCAATAAGTATTCATCTTTAATACTTTTTAAAAGGATGAACATGGCCTCTTGGTATTTTTGGAAAAAGATACCCAATATTTCATGATTAACTTGTATCCCCGTGGCTTTATTTTCAACACCGCTAACAAGATCTCATAGCTTCCAAGCCATAAGGATGGATTTAAGCCTAACTCTCCAAATTCTATAGTTAGTTTCATTAAAAAAGTGAGATTTATCCATGGAGAAATTAGAAAAACTATCCATATTTTAAAAACTTATAAATTTTGAAAAATTAGTGTTACGTGTGTTTTAACAATTGAGATATTTACGATGGAAGAAAATAGAATTAAGCAAATTTTAAAAATAAAGGGATTTTTAACTCTTGTAACCTAATTAAACATACTCAAACAAGGTATGAACAAAAAAAAGAGGTAAATAAAATAATAGGCCACGAGAGGCCGAAAGGCAATAAGAAAAAAGTTAACACTTTTTCAAATTATAAAAGTTGTAGAACAAGGAAAAAATGTTCCATATAATTATAAACATTTGCAAATATAAGGAGGATATATAAATTTCAAGTTTAGAAACCACAATACATATGAATAGAATTCTATGAGATTTTGAAAATTTTAGTGTTCCATGAAATAACAAGATAAAATCCACCGAACAAAGTAATTACCAAAAAAAAAAATTCACAAGATAAGTAAGTAATTTATGGGAACAAGTAAATGTACAGAGCACATAAAACAATATGTGAGATAGAGGAAGTCTACGGAATAAAGAAAATAATCCAAAATATAGAGGAAGTTCATGAAATAGAGAAAGAAATCCATGAGATAGAGGAAGTCCATGGAATAGAGAAAGAAATGAGACCAAGGAAGTCCACGGAACAAGGAAAATATTTTACAAGAGAGAAAGTCCATAGATAAAAGAAAACAGACCGGAGAAAAAAAAAAAAGATGTGGAGCTCAATTGCTTTGGATTAACATGCAATATGAAACTTGTTGGAAAACATAGTAACCGACATTGGTTATGGAGGGATTGAAATCAGTCACCTATGATCGACATCAATCAGGAAAGGAGGAACTAACATCGCTTATGTCTAACCGACGCGTCTACTGTGTGTGGGTGTTTTAATTAACTCACGGGAATTAGATCTATTTTTAGTATTAAAGAAGATCTATTGATTTTAATTACATGGCTAAGTTCCCTAAGTTTGTATACACCTATATAAGCATGAAAGATAGGGTTTAGAAGTAAGAATTAAGAAGAACTTGCAAAATTTGATGATTATTGTGAGAATAATTGTGAGAGAATTCTTGGAGAAGAAGCAAAATCTTGAGTGAAAGACAATACTGTACATCTGAGAGGTGTGGAAGATTGTAAATATTCAATTGTATATCTTGTCAAAGCTTTGAATAATATATTGATTTATTTCTTGGTGGACATAGCCCACACTAGTGAAACATGTTAAATCATTTGTTGATTTATATCTCTTGTTTTGTATAATTCTTCTAGTAGAATATCTACTTTCATTGCATGTATGTTTAGATATGATATATTATCTATACAACATTTTACTAACCCCAAAAACTGGTATCAAAGCTTTGTTTGAGGTTTTTATGTGTTGAAATATTTAATCACGAGAGAGCTTTTTATTGAGTGGGAGCTACAACAATGGCAGAAGAAAACAAATACAAGGTACAAAAGTTTGATGACTAAAATTATCAATTATGAAGATGCAGATCGAGAATTATCTATATCAAAGAGATTTTTATTTACCGTTGGATGAAAATTCTAGACCTACGAAGATGACTGATGAAGAATGGAAGATTCTTGATAGAAATTCTTTGGGATCTATAAGATTGATCCTGGAAGCATCTATGGCTTCCAATATTACAGAAGAGAATTATATGGTAAGGTTAATGTAGTATATTGCTAATTTATATGAAAAACCTAGTGCTTCAAATAAATTTTATTTGATGAAGAAACTATTTAGTTCTAACATGCATGAAGGTGGATCTGCATCTTTTTATTTGAATGTTTTATGATCTATTATAAATCGATTAAAATTGGTTGATATTTCATTTGATGATGAAGTGAAAGAAATTTTATTATTATGTTATTTTCCTGATAGTTGGGATAATTTGGTAATGGATGTTAGAAATAAAACATCTGTAATAATAATTTGAAGTTTGATGATGTGGTTAGTATAATATTGAATGAATAAATTCATAGGAAAATTACATAGGAATCATCATCAGGAATGCTTTGAATGTAGAAATAAGGTGTAGGAATAAGGAGAGATCCAAGAGTAAGAGTGATTGGAAATCAACTTCAAGGGATAATAGATATAAATCCATAGGTAAGGGAATTACCTGTTGGACATGTGGAAAGAGAGGACATGCAAGGAAATATTGTTGGTCAAAGGATAAAGAGAACCAATAACCAAACAAAGGTAAAGAAGAAAATCTTGTTGCAGCAGAGGTAATGCAAGATGATCTTATTCTTTCTTTAGATAATATAATTGAATCATGAGTTTTAGATTCAAGATCTTCTTTCCATGCAACCCCTAATAAGGGTTATTTCAGAAATTATGTCTAGGGAAATTTTGGACATGTTTATTTGGGTGATGATGAACCTTGCAGTATTACTAGTAAAGGGGAAGTTCATCTAAAATTGTAGAATGGAAATACATGGATATTGAAATATGTGAGGCATGTTTCAAGCCTCAAGAGGAATCTTATTTTTACAAGGAAACTAGGTGAATATGGTTACATGGTTACATTCACAAAAATCTCTTGGAAAGTCACCAAGGGTGATTTTTTTGTGGAAAGAGCTAAGAAGGTAGGAACGTTATATTTATCTACCTATGTTATGAATTCCTTTTCTACACTATCTAATTCAGATTCGATGCATAGATGTGGTATAATGTCATGTTGGGCCATATGAGTCAAAAAGGAATGCATATATTAAATGCTAAGGGTAAGTTAACAGATTTGAATGATTTAGATCTTGATTTCTGTGAGCATCGTGTCTTTGGAAAGCAAAAGAGATTGATATTTCTCAAAGTTGGGGTAACTAATAAGGAGAAGAAATTGGATCTTGTACACTCAGATGTGTGTGGACTAACTCGGGTAGCTTCTTGTAGAGGATCCCAACATTATGTTACTTTCATCGATGATGCTATAATAAAGGTATGGGTTTATTGTATTAAATGTAAATATGATGTTTTTGATACTTTTAAAATATGGAAATCCCTTATTGAGAATGAATAAAATTCAAATTTAAAGTGCCTTAGATTTGACAATGGTGGTGAATACTATAATAAGGATTTCAATGGTTATTGTTCAATGAATGGGATACGTAGAGAAAAAATGGTTCCAAGAACACCATAGGAGAATGGTTTTGTAGAAAGAATGAATAGGACAATAATGGAATGTGCTAGAAGTATGAGAATACATTCTGGATTGTCTTTGTAGTTTTGGGAAGAAGTAATTGATACCTCATTTTATTTTATTAACCATGGGCCTTCAAGTTCACTAGATGGAGGAATACCAGAGGAAGATTAGACCAAAAAAGAGGTAGATCTTTATTTTCTTAATTTTTTTGGTTTAAAATCTTTTGTGCATATTGATAAGGAAAATAGGAAAAAGTTGGATGTAAAATCAAAGAGATGTACTTTCATTGGTTATGGATATGGTGATTTCGGATTCTATTTTTTAGATTTAGAGAATTCTAAAATTATTAAGAGTCGTGATATTGAATAGAATGAAAATAAAATGTAAAGAGATCAAATTTTGGTACCCAAGGATGAACCGGTTAAGAAGTTTAAGAATAAAAATGAACTCTTGGATTTAAAAGTAATACCGAAAGGGTTACATAGTAAGTAATGTCGGTTGACCCCTTTGACCCGACATCGGTCACACCGAACCGGTATCGGTTCTGAAATATCCAAACCGACATCGATTAGTAGAACCAACGTAGGTTACAGGTGTGGCCCGGCATAGATCACTAAAAATTTGGATACAAATATCTAGGAGGTTCGAGAATGAGCCTCTAGTACCCAAAACTCATGTAAGAAGGTCACAAAGGGTAAGTAAACCTCCATAAATGTTCAAATCTTCTCTATTTTTTTATTATTGACTAATAATGGTGAACCGGGAGTTTTGAAGAAGCAATACATGATAATTACCACATCAAGTGGGAGCATGGGATGGATGAGGAGATAGATTCCTTACAATAGAACCACACTTGGGATTTGGTTAAGTTACCAACACGTAACACGATATTGTAAAACAAGTGGGGTTACAAGATCAAGGAAGAAGAGGGTGAAAAAAAGGTACAATGTAAGGCTTGTAGTAAAGGGATTTGCACAAAAAGAAAGTATTGACTTTGGTAAAATATTTTCTCCAGTTGTAAAGATGAATTCTATTCATACTATATTGAGTTTAGTTGCAGTACATGATTTACATTTAGAGAAATTAGATGTGAAGATGGATTTTCTTCATGGTGATTTGGATGAAGATATTTATATGCAGCAGTCACTTGGGTATGAAGTCAATGGTAAGGAGAAATTAGTGTGCATGTTGAAAAAGAGCTTATATGGGATTAAGAAATCTCCAAGGCAATGGTACATGAATTTTGATAGTTTTATGCATGAGCATGGTTACTTGAGATGTGAAACTGATCATTGTGTTTATTTTAAGAAGCTTGAATGTGGGAACTATATTATTTTGTTATTGTATGTGGATGATTTTCTTATTACAGGATCTAGTATGGATGACATTAGTGAGCTTAAGGGAAATTTATCTCACACATTTTCTATGAAGGATTTAGGATCTGAAAAAGAATCCTTGACATGCAAATACACAAAGACTTGAAGAACACAAAATTGTATTTTTCTCGGAGGATTATATCTATAGGGTATTATAAAGGTTCAAGATATAGAATGAAAAACATGTTAGTACACCTATCATTGGACACTTAAAATTGATCAATGATCAGTTTCCTTCATCACATGAGGAGGTAAAATACATGACATAAGTGTCATATGCTTCATCAGTTAGGATTCTCATGTATGTTATGGTTTGTACCAGACCATACATTGGACATGCAATGGGATTTGTGAGTAGATATATGGCTAATCTAGGTAAAGAGCATTGGAAAGTAGTCCAATGAATACTTAGGTATTTGAAAGGGACATCTAGCATGTAGTTATATTATAGAGGTTTGGATAATTCATTATGTGACTATGTTTATTCGATATGGTCAGGGGATTTAGATGGTAAAAGGAGCACTACTAGATATATTTTCATAGTAGGTGGGATGAAAGTTAGCTAGATTTCAAGATTGAAGAAGATTGTGGATTTTTCTACTACAAAGAAATACTATGTTGCAGCTACAAAGTGCTATCAAGGAGATGATATGGATAAGTATGTTCATGAAATATTTTGGAAAGGAGAAAGATGATTGCAAACTTTTTAGTGATAGTCGAGTGTAATTCATTTGGTAAAGAACTCGGTGTTTAATTCAAGAAAGAAAAAAATTCAATTGATTTTTCACTTCATACAACAGGTATTAGAGGATGGGAAGTTGAATCTGGAAAAGATTCATATGAGTGGGAACCTTATCGATATGCTAACAGATCCATTAGCAAAGGATAAATTGGAGCTACACTCCACTTCTATTGGTCTTCAAGTTTGATACTTGAAGAGGAAGAAACAAAGCTAAGGAAAGATCCAAGAATGACGTTGTACAGGTATGTACAGAATTAATCTCCAAGTGGGATATTGATGAGTTATGGGGCTCGGTTACTTCGGATTAGCATGTAATATGAAACTTTCTGGAAAACACAAGAATGGACATTTGTTAGGTCTAACCGGTGTTGGCTACATGTTGAGGGTGTTTTAATTAACTCATGGGAATTAGATCTATTTTTATATTAAAGTAGATTTATTGATTGTAATTGTATGGCTAAGTGCCCTAAGTTTTTATATGCCTATATAAGCATGAAATATAGGGTTTAGAAATAAAAATTAAGAAGAACTTGTAAAAGTTATTTATTATTGTGAGAATAATTGTGAGAGAGAGAGAATTCTTGGAGAAGAAGAAAAATCTTTGGTGAAAGACAATATGTACATTTGAGAGGTATGAAATGTTGTAAATATTCAATTTTATATTTGTTCAAAGCTTTGGATAATAGATTGGCTTGTTTCTTAGTGGATGTAGCTCACACTTTGGGTGAACCACATTAAATTTGGTGTTGATTTATATCTCTTATTTTTTATAATTCTTCTCCGGTAGAATATCATATTTCATTGCATGTATATTTAGATCTGATATAGTATCGCATAACCTTGTTCTAACTCCAAAATAAAGGAGACCATGAAATAAAAAATGAAAAAATAAGAGAGTTGTGAGACACAAAAACATGGAAAAGACCATGAGACAAGGGAGCATGGATAAATATTTTAACTAGTCAAAAACAAGTTCACAAAATGATAATCAAGATAGAGAAATAATGGATAACAAGTCTATGGAGATAGACCAATGTAAACAACTAGGAAATAAGGTTGGAAGCCACAAAAAGACTAGGAGCATGCATAGTAGGGAATATATACATGTAAAAATGCAAAAATTATGTGTTACTGATAATTTTTCCAAAATACTAAGAAAGGTTACAAAATATGTGAATAAGTTGCAAAGCTATGGAAAAGCCTAAAAAGTGTAGAAATGATGCCAAACACTCAAATAAGATGCACAAAATTCAAATAAGACACATAAAAATTAGAAATCTTCTAAAACACTTAAATGCACCACTTAAGACTAAAATAATCCACATAACAAGCAATTAGTCCACTAAACACTTGGAAATACCACATAAGACCATGAAAGTTCACCAAGCAGGGGATACCGCAAAAGCAAGGATAAAATCCACAAAAGTATTGAAAAAATAGAGGAAGGATTTGGATGAATAAAACAATAGATCTAACCATGAAGTCAATAATAACCATGGTTTTTATCATTCATATAAATTGAAAGGAAACAAAACACTTCACATTTATCTTAATTTAGATGAATTAACATTTGTGCACCTTGTAGGACTGAAATAGTTGAGAAAAATTGATCATGGTGTTGTAGTTCTTGAAAAATTCCAAGTTCTTCAGATATACAATATTTTTGCACCTTCAAATCACAAACACCTAGATATATATCACACAAGCATAAACACTAGCTCTCGATACTATGTTAGGAAACTTTAGGGATGAATAATAACATATATTTAATTATCCACCATATCAAATTACCAAAGATTATAGTTTAGGTCTGATTAACAAACTATGATAGATTAAATCATATAATGAATTATATATTAGATTGCATACCTAAACATGAAATGAAATGAACATAAGACACAAGATTGAAAGAGTTGACGAATCATATCGAAAATTGTGCACCACGATGAAGTTGCACTTTGGCTGAATTGTAATGGCTCCAATGTAATCACAAGGAATAATCAATCAACAACTAAATAAATTTCATAACAAAACAAAGTTTGCACATGTAGAGAAAAGACAGTGGAGTGTCTTAGCATGCTCATAAATTTCAAATGAAGGGATACATATAGGGTGCTAAGTAATCCTAGTGCAAGACTCAATAGAAAACCCTAAACCTGACCCATGTGAGATGACCCTCCATATGTGAGTGGAGGACACATAGGATAACTCACACGAACACCCCCCTTCATCAAATTTGGGGTAGCTGCTATGATGAGTCAGAAGAAAATAAAATACACTCCTAAACAACTAAGAAAGATGTGTCAATGGGGCCTAACAACTAAAGGCCTGATAAGGTGCCCATATACAAACAACATCTTCCTAGAAGAATAAGAAAAAAAGGACTACATAGCCTAAAGAAGATCAGCACTACGAAAAACTTCACCCCAAGAAGAGATCGTAAGTGAAGAAACTTCATCTTAGTGAAGATTTTAGTAAATAAATCTACAATCGATCGATTGTCTAAATGTAATGAATATCAATGATACCATCATGAATAATCTCTCATATAAAGTGCATATGGATCTCAATGTGCTTTGTCCACTTATGCTAAAATGGATTTACGTAAATAGAGATAGTGCTCATGATATCACAATAGATAATGGTAGGCCACCAAAGGTGGATGCCAAACTTTGTCAGAATACCCTATAGCCAAATAGCTTCTGTGGCAGCATTAACTACTCCTTTGTATTTTGCCTTTGTAGATGATATCGTAATTACATTTTGCTTCTTACTAGACCAACTAATAGGACCCGAACCAAGAGAGAAATTGTATCTAGAAGTAGATTTCTGATGATCTAATTCACCGGCCCAATCAGAATTTGTGAACCCAATCAAGTCAATATCTACCCCTCCATGATAGTGAATGTCATCAGTATAAGTTCCACAAACATAATGAATGGTCCATTTAGCTTCTTTCTAATGGAGCTCATGTGGCTCATGCATGAACACGGACAAAATCCCAATAGCATACGATAAATCCGGTTGAGTTTGAGTCAAGTAAATCAATCTCCCCACCAACTTTCGATAAAGGGTACCATCAACCAAGGGAGTAGAGCAATCAAAGACCAACTTAACCTCAGAAAGAAAATGAGTAGGTGAAGAATTACAACAAAACATCTGAAAAAAGCTAGCAAATCAAGAGCATAATTCAGTTGTGAAATCAAAATTCCCGAGTTATATTGTGAAATCTAGATCCCAAGAAAGTAATGAAGCAGACCTAAGTCAATCATGGAAAACCTGTTGGCCAAGGTGGTCTTCACAGAATCAATAATAGAGGAAGAACTATATGTGATCAACAATTCATCAACATAGAGAAAAAGAATGAGTATGGAGACATCTTTCCATAGAATATAAGCATTTGGATCGAGTGACACCTAGTAAACCCTGATGTAAGTAAAAAGAAGTCCATCTTGGCATACCAAGCCCAAGGGGCTTGTTTAAGGCCATAAAGAGACTTATTTAACTTACAAATGAGGGAGGGATAATGGACATAACCCAAAGGTTGTTCCATGTAGATCTCTTCCTCTAGATCCCCATGAAGGAAGGCACTCTTAATGTCTATTTGATGGAGTTTCCATATGTTTTCTATGGCAATGGCTGGCTAGGGTCGAGTTGAATAGAAGTCATCTTCGCAATTAGAGAAAATGTTTCAATATAATCAACCCCAACTATCTAAGAGAAACCTTAGCTAATAATCATGCTTTAAACTTTTCAACATCTCAATTTACTCCATACTTTGTTCGAACACCCACTTACACTAAACTATTTTCTTCCTTTCGGAAGAGGGTGAGATGCCAAGTATTGTTCTTCATGAGAGAGGAATATTCCTCATTCATGGCGAAATCCCACTCGGGAATACCGAAGTCTCCGGAAAGATTTTGGATCAGAATCATAGGTGAAGGGCTCCGAGTGGGGTCCAACAAAATCGAGTGAGTACATCTCATATCCAAAGTATCTCCAACTAAATCTCCAACACTTTGCAAAGTTTTCTAGCCCAAAGAGGAGCAAGAGGATCGTGCTCAGATTCGAAGATTCTTCACTTGAGTGAGAAGGGATATAGTCCTCATCATCACTACTGTTAGAATTAGAAAACTCGGAGGTTTGATGGTCAAGAGGATCGGGAAGAGGAGCACACTCACGCTCAACATCTAATGAGTCGAATCAATCGGTGAGTGAAGAACCTTAATAGGTGGAAAAGTAGAAGTCAAAGAAGACTCATCGAACTTAACACTTCTCTCAATATACAACTCATGAGAAGTAGAATTCATCAATTGATATCCCTTCACACCACTAGGATACCCTAGAAAGATACAAGCTTTGGATTGTGGTTCCAAGGCCTTGCATTTCTTCTTGGGAATCTGAGCCATAGCCTTGGATCCGAAGACTCAAAAGTTCTCAACATTAGGCATGCATCCAAACTAGGATTCAAAGGGTGTCATCCCTCTTACTGCCTTGTGTGGAACATGGTTCTGAATGTAATTATCACAATTCATTGCTTCAACCCAATACTGTGAAAGAAGATACTTTGAGTGAATCATACAAGTGGCCATCTCCTTCAGAGTATGGTTCTTTCTTTCTGCGACTCCATTATGTGAAGGGCTATAAGAAACTATATTCTATAAAGAGATCCCTTAAGAAGTATACAAATCCATGAATCTATTGTTTACATATTCACCTCCATTTTCAGTTTGAAGAACCTTGATAGACCGTTTCATTTATTTCTCGGAAGAGCCTTAAAGTCCTGAAAATGTTCAAAGAATTTAGATTTAAGCTTAAGAAAATATACCCAAGTATATCACGAATAGTCATTAATGAAGGTTAGCACATAAAGAGCTCTAGTAAATAAAGGAGAAGGAAATGGACCAAAAATATCGTTGTGAACAAGATCTAAGGGACGAGTAGCTCTCCAGGATTTTCCTTTGTCAAATTTCTTTTCAGGATTCTTTCCCAGGGTATAACCCTCATAAAGACCCTTAGAAAACATGACACAGGGTAACCCTTTGACCATTTCATTTTGACTCAATTGTTCAAGGTAGCGATAATTTAGATGTCTGAAACACTCATGTCATAGCTTACTAACCTAATTTACATGAGTGAGCAATGCAGTGGGCGTAGAATTAGAAGTAAAGTGAGAAAAGGTATATAACCATTAACGGTGATCCACCTTTCCCTTAGCCACTGTAGTGTCATCGTTAAGCTCATGAATAATCACTGAGTTAGGACCAAATTCCACTTTCATTCCTTCACCAAGTTGAGTAATTTGGTAAAGCGATAGGAGATTGATAGAGAGATAAGGAACACTCAACACTTGGTTGAATGTTCCCCCATCCATCTCTACCGATCCACTACCGAAACCCGACACTATCATGTCATTTCCCATCATGATTTGGGACATTCCACAAGGCTCAATGTTGGATAACTCAACATGCAAAGAACTCATGTGGTGTGAGGCACCGGAATCTATAATCCACGTTGATAAAGAGAAACTCGCTACAAGGGCCTTTCCTTTCTTCTTATCATATTTAGAACCTTTTGTAGTAAAAGACTTGGTCTTCGAAGTATTTTGTTTTATGGATTCAGGAACACTTATTTTATTCTTCTCAAGTAAATGAGATAAGTGATCAATCTATTTCCAAAATAGTGGTGCTCGTCATGACTAGACTTCTTGTAATAGGAACACAAAAACTTGCTTTTCTGTGCCTTAGGCTCAAAAGTCAAAGTGTTTGTGTCATTTTTAGGTTTGGTCTTGGTTTCTTTCTTAGGTTGATCCTTTGTTTCTTTCTTCTTTTCAGTCTTCTTTCCCTTGCTAGTACTTGCTACAAGGGCATGTGACTTGGACTTGAGAGACCCCATTTGAATGATTTTTTCATGTTCTCGAATGAGTTGGGATGAAAAACAGTCAAAGGAGGGCATTTTCCAATCATTTCCCAAGGCATATTTTATAGCGTAAAAATTTGACATGAAGATAGAATATTCGGGACCTAACTTAGAGAGAATTGACAAGACCGAGTTGTGAATATTTCTTCTCTACTTGACATTCCTTTAACAACGATCTAGTGTGGAAAAATTCGAGAAGAATGCTTGTAGGTTATCAAAATCACTAGGATTTAACCCTAGTAGTTCATTTTCCAACTCATGCACTCTCATGTCATCGTGTTGTCCAAAAATTTCATCTAAATTTGTCCATGTAGACTTAGGTGTTTTAGATGACTCAATGTAGAAGATCAAGTCGGAAGAAACAAACATGCAAAGAAGACCTAAAGCTTCATCATTGCTACGTTTAACCACTTAGATTTTTCAGTTTGTCATTTGGTTCGGTCTCGGTTCCCATGGTGATGTGGAATAACCCTTTACACCTTAGTTTCATTATTATTTTCAATATCTATTCGAAAAATTTGAATAACGTAAGAAAAGGAATTGAAAGTGCATCCATAGTGAAAGAGAGAGAAGAAATGCGAGAAAAACACAACCACCGGACAATAAAATAACCCCTACTATCGGCACTTTATAGTTTAGTGCGTTGAATACAATTGGGTTGGAGCATGCGTCTGAAACACTTGGTAACTCACCTTGCAATCAACATAATATCATGCAAGAGAGGAGACCACAATCGTGTTTTGGGAAGAGTAGTAAAGTGACACCATACACAAGCATAATTGCTAAAAACTAGGAAGGAGGTGAAATCAGATCCTGGTTGTGAGAAAAATCATCTCACGTCGCAAATGATGATATGTTGGGGTGTTGAGCCTATTTTTGGTCTTCTTGAATCAGTGTTGAAGTGTTGGAGAATTCAGGGAGCTTTCTACGGTCATTTTCTATGACGTTGCTACAACATTATACTGCGACATTGCTGTTAACATGTTGTTAATTGGCTGTCAACATTGGGACTATTTTTCCAGCCGTGGGAAGTTGAAAGATCATGACTTTCAATCTTCTAGGGTCAGCTTTATGGCTTCTTAAAAGGATTTTAATCCTATAAATAGAGGTGTTAGGGTATCTTGAAGATATCTTGAGTGTTCAAGAGGTCTTGAGTCTTAGAGATCAAGAGGTGATCAAGAGTGATCAAGGTTATGCAATTGGGTGTCAATTTTGGTTTAGATGTGGTTTAACATCTTTGGAAAATTTTTTGAGTTCATAACCGAGAGAATCTTTGTGAGATTTGTTTTACTCTTGTTGATAATAAAATCGAGCAAGTTCTTGGTGGACGTAGCCCACATTGGGTGAACCACATTAAATCTTGTCTTGTCTTCTTTTGTGAATTATTCATTTATGTTGTTATATTTCTACCAAAGATATAATCTACTATATAGTTTCCTACTTTGCTATGATTTGAGGAGTTGTTTTCACATATTTTTCTCTAATTCCTAACATGATACCCCCTTGCTGCAAACTGTGGCGGATGCACACACTAGTCACAAGCAATAATAAGGGTAATTTTACAATGTTTAGATGAACTCAGGATGAGTTCTGATGATCTTCGAAATGTCGGAAGGGCACACGGAAGTCAAAAAATTCTCGAGTGTCACCGCACACTTAAGTGCACAATTAATAACAAAATCGGCAATAACACCTAAGATTTATCATTTAGAAACGTCTAGTTCGGCTAATTTTAAAGCTAGTTAGACTAAAAAAATGATTAAAATGTTAATTTAAAGATGATTTAATACTACTAATCGAGAGAGAAGAAACCTAATTAAGGGCGCAATTAACAAAACTAGATTTAATCTAATTAAATCTAATTAATTAATGAAAGGAGAAGATCCTAATTAATATCTAAAAATATAAATCCGAATTAAGAGATTTAAACAACTTTCCTTTTTTTTTTTAAATTATAAATTATTTCCCACTAGAAAAAAATCTCTATTTAGATCTATTAAAAGGAAAAATTTCTATTTATTTAAAAAGCTTACGTTTTTTGTTTTTAAAAGGATTTTTAAAAGCTTTTTTAAAATAAATTTAAAAAAAATCCTCTTTTAAAAAAGCTTACGTAGAACTTATGTACTTTTAGAAACTTTACAAGATTTAAAGTAAGATTTTTGTTTTAAAAATGAAAAAGAAAAAGACTTACCAAAAAAAAAAGGGAACGTACTCAAAAAAATTGGAGGATCCCATGAAGGCTCATGCATGGGTTTGGAAAAAAATAGATTTGTGCAGCCACGGCGGAGGTAAGAATGGTTCATGTCTGAGTGTTGTGGAGGGTGGAGGGAGGAAGGAGAGAGCACCCCGAATCAACCATGTTTTTTATTTTTTTGGTGAATCAACCACGATTTTGCACATCGAGGTACATTGGGAGAAACACGGGCGTGACAAGCAAGAAAACAACAAATGGTATTGGCTCGGATCACGCACCAAAAAAACACCACATAGACACGTAATACGACCTACAAACAACAAATAGCCAACAACAACTAAGAATTCGACTAGGTAGATCACAAGATCTCGAGGAGGTGGTAGGATCTCACGGGAATACCATGACCATGTAAACACCAAACATTAAAATATGACCTGTACTACAAAACCAAGCAAACATATGAGAGACAAAAAAACCAGAGATAAAAATTTTGAGTTTAATAATTTTTTTTAAAAACCAGAAAAATAAACCTCTATTTTAAATGATCTCTGAATTTAGCTGCATCCATCTAAATGTAGCTAAAAAAACCCTGAAAGCTTCAGGAATACCTATGCATTCACAAAAAACACAAAAAACTAACACACTTTCTAAGAACAACTTGTTAAATACGTTAGCAAGGAAAACCCAAAAAATAATGATCGAAAACTTGCACAGGAGTTAAAAAAATGAAAAACAAGAGTAATCACAACTAAAAAAATGAGTGCACGTTTACCCGATCTTAGCTCTGATACCATGAAAGAGTTGATGAATCATATCGAAAACTATGCACCATGATGAATTTGCACTCTAGTTGAATCATAATGGCTCCAACATAATCACAAGGAAGAATCGATCAACAACTAAATAACTTGCATAATAGAACAAAGCTTGCACATGTAGAGAAAAGATAGCGGAGTGTCTTGGCATGCTCATAAATGTCAAATGAAGGGATACATATAGGGTTCTAAGTAACCCTAGTGTAAGACTCTATAGAAATCCCTAAACCTAACCCATGTGAGATGATCCTCCATATGTGAGTGGAGGACACATAGGATAACTCACACCAACAAAGATTTAAGTGGCAAAACCTTTTGGTAAAAAACCCATTGAAAAATCACTTATCTTTATTGAGAATAATCATTTCACCTAACACTCCCACTATTTCTAGTAGTTACACCTTCACAAAGGAATTAAAAATTTTCATATTCATTTTCTCATGAGTAGATCATTCATATCATGTATATTAACTCTTCTTACATAATTTTTTTACTAAATTATCATATATAGTGCTTCACAGTAACCGATCTCTAATAATATCACCTTAATTGATATCAATGCGAGTGGCCCTGTTTTACGTCACTCTTATATTTTAAATTTAATTCAAATGCCATGAAAATTATTTTATGAGATGCTTGTTATTAAGATAGTTTCCCACTTAATATTATAACCCCAACAATTGAAACAAAATTCTAGGTACCAAAATGATCTTGTAATTATAACACCATCATGATTTATCATACATGTGTAAAAATATTTTCCACTTCTTTAGAAATCCATATTTCTTAATGTGTTGAAAATAAATTTGAGAGATTTGGGAAAATTAGGATTCACAAGGATTAATTACAACACTGATCTTATTTTCACCTCAACCTCTATAATTAAGGATAATACGGAAAAATGAATTTTTAATTGCTTCTTTATAGAATTTAATAAGGAATTTTATTATTTTTCTTGATATTTTGATAAAGGAGAACTTGGGTTCACTTATAATATTACATCACCTAAAAACAACTTAACTTAGGAAAACAAGTCAAGTATAGTTCCACACAAGTAATGTTATACACCAAGTCTTTGTTTATTCTATTTTACTCAAAGTTATATTTCATGTCTATGTTTGTAATGAGTGCATATTGTGTGAACATGCAAGAGTCACTGTAATGTTTTTCCTCATTTATTATCACACAATTGTTTTTGTTGTTTAAGTCTATATTTGTAGAGAACCTAACATTTTAATATATTTTTACAAGTTTTTATATGGACATAAGTTTCATTAAATAGTTTATGGTTGCAGATGTGATTATGTAAGGTATTGAAGAGTGTAAGGATGTAGTGTTTCTAACAAAATTAATATTTTAATTGGAAATCACCATTTGTGCAAGAAACATGAAAAGGAGTGATTTCAAATGCTCACATTACCATCATGTGTTCATCTCATTTACATATGTCTACTAGCAAAACCAAAATATCACTAGAGATGTATTGTGATAGGACGCAAAAATTCATTAAGGAATTAGTGTGTAGGGTTATGCATAATAACATAACATGGAAAAACAGTGTAAGGATAAAAATTCAATATATTTGAGGAAGATGACATGAGTTCACATAACTCATATTTGTGACCATTCATCTAACTAATTGTCCATAGATTTTTGTTATCACTTGTGTCCTATTTTTACATAGAGGATTGAGACATATATAATGACATATGAGTTATTTTTTATTTCAAATAAATATTGTAAGTTAGGTCTTGAATCCATATAAAATGTTGTACACACCTAATTTTTCCCTTTTACTAATGTTTTCTCTTTATCGGTAGTAATGATGTAATGTATTCCACAGAGAAATATCATGACAGTCATTACCAAGAGTAGGGGTAACCAAATATGGTTAAATTAGGATGGTTGGTGGTGGTACCTATGAGAGATAATTCATGTTTAGTACATGTTATGAAACCACAAAAACCTTTTTATACTTTTAGACACTCAAATTTAAAAATCCACTCTTTGACATTACTAGTTTTGATACAACATTCTTGTTGAGATTAATACAACTTTCCCTTTCCCACTTAGCACATTTTGAGTGTTTTTGTTTAGCTTGTTTATCCTTGTACAATGACATTTCATCAAATTATAAGAGTACAATGCATAAAATACATAGAAAAACATCAAGTAACAACTTCCAAACTTCAAATTTCATGTTTTTCTTCCTTAGTCAAGGCCACACACTCTATTCATGAAAGTATATCCAGACTTGGATAAATTTTACATTCATGAAGTGACATGTCATCTAAATTTTATTTTAAATTCATATATTTTGTTAGGTATTCTAATATATATAGGTTGGCCTTTCCTTGATAAATAATCTACACTGTAAATATAAGCAAGTGAACACTACCTCATTTGCTAACCTAGAAATCATATGGAACTATATTGATACAATTAATTATTACACTCGAATGAGGCACCCAAGGATCCCTAAATATTTCAATAACACACATATAGTCATTAGGACATAAATATCTATAGGTTTTAATCTTATTACCAGTTAATACAATAATATCTCTTATCGACAAGCACTCAAACATCCCTTCCTCAAGTATATTAGAAATATTAAACTAAATCCAAGAATTCTCAAAGGTTTTTATCCAATCTAGTTGCACTCATTTTTATATCACATTCTAGGTGGAGAATGATGTGTGGTTAGAGACACATTAAAATTATTTCCAATGTTAGTGGTGCACATGGGTACACACAACCAAACTAATGTTTTTTTACAAGGATTCCTATCCATCATTAGGGTTTGAGATCATGATAAAAATATTCACAGAGCTTCATAATATGACCAACTAGTAGTGTTTGACAGTGATAAATAGTTTCAGAAACGAAAGTGTGCAAAAGTTACGAGAGATAAAAATCAAGTAGGTCTAAGACCATACAATATGGTAAAAACCATACAAATGATCTTGAAAGAGTTGTATGGTCCTTACTTAGGTCATTTCCTAGTTATATTCATTATAATGAAGTAGCCTCATGTTTATATCTCCTATTCCAAAGAGAACATCCTACTCAAACTTCCCAAAATAATCTATAATCGGCTAGGTGTACTCATTTATTTGTATTTTGAAGTTCATATTTTTTATCATATCAATTACAAGTATAAAAGTGTTATTCTAATTGTGTTAATTAATTTTGAAATTTAATTAATTAGGATAATCACTTGTTGCTAACCCTTACCTACTTTAATGTACTGATTCACTAAATTAGATTAAGTTTCATGTTAAATATAATTAGGGTGTAAAATGTTTTGTTAACCCAACTAGTGAATTGATCATAACAACCACTATTTTATAGTAGGGTTTTCTCTACAAGTATATGCTACTATTTTATCTTAGGTATCTCATCCTATTTTATATTGCATATGTTTTTTCTATGCCCTTCCAACATAGTTCTCAATTTACCAATCATCCCATTACGCATATTGAACTTTATCCTCCTAATCATAGGCATTATATCCCCATAAAATCTCCCCCATTATGTATTTCTATCATATTCCTATGATTTACCATGTCAATGAGATTCCATTTTATGAAATTGAAACAAATAGTGAGAATTCTTATGATTATCACAATGATGATGATAATCTTGTAGATCATAAATAATTAGAATGCGTATCTCATTTATATGAGAAAAAAATTCAGAACCCCCACCACATTGAGATCTTATTATCAACATCCTTATTACTTCTAAGCTTCCTTGTGATCATAAATCTTGTGAAGAATCCCTTTTTGGTAGGTATCAACCCTCTTCCACTTTTTGACATCGAGTTATTCCTACATATGTGGTGCCTACATCTTTAAGAGCACCTAATATTTTAATGCACAATGTTTGTATACCTATCCATATAGCCACTATTTCTATTACATATCCTATAGAAAATCCTAATAGTTCACACACTTCATCATCTATAATGTAAACTGTCATGCCCCAAAAATGTAGCCAATTTTTTTATAAAACAACCCAATATAAAACCTATTACGGAAGTGGATTTTTTTGTTTAATAATATATATCTTTAAAACAATTAATTATTACTACATTTATTTTTAATCCATTTTAATAATATATTAAATGATGATATTAAATTTTAAATTTTATCGAGGTATTATTAAGCTGAAAATGACGAATCAAATGTGATGTGCAAAAATTAAGTTGTTAATTTTATTATAATAACTTATATTTTTCCAAATTTTTACACTGCTTCTATAAATGTTTAATTTATGGATCATGTCACACTAAATAGCATGGTCATGAGTCCTTTTTTCCAATGTTTTTTTACTAGAGAATTTTAATTATATTATATCTAGATATATATATATATATATATATATATATATATATATATATATATATATATATATATATATATATATATAGATTAGAAAATGAAAAGTAAAACTAAAATTTTTGTTAGAGATATGGACATGGTATTCCATTTGGGCCATCCAAATGAATCCTTGTCAATTATACAATAAAACTCGTTATTATATTTAACCAATATTTACCTATATAAGCCAATTACTAGTTAAATTAATTTTACCCCTTCAATAATATTCTAACTCCCGCGAAATTTAAGTTACGAGGATAAAATATTGGCCATTGTATTAATTAAATCCTAGCCCTAGATCTCAAGGGGGATAAGAAGGAAAAATGGAGGCTAAGTAATTTCTAAGGGTTCCTCCACCATGTTTTCTTTTGATCCATTTTATCTATTTATTTTGCCTTGTTTTCAAGCCTCCCAAGCATTTTCTATTGTTTTAGAAAACAAAAGGATCACATTAGTGATTTTTTTGTATACATTTTTACCTTGTTAGGGTTTAGAGGAGGCTCATTTCTCCTTTGAACTAGTAGTCATGTACCTAGATGCATATCTTTATCAAAATTTAACTTTGGTATTTTATATATATATATATATATATATATATATATATATATATATATATATATATATTAGGGATGAGCATGGTAGGATTTTATTATCAGATATTTTTAGGCCCCAAGAGGGTTTTCGTGGCCTCCATAGGCATGTTTGTTTTAGTTTGTGTTGTGTGTGTGTGTGTGTGTGTGTGTGTGTGTGTGTGTGTGTGTGTGTGTGTGTGTGTGTGTGTGTGTGTGTGTGTGTGTGTGTGTGTGTGTGTGTGTGTGTGTGTGTGTGTGTGTGTGCACGCGCACGCGCGTGCGTGCGTGCGTGCGTGTGTGTGTGTGTGTGTGTGTGTGTGTGTGATAGTTTAAAAACAAGGTAATGCTTTATGAAATCAATAAATTCTAATGAATATAAAATTTGAGAAAGTGCAAATTTACTAAGAGGAAGGATATGTAAATTTTAGTTGTGTATAATTTTTCATATTGAGAAATAAGGTAAAAATTAACAAATAAAAGAAAATCTAAGCTAATCATTTAATTTCCCTTTTAAAATATAAATATATTTTTATTTTGATATCAAATATTCCACCTATGAATAATATTACTATGAAATCAAAGTTTAAACCCAATGCTACTATATTGAGAAAAATTAAGAATAAAATAAAAACCTTCATCATATTATGAAGTATTTATCCTTTTATTTACAAGTAAGAGACTAAAATTTTTCCCATAATAACTTTATTTTCAAGGATTATGAGATAAGAAATACTATTTCAAAATCATGTTTTAATATGTACAAAATTTTCCAATGAAATCAAAGCTAAACCATTTTAAAAATGGATTCTACCTACACATTGATTTTATTTCACAAGGAGAAAAATTCCTATTTATAATCAAACTCAAGGAAGATAAAATCCCTAAATCTTCACTTAACTACAAGATATAAATACAATAAAATGAAAGTATATAATCCTCCCCAAAAAGGGGAACAACACGTCAAAATTTTCAAAATAACTGTCTATATCCTATTCATCATTTAAACCATAAGATGAAGTAATCCCAAACCCCCAAATAAACAATATTACAAGAAAGCACTAAAATGTAAGAATAGAAGCCTCCCACTAAAGTGGGAACAACATGCTCAAATTTTGAGCATTTCCCAAATGAAATCACCTCCGAAATTCATCCAAGGGCTCTAAAACTCCCCATGGAAAGCTCCAAAACCACAAGATCAAAGGCACATTTACCTCCCAACATACATGAATCATTACATGACTTCTCTCCAAAGAGAGAATTCTATCCTCCCCTATCCTTCCCATATCCCATGGGAAATAGGGGTAGCATGATACTCAAATATGCCAAGTAAAAAAGTATTCAAGGAGAATAAAAAAGCATAAACAAGAGATGAAAGACAACTTCCAACACCACAATCCAATTCACAAGAAACCAAGAAAAATAATGGAAATGGGAAGAGGGGAGAGGGATCACCAAATGTGCCAAAGTATAAATAATGATAGATGCAAAGGAAAACCTGAAAATTTATCTCCAATAATCCATCAATCTCTTTCAGTCCTTATTCCTCCATTTATCCTCCTTACCAAGGATTTTCAAGCCTTGTAAGCTTCCTTGGTAAGGATAGGAGGATATTCCCAAACCAAATGGGAATGCCTCCTACTTCCCCCAAGGAAGGGAGTATTAAAATAACATTCATGGATTCCAAAAATAATTAATGACGAAAAGGATCCCCTCCCATTCCCAAAACCAAAAATGAAATCAAACAAAATGAGAAGAAAACAAGAACCCAAAACCCAAACCAAACCCAAATTTTTAACCAATATAAACACTCTCAAAATCACACACATACACACAAATTGGTAAACCAAGATAAAAAAATTAATTGAGGCCTACCTCACACTCTAATAATAATCCACAAATCTCTAAGGTATTAAATCGACTAACTCGAAAAAAACATCCTCCAAAGAATCCTCCCCAATGATCCAAAAGTAAATGTCCCCAAACATAAAAAATTAGGGAAGATATAGAAAAAATCCCAAAATCACAAACCCATGGGAGGGTGACATGTGTCACCCTTCCAACTAAGCAATCCATCCAAGTCACCCATGTCATTTTCCAAGTTCCCTCCAAATAATAAATGCAAGGGGACAAAATTCAAAATATCCCCAAAGCCCACAACACAATCCCAAGGTCACCCATGTAAGACAAGAGGAGAAGGCTTTGATGGTGACTTGTGAGAGGGTGGAGTGAGAAAAAGGATTTTGGGTTCACAAAAATATTCCCCACCCATGGGTTAGGTCCCAAGGACCATTTTTAAGGTAAGGGAGACCCTTCCCTTTACATATATGCCTTCAAAAATGCCTTTTTGATCAAATTCGGGATTTGAGAGTTGAGTGGGATAAACAAGGTGAGAAATGGTCCCCACAAAAAGATTAGTAAATCCCAAGGCATCCCTAAACATGTTTAAGAAAAATAAAGCACCCCACAAATCAAATCATCACAAATGACCACATTAGCACAAATCAATCCCAATTAAGTGAGAAATAAAGTAAAATTAATTTTACCATGGTGCTCAAGGGTAAGAGGGTAACAAAATGAATTAATACAAATTAAATACAATGATCAACCAAAATCCTCCAAATACAAATAATGACCAAAATACAACAAGGTGAGAAAAAGGGCTCGGGAAAGATGGCTTAGGCATCTTTGGTAGTGCTACCACTGAGTCCCATGTTTGCCAAGTGGTGTAACCTGTAATCTTGCACACTCAAGGAAAACCTCAAATATACTTGACATGATAAAATATCAATATAAATCATTATGAAAATCAACTATACTATATCATATGAATAAGATTACACCACATCTATCTATCAATGATATATAAAAACATGATCCAATATCAACAATATCTAAATCATGATCAAGATCATCAGTAAACTCCATATAGAAACATAATCTATCTAATCTCAACATCATAATACCATCATCTCTAATCAACATGAAATGTCAAAATCATGAATATCAAATAGTGTCTCAATAGTGCCATGTCAAAATAAGAATGTCATATACCATATGATGATAATATACCATATGATGATAATCGTAGCAATAAATAATCAAAATCTAACAAAATCAAGTATCAAATGTCTCATATGTAATATCAAACTGATTAGATGAACCAACAAATCATAGGTAGAGAGAGAAAAACTTATGGGCATTACACAAGCCCTTGAAACATTTGTTCATACCATATAAGCTAAAAAATTACAATTATAACAAGGTGCATCTGACTCCACTCACGATATGGATTCTAATCAGTAGCTTCATAATCCCCTTTCACTTGACATGGTTTGTTATTCTTTTCCCATTAGTTTTGTTGTTTTTAAACTCCCTAGTAAATGAGACCCTACCAAGAATCTTCACTTCTTCTATGTGATTTGTTTTGATAATACCTTTCATGATATCTTACTCAACAAAATATTTCCTAGGAGTATTAAATAATTCTCTTTCAATGGTTCTATGATCTTCCCACACATTCTATATGCTCTATTACTACTTTGGCAAATCAAATTTTCAAAACATTGTCTATTAACATTGGGGACAAAGGTTCTTATCTATAATTATCTAAATTGTGAAAAGGATATACTAATCCTATAAATGATTATGTCTTGGGATTTATTACCATGCTTACCAAAATAAGTGATGTCTTAGCTGATAGTGAATTGTAATATCTATTTATCTAAATCTTATTTCCACCTTTTTAGGAATTGGTGTTATTTAAATCTTATCTTTTGACCATCTATTCCATATTCTCAAGGACCATGAAGCTATGTTATTATATATGAATAATATTGAGTACATTTCTAGCATTCCTACTACTCCTAATTATACGTTTCTAAGTAAAACCACATTCAAAGGAAAGACTAAGGATCTGCTAAGGATATTTATAAGGATATTATACATTTTATTTCTCAAGTAAGTTATAACTCTAACCTACTCACTATAAATTCACCCACTTACCTTGTTCTCCACATATTGTATTGAGATAATTGCTTGAGATTAGTCTTATGTCTCTCCATCCACAATTTGAGGTTGATACAAAAATCCTCCAAGTAAGAATTTTGATACACATGCCTAGTGTGATTATCATTGATGTATATGTCACTCTACATGTAAATGTCTTAAGCTTAGTCATATCATTCAAGACCTCATAAAATAACATCCCATTAAATGGGATGATCCCACAAAATCTTCCAAGTAAACCAATGATATAAATGTTATATTCAAAATATTTGATGATCCACTCCATAAGGATCAACATGAAAATTATACATATGAAGTTCACAAGAATTATCTTGTGGTGTCACCAAATCCCTCTTATGATCACCCCTTAGATGTAATGATCAGTAATATTAATCATACATAATATTTTATAATTATCATTACTTTTGATGAATCTAATATAGATGACACATTTATCTCTAATACTATTTTCATCCAAAATAACCCCCAAAACTATTAGGAAAAATTGCAATTTTGATTTTGGACTTAGGAAAATTTTGGTTAAAAATCCACGAAACCATGCATCTCAGGTGTTGCACATAATTCAAGAACATAGTTTTCTAAAAACTCTCCAATTCCATGGAATAAATGAGGAATTTGTAGTGTTTCGTGGACTCATAAGTCTTCAAAAGAAAGGAATTCAAGTCACGTATTAGGTGGATTTTTATCAAAGATGAAATTCCTTGGAAATATGTAATACATGGGTTTTAATCATCGAGGAAAAAAATTCATGGAGGTGACAATGCAAAGGTCCACAGAGAAATAATTTTTTTATATGTGGTTAAAAAGTCAAAGGCACAAAATAATAACTCAATTTTTCCAAGGACTTTACAAGAAATCAATGAGAAGGACTTAGGTGGATTTATGGTTTAAGAAAGATGTAGAACAAAGGAATTTGAGATCGGAATTGCATAGAAAAGGAAAAATAAAACAATTTGGAATGTTGATAAGTCCAAAATCCATAGAAAACTATCCTATTATTCTATGGGCTTCTTAAAGATTAGTGTTCCATGGATTTCAAAAGCCACGGAACAAAGGAAAATGATCACCAACTTAGAAATCCATGTAACAAAAAAATATACTTGCACATCATGTGGGTACGGTATAAGGCCATGGAAGTATTATAAATGATTCCATATAACATTAATAAGCCACACAATGAAGAAAATATCATAAAAAAACAAAATTCGGTGATACATTAGTAAAACCTCCAAACAAAGGGAGTTAGTATTCCACACAATGAATGGATTAATATTCCACAAAAGAATGGCATGCTCAATTTCCACATAACAAATTATTTTTCCCATGAAATAAGGAAAATAAAAAATAATCCGTAGAGGTCTTAACATACAAAAAACCAAAGCCACGAGAATGAGAAAACATGTAAGAAGTCATGAGACATAGGAAAAATACTCTAGAATCTATAAAAAAGAGACTATTTCATGGGAAGTTGGTGTTGGTTTTTTGATGATATGTTTTTTTACAAAGATCCATTTCACCTCAGATTCAATCCATTAACAATGTCTTAAAAAGGCCTTTCAAAAGAGAGAAAATTTGTAATGAATGATCAAGTATATTGGGAAATAAAAATTATGGATTTTTGGGACATTTCACGTCACTTTCAAATGTCGAAAGAAGTCATTTTCAGTTTTGAGATGATAGTTTGATCCTCCTTTTCCATGGGACCCTTTAGATGCTTCTAAAGGAGAATATTCCTCCATCCCTAACTAAAATGATGAATAATGGTGATATGTGTAACATAATTAGACATTGGGAAATTTCATAGTCCTCCATCTTATATATTTTGTGGGAATCCATTGATTTAGAAGTTGTTTCTCATCCATGAGAAATATATAGAGTTCTCTTGTAAGAAAATTCAGCTCTTAAATCATGAACCATCATAAGGCATGGAGGTTACACACTCGGCAGTATTTAAAAGGTTTTTTTACAAACCTAAGAAGATAAATAATATCATCCAACATAATTTGATCCTCTCTCATATCATTCATTCAATAAAATCTAGCATGTTTCTTCATTAAAAGGATCCTATCTTTCTTGGTAATGTTATTTTGCCAAAATTTTGATAGAGCTAAGGAGTTGTAGACTCATGAATTTTTTTATATGCATCTTACCCTATGAAAGGATGTAGTAGTTTGTGTATATTTATAACAATAATATAATGTCAAATGTGGCTTAAATATGCCCCTTCTTTTATAATATTTTCCTCTTTCCTTATGCTCTTTCATTTGTGATTGTGTATTCATTATTTTTTACAAAGTTTCCTATCATTTGTGTCAAACTAAATAGGGTTGTGATCAGATTTAGTTGAAAATATGGTTTTTGGAAAGTATATGTCCCTTTACCCTTGCATTTAACTATTAGACAGAGTGGCATTGGTTTTCCATTGATGTCAAGTTGAATTGATGGAAAAGGGTGTCTAAGTGGCATAGGAGTCAACATGAGGTGTCAATCATCAAGAGGCATGACATTTGATTTGTAGTGCCTTGTTTTGATTTTATGAAGTGTTGAATTGGTGAAGTGGCTTGGTGGTTAGGAGTGAGTGCATGTTATTGATGTATGGTTCACGAAAACATGTTGTTGTGTATGAGATACAAAGGTGGTAAAAGGTTTCTTTAGTGTCTAAAATTTTTAGAGAGATGTGTTATAGGTTTACTTGTTTCTATAAGGTGATATCAAGGTCTATTTCCATATGTCATGGGTTGAAGAAAGCCTAACTAGGCCTAGTCCTAGACCTAGTGCAAGTATGGCATGAGGTATGAAGAAAAAAAGGCCAAGGAAAGTTAGTGTAATTATGTGAGGAGTATTGTGACATTGCATAGCATGTGTGGAAGGTGTACAAGGTCATGGTTTCATGTATATAGTGTATATTCAATGTTCTTAGAGGAAATTTCAAGAAGAAAAGGAAAGAAATCATGGGAAAACTAGGTAAGATCATGAGTTCCAACTTAATTTGAACATGAATGAGAATTGTAAATCATGGAGGAGGTAATCCTAGAGGTGTATGAAATATTTCAAGTTAGAGGTCAAAGGAGGAAGCATGAAAAGTTATTTTGAGCTCTACCGATCTCTCAAAAATGTCTTTCCCAACTTGATGGTCAACTTCAAGTACTCACCCACATGTGTGTACTCTACATGGGGACCTAATAATATTTTGATGGTAGAGTATGGAGATAAGATGATTTTCCAAGTGGAATGGGTTCATTTGGTTGTTAAACTTTTATGAACCATTTTTAAGAAGCTAAGTGGGTTTAAACCATAGTAGGATAGTAATGGAAAAAGTAAAAATGGTATAATCACTAAAGATTATATAAATAAAGGTTTGAGTTTATCTATGGAAGGTTTCAAAATATTTAAAGATAAAACTAGGTGTAGGCATGAAATATCCACTTTATTTAGCCATGATGAGATAATACTCATGTTTGATGACAATATTGTGAGAATTTACCTCCCGAGAGATGGCCGATGTTTGTCTTGTGGTCATGAATTACCTTTCCTTAGAAGGAAAATTTAAAAGATATTTTCCTAGCATTTTTCTATCCTCAACTAGCTATGTAGGAATAAATCTATGAGACTTCCATTGTTTATCCTCGAGATCCTTTACTTCTTCTATGAGTGACTACAAAAATGAGAAAGTGGAAACTCCTTTGTATCATGTGTTAATTATTCTCATCTACCGAAAAGGTAAACCTTTGTTCCCACCCTAACCACCCAATCACATAAAGGTGGATTCGGATAATGAAATTCTCGCTAATCATCTGAATCACATGGAAAAAGGAGGGTAAAGGACTTTTTGGATGGATTAGTGGTCAACACCCTCTGTAATATGAAACAGGGATATCAAGCCTTTATAGAAAGTGTTGCTAGCAATGAAAGGGATAGAAACATGGTAGATTTAAAAGCTCAGATTATTAGGGTTGTGTTATCCAAAATCACCTCTAGGTTATTTTGGCTTTAACATGATTTAAAATATACTTATGAATTTTTGAGTAGGTATGGGACGGTTAAACGTCCACAAATTCCATTTCCCAAAAGCACCGGCTTTTGATATTTGAAAACCCAAGGAATACTAAGATTAAATTTGTTGGCAATTTATGTTTAAAATATGCAAAACAAAGGATATCTGGTCTAAAACTTAGATGGATTTAATTAAACCCACGAGAAGTAAGGAAACCCACACAACAAAGAAAATATGTAGCTAATCAAAGACCAATGTGTAGTGAGTGAAGGTAAATACAACCAAAGAAGATAAATGACCTGGAGGGGCCAAGTGACATAATTTCATCTATCCTCAATTTTTTTGAGCCTCGAAAAATTCAAGTCTGTGGAATTAGCTTGAATTCATATTTCGCGGGTCTCGAGATACAACCGAGTCAACAAGTCAGCTAGGTCAAATGGGTTACTTGGCAGAAATTCAAAAAATCCAAAAAATTTCTAAGTGCCTTGGAGTTAGAAATCATGATGCAAAGAGCCACATGGAGCCATTTTATTAGCTCTCATTTCACGAGGTTTGACAAATGAAAAGGATAAGGGAAACTCTAATAGATTCAAATAACTTTGAATGTGTGGATCCTTCTTATTGCTTCACTTTTCACAAGTGTCGAGTTGAATCTAAAGGAATACTTGACAATGAGAAGTGCATGGAGCTTTCTTATTGGCTCGTACTTCATAGATGTTATAGGAAGAATTCAAAAGGATCTAACACATGAGGAAATATAGAGTGATGTCGTTGGCTATGACATCAAAACTCTTAGGTTATTTGTGTTAGTGGGTAAATTAAGAAGTGACGTGGAAAATTTTTATTGGTCTATATTTCATTAAAGTCGACTCGCTCACCAAGGAAATAAAAAAGGAGGAAAATCCTAATTCCGCGACCCAATGGGAGACCGATGAATGGAAAAAGGTGAAGCGAGAAAATGTTCGAATTTTTTTATCCCTAAACTAGTCAAGGACTACCACGTGTCAAATTCTTGTGCTTCTTGACACGTAGAACTTTAAATGGTCATATCTTTTACTACGAGCTCCAAATCAAAAATAAATTATATCGATGGAAAGGTATCCTCAATCCCTTCAATTTAGCATGACCAAAATTAGTATTTTGTTGTGTTTATGAGGTGAAAGTATGAAAATTTCAATCTGGCCATTTAATGTGTATTAGCAGTAGCACAACCACTTGAATTGATGAAATATGGGCTCTTCCATTCTCCTAATAACAAAAGGAAATTGGGGATGAGTTTTACAAGGTTTCTATGACATTTTAATGCATAATTGATGGTGGTTGAGGCCTAAAATCTATGTTATAGAATTAGGAAGATTTTCATCAATGGAAAGATAAAATCAAATTTGTTCTCCTCTTCTCACTTCCCATTTTTATATAATGTAAAGGGTGACTCTTTTGTTGGGGTTGGGCATTTTGATTATGTTAGTGCACTTTGTTTTAAGGGTTGCATATACATATATGAGTTTCATACCTCAAATTTGAGCTTCTACATGTGAATCTTGCCTTTCTCCTTTACTTGTGATGTAATGTGCATCTTTCTAAAGAAATAAAATACTTTTTTTGTGACTATCAATCGGTCCTAGTTTGTGTCTTGTTGAAAATTCATGCTTTTCATTGCATCTATGGGTTTTTTGTTCATATTTTGTTCTCTTAGTAGGATTTAAGTCTTTTTGTCTTTGAAATGGTAGTTTAAATGAGATTTGGACTGTGATACTTATCTCTATCCTCTTCTTCTCATTTTTCTTCCTTTTCCACATTTGAGAGTGTCTATGCATCCTCTTCTTGGTGTTATCATATCCCTTAGATAAGGATTTCTAATTTTATGTACTTTTCTCTCTCCATGGTCCCTTAGATTATTAGAATAGGAGTAGATAACTCAATTTACTTCTTTAGGAGTATATTAGCATTAGGATTAGGTAGAGTAACCAACCTTCTCTCAAGATTGATCTCATTTATGCAAGCCCTATAAATTGAGAAAATACTATATTACCCCAAAACAATGATTTCTCATTCGTTCATGAAAAATAAAAGGGTGATCCTTTTTAGTGATAATAGTTTTGGCGCTTTACTGGTGGGACTATAAGTTAATATTCCCATTTTTCTAGGTTTGGGTGTCTATCTTGGTAAAATTTTATCCTTTTTAGGCTCTGCAATAACACATTTGGAGACTCCAAACAACATATCTACTATTTTGAGTAGTCAAAGTGTGTCAAGTTTATGAGAAGGATCCAGAAACGGTCCATAATAGCATAAAAAGGAGCTTTTGAGTACATGTAACTATCACCTGGAAGGATAAGAAGGGGAAGATAAGTTCAAAGTTAACCTTAAACTCTAAATAGATCTCTTTCCACACCACCATCTGACAGAACTTTCTTGTAATCTACTATAGTTCTCGAGACCTATTTTAATGGCACAAAAACAAATATAGGATTTGGTAACATCACTAGTAGTAGTCTTCTTGTTCTTAATGCCCATATTCCCATTCCAACATCTGTACTTAAAAGTATTCCATTCTTCACTGGGGAAAATCATTCCACTCCATCTAACCTTATACAAGACATTTCCAATGTTTGTGCTTTATTCATGAAATTTTTAACAAGATGTGGTGATTAAGTTATTATCTTCATCATTCAAGGGAAGAGATTTGTAGTGGTTCATGAGTTTGGCAAAGTAGGATTAAACACTAATCGGAATTAGCTAGGAAAAACCTTTGCAATCAATTTAGAGAGAAAGAAGATAATCTCTCCTTGCTATAACAACTAACAACTATTAAAATGACACCCAATGAGATCATGGTGGACTTAAAAATTAGATTCCAAAAGACCTAGGAAATAATTATAGTATAAGTAATACCATCTCCAAAATGTTCTTTTCTTTACTTTTTAAGAGCTTTAAATTTTGATATTATTGTCATGATTCAATCTATGGGGGTGTAACACTATCTAGTGCTTATGTAATTGCTATTAGATCTTAAAATAGTCTAATCCAATCTCAAAAACTTTCCGCTAGAACCCTAATGCCCATTTACCTAGAGATTGGAAACAAAAATTCCCATCAAACACTTGAGTTATCTCCTATGCCAGCGCCAAGAAATTAGATTTCTAATGAGGCATCCACTTCCTCAAGATCTTTAGTTGAGATTTAAGAAGTAATGAACCAATTGCAAAATATTGGGAATGATTTGGTATCCATTAAGATGAAATAAACTCAAATTTTCAAACGTTATCAACCTTAATACAATCCAAATAAGCCCTCTTACCCATCAAACAAGACTTTAGCCCAATCTGCAAATTAAAAAATAAAAAAATTTCCTTCTGCTAGACCATTTTAACCATACAATCCCAATGTAGTTAGCTCGGGCCAAGATCTAGTTCTTATTCAAAACAATCATGTGTAATATTATGAATTGATCTATAAACTATACACTTTGCAATTTGTTCACAAAACCACAATTATATTGATGTTCTACTTTCAAATAGAAAATGACAATTGAGCTAGTGATTGAATTGTTTATGCCTTAGAACTGAAATTTGTAAGAGAAATAAATTAACACACACATATTCCAAGGATTTTTATCCTGGAAACCTCCAAATGAGGAAAACCTTTCGGAAGGGAAAACAATTATTTCTTCCCCTTTTGCTTTATTGGCCAATTCAAAATATGAGAGATATAGACTCTATAATAAGTGAGAAAGGAAATTGACAATGTCTCACACTTCCTCCCAACTACTTGACTTCTCTATTCTCAAAATATTTCTTCTACAAACTCAATTCCAACACTTTAGAACTCTTACACTTACTCCCATGAAGTCTCTTGCTTCCAATGATCAAAATATTCCTTTCTACATGTATTTATAGCCTCTCTCATGTCTTACCATGCACTGGAGAATGGAAAAGGTAATGGAGGAGAAGAGAAATGGAAAACCTTTCCAATTCTAAGACTGTTAGTTTCACATTTTATTTTTTGTCTGAAAGTGACAAGTTCACCACCCAATGTATACTGATGGTCACAAGACCGCCACCTTGGCTAGGCAAAGTAGTTATAAGACTGTTGCTCCTGATTGGGTGGTGGTTATGTAACCTCCACTCTACATAGAGAAATGGTTCTGTTAACATAAATATGAAACCTTTGTTTCCTCATTTTTCTTCTTTCTTGTTGGTAGATCTCGATGAAGTAGATTCATTTTGGATCCCTATGGATCACACCTCCCTTGCTTAGGAGGATTTTGGTCCCACAAAATCTTATTGGGGGAGTAGATGAGGAAATAATTCCCTCACTTTCTCCTTCAAGTAACACCATGCTTTCCTTGGTGTCTTCCCTTTCATTCCAACTTTCCAAGACTCCTACTGCACCTCTTCTAGTCTCTCGACCTTTTCTCGCAACACTACATTCTCCTCCAATTTTCCTCATGAGTTCAAGACACAATCCTCAATGGAAGGTAGGAACTGTAGTTCTTCATATTCATCTAGCATGAATGATTCATAAAGGTGCAATTTCTCATATTTTATTATTGAGTACATCCTCATAAATGGCAGAAAATAGATTCGAAAGACATTTTCTCCAACTTTGATCAAATATGGTGAAGGGTCCATATCGTATTGGTTTGAGCTTCCGTGATTGACCTTGTATTCTCTCCTTACTCAAGTAAAGTAAAAATCTATTTGCAACATGAAGTTTATGCTCTCTCCTATGGTGATCGTGCCTAGTCTTGTACTTGGCTTGAGATTTCCTAATTGTTCTTTGAATTTTTGATGGATTTGTAAGATCCTCTTAATGAATTTGTTTTCTCTAGTCACCTTTGATTCTCGTGTCTCTTCCTCATCTTGTTTCCCAGCTGATATGTCTAGCATATTTATATGTATATATCCCAAGCATATTTGAAATGGTGACTTCATAGTGGATGTGTTTACTACCCGATTATAGGAATAATGAATGTAGGCTAAGGACTCATCCCAAGTCCTTGGGTATTTTCTAATATACCCTCGATAAACTATACCAAATTCCTGTTCACCACTTATTATATCAATTTGTTTGTAGATGGAAATTCATTCTCCTCTCAGTAATTCTGGTATCCATTTTGTTCCACAAAATAGTCCAAAAATTCCCCAAGAACCCAGTAATCCCTATCGAAACAATATACTTTGGCAAGACAAAATGCACCCATACATTAGTAAAGAAAAGATATGTTGCCTCATGTGCTTTTATTGTCTTTTTACATGTCATAAGAATACACGTCTTATTGAATCTATCAACAACAACATATAAATAGTCATGGCCATGTTTAAACATAGGTAATCCTACTATAAAGTCCATCAAAATGTCCTCCCACAAATGAGTAGGTACTGATAAAGGCATATACAAACCCTCCTTCCTAGTCTTAGGCTTGCTGGTATAACAAATTTTACATCCACATTTAAATTTTTATACTTCTTTCATATTGGGCCAATACACATACCTTTGCAAGTGGGCTAGGGTCTTACCAACACCAAAATATCCCACTAATTTATAGGTATGTGTTTCCCTCATCAATAGAAGTCTTTCTTCTTTAGGAATAACAAAGCTTCCCCCATTGGTAGAGCAACCCATCCTTGAGATAATAATCTTCAATCCCCATCCTTTTATCCCCTTAGGACTGCAAATGCTGAAATGTCACCCCAATTTTTTTGTCCTAGGCATATGCCTCTTCGTAAGATTCCTTTGTGAAGGGTTCAATTTGAGAGATAATAACCAAGTAGGATAGCTTCTCATATGTAGGAATCCTAGACAACATGTATGCCACCAAGTTTGAACTACCCTTCTTGTATTTGATCACTAGATGAAATTGCTAAAGGAACCCCATCCATTTGTAGTGACTTTTCGTCAGTAACTTAGACTTGTGCTTAAAAATACTAGATAGTTTTATGGTTAGTGTGCATAATAGTTTCTTTACCCAACAAATAATTCTTCCATTTTTTAATTTCCTGAAATAGTGCATACATTTTCTTATCATATTCTAAATATCCTTTAATTACTAAAGTAAAAGTTTTAGAATGATAAAATATGGGTTTACCTCCCTGAAGCAACACTATTCCCATAACATTATCACTGACATTTGTCTCTACTTCAAAGGGTTGCTGAAAATTAGGAAGAGCAAGTACTAGAGAATGACTAATCTTGTACTTTAATAACTCAAATTATTTGTCTTGTTACTTACCCCTGGTCAAAACCCTTACTCTTTGTGGCCACTATGTTTAGAGGTGTTGCAATCATGGAGAATCCCAGAATGAACTTCCTTATGTATTGTACTACTCCAAAAAAACTCCTAGTCTTTGTGGATCTTATTGGTTTTGGAAAAATGGTGATGGATTCCACCTTCTTTGGATCCACTTGTAACTCTCCTCCTCTAACCACATGCCCAAGGTAGAAAAGTGACTATTTGAAAAATTCACATTTATTAATATTACAAAGTAACTATTTCTCCTTGAGAACTTGTAAGACTTTCTACAAATGAGTTATATTTTCCTCCCATATGGCACAAAAATCAAGATATCATCTATATAAACAATGATACATGCATCTATGAAATCTCGCAATACATCATTCATCAATCTCATAAAAGTAGTGGGTGCATTGCATAAACCAGATGAAAGTACTAACCACTCATACAAACCTTACTTTTTCTTGAATTCGATGTTGCATATATCCTCCTTCCTCATTCTGAATTGGTGATAACCTAAATTTTGATCCAACTTCATGAATAATTTTTTATGTTGAATTTGGTCTAAAAGATCATCTATGCGGGGAAGTGGATATTTGTTCTTTATGGTGATCTTGTTCAAAGTGTGGTAGTTGATTCACATTCTCTAAGAACCATCCTTCATTGGCACCATCTCAATAGGTGAACCACATGGTGAGGTTCTTGGACATCTCAAACCCTAGTCTAGTAGTTCCTGGAGTTGTTTATTTACTTTAGTAATCTCCAACAAGGATTTCCTATACAACTCGATGTTTGGTAACGGAGACTCTAGAAACAACTGAATCTCATGCTCTACTTCCTATTTTAGTGATAACCCACTGAGAGCATCAAAAAATTCCTGAATATATTGAATAATACTATCCAAATCTTATTTTCCCTAGTTATAAACTTTTGAAATTTCTAACGCATCTTGTTTATCCTTAAAAAAGTAAACAAAATTGATTATGATTTTCTTGAATATGTCGCATTTCTTGGCTAGAACTCGCAATAGTAACTCGTGTCTTATGCTTTGGTGTGTCCAGATGTTGTATTTGATCCCATCCTTGACCCTTCTATATCAATTTTCCCTTATCATAAAAATATCATCCCTAATATACAAGTAAAGACTCCCGAAATTAACATCAAAAGAATCAAGTGGAATAACATCATATTCTAACACATCAATATACTAGGAATTTATCTCAAACTTGAGCTTACTTATTTTTATTACTTGAATTTCAACACCCTTCTTCACCCAACCTAAAGGATAAGGGTGTGAATGCTCATAAGTCTTAAGACGAAGCTTCTTTACAACTACTTCAAAAATCAAGTTAGAATGAGAACCAAGATCAACCAAAGCATTTACCTTAGTTCTCTTGCTCTAGATTTTGATTTTGAATAGTATACTCATTTCCTCTTCCTAGTTATCCATATTTGTGGCCGTGAATCCAAGTTTCTTGTCTACATCAGATTTATCTTCAATTTTCACCCCCTCCCTTCATTACTTACAACTATCATGTACTGCTTTGAGACCTTGGTTCAATTCTTCGATGTAACTCCGGATGCAACTTCCAACATGTACCATCAATATGACCATTGATATCATAGATCTTGTAAACATTATTGGGATCTTTACAAGCATTTAAAGTAGTTACACTTGTTTACCTTTTCCTTTTCCTCTTACCTTTGTTACTAGTTTTCCCATATTCTTTCTTCTACTAAATTTTTGACTACCTTTCCCTTGGCTTTGCTTCTCCTTGCTTATTTTCATCATCTATATAGTATTCCTACACACACACCTTGTTGAGATATTTGGGATTCATGGATATGAATTTTCTTCAAAGGTGAGTGTGAAGTCCTCTGCAAGTACTTAGTAAGAATATCCTCATCCTTCAAGTCCATATTCAACAACATGGCTTGCCTCCAAAAATTTATAGTATAGTCCTACACACTTTTACCACTATCTTGTCTAAAATACTACCATTTACTCATTTGGTTAGTCTTGTGGCTAGTACGATAGAAGTTAGCTCTAAATAATTATTTAAATTCTTTCCAAGATTTCACAATCGGATGTTTCTTCTTCTCACAAGTGGCTAGATGGGTTTCCCACAAAACATAGTGTGTCCCTCCATTTTGAGATGTGCAAAGTTGATCCTTTGTCCCTCAATGAAATTATGGATGCCAAAGTAGACTTCTAATTATTTTAACCATTTATCAAGAAACTATACATCTACTTGTCCTTCAAATATTTTAATTTCAACTTTTATATAAAATTTAAAGGGAGCATGACCAGATTTTACCTTCTCTCTTGCATTTGAAGCCTCTTCCCCATATTCCACCTCATGGTGGATCCTCCTATGCAAAAAATTTCAGCTAAGCCTTGAACCACCGAGTCTATGGATTATTTCTTAACAGATGTCGTCTCCTACAAATCTGCATGTTCTTATTGTCTTCTAAACATCCTATTCATCATGGTCTTCATCATTTCAATTCTATGGACCAAGTTTTCTTCCTCCATTTGTCCCTGAATTCTTTGTTTCCACTTCCTTGTAGAAATATCTAGATCAAAAAGTAAATCCTCTTCACCTTTAGATCTTATCACTATCATACAAATCCAAGATTTAATACCATAGTCATGGATACTGTTAGCTCTTATACAAAAATGATCTCAAACTATCTACTTTGGAATTTGTTCACAAAACCACAATTATACTATTGTTATACTTTCAAATAGAAAATGATAGTTGAGCTAGTGATTTAATTTTTTATTCCTTAGAACTTAAATTCAAAAGAGAAATGAATTAACAAACACATATTCCAAGTATTTTTATCTTGGAAACCCCAGAGGAGGAAAACTAGTTAGAAAGAGAAAACAACTATTTTTTCCCTTTTTGCTTTATTGGCCAATTCAAAATATGAGAGATATAGAATCTACAATAAGTGAGAAAGGAAATTGATAATGTCTCACACTTCGTCCCAACTAGTTGACCTCTCTATTCTCAAACTCTTTCTTATACGAACTCAATTCTAACACTTTAGAAGTCTTAAACTTACTCGCATGAAGTATCTTTCTTCCCATGATAAAAAAAAACTCCTTCCTACATGTATTTATAGCCTCTCTCATGTCCTCCCATGCATTGGAGGATGGGAAAGGTAATGGAGGAGAAGAGACATAAAAAACCTTTCCAATTCTAGGAATATTTGGTTTTCTCTTTATTTTCTCATCCCAAATGATAGGACCGCTGCCCAATGAAGACCGACGGTAATAAGACCACCACCGTGGTTGGGAAGCGGTTAGAATCTGTCACCTTTGGTTAGGTGGTCGTTACAACACTGCCTCTCCTAGTTGGGAATTCATTCTGTAACCACCATTTTATATAGAGTGGTGGTTCTATTAACATAATGACATAACCTTCGTTTCCTCATTTTCCTTTTTTTTTGTTGGTTAAACTGATGAAGTAGAGTCATTTTTATCCCTATGGATCATGAGTGGTGTTTCCCTTTTCATCTTCCACACAACCAACAAACATGCCCCAATGTCATCCTAAATGAAGATTTGATGGTGAAAAGTGCATTTGTTTCTCAAGAAATGCATGCAAAAGAAAATCAGTAGTAGATGGTTTCTCAAGAGCCACCTCCAAATGAAACTTCACTTGTGAATATATACAAAAGAATTTTGAGGAATAAACTAGACTCTTCTTCAAGGTGTAGCTTCTAATACTAGATCAAGAAGAGAGATATGGAATAAGGAAATTATGCAAATTTATGTCCTTCTTAACCTTCTTTAACACTCAAAGGAGGTGACAGTTTAAACATAATTTCAAACATGCAATGTTATCCTAAGGTGCCTTCCATAACAAATCAAGAGCAAAAAAAGATAATCTAACCGCATTCAATATCTTGGAGTAGATGAAGAAAACAAATGTGATAATATCCATGTGGGATTTATTGGAAATTCTAGGCCAAAGGGATCTTTTACAAGCAGCTATGGCTAACTTCTCTACCCCAAATGAGTCATCCAAGGAGCAAGAAATTTTTTTCACCAATGCATTGCAAAAAAGGATGGTTGACCAAGCAAAATATGAATCCCCACCTTTCTATGTATCTTTGATCATAGGAAGTAACTTGGTGCACAATTGCATGATTGACTCTGGAGAAAACAACTCAGTGATGCCAAAGTATATTATAGACCAACTAAACCTCAAGTATGAGCCTCTTTCTAAAGGAGTGGTACAGTTGGATGGGACAACAATAGGAATAGTTGGAATAATAATAGGTCTAAGCATCACACTGCATGCATGTCCCAATGTCATAATTTCTCAAGATATATCAATAATTGATCCACCTCCACTCTTTTCCCTATGTCTATCTAGGGATTTCACTTCAAAAATTGGTGGATACTTATAAACAAACCGGTCTCATAGGCTCTTCAAGACTAGGTATGGTGCCAAATTCAATATCAAGTTTTAACCAATCACTACATACCACATTGAGCCTTATGTTCCGAGCTATATCAATGCTAATGGCACAATTTTTGATCAAGAAGATGTTGGAGTTGAATACTTTGATAATAAACAAATACACAAAACAAGATGATGCTTGTATATTTTTATTAATCTTAAAAATCAAGCATTACAATAAGAAGAGAGAGCTATAATATTTATGGATATTGGACAACTTCTATCTCATCCAAAATACATGGAAATAGATAAACTAATCTGAGAATAAAATGTAGGATGATATTCACTTCCCCTAATTGCACCTATTTCCCCTCATGAAATCATCCGGGAATAAACAAAGTGAGATTGAACAATATCTCACAAAACATGTGATAAGACAACTAAGGAAAACTAAAGACAACTATCAGTTGACTTAATCTAATCTAACTAAAGTAATTAAAAAAATACTTTATTATAATATAACATTTAACTCATATGTTGAATTAAGTGTTAGTTTATTTCTAACGTAGAATATTCCCTAAGTACTCAAGAAGAAGATACTTGAATTGGAGGTATCATTGACCTAATACTTGATGAATGGGCACAAAGAAAATATATATGATCTATACAAGGAGATTGAAGAAGATAAATTGGGTATTTATTGCCCACATGAAAAAAATTCTCTCCTTCCTAACATCACCAAGCTAAATGATGCAAAATAAAATGGAGTTTGGAAAATGTACTTTGATGGATCAAGAAGAAGACAAGGTTCAGGAGGAGGTGTAGTGCTTGTGTCCCCTAAAGATGTGAAATATTGATCTTCTTTACAATTTTAGTTCAATTTCTCTAATAACACATCGAGTATGAATCCCTTATACATGGAGTGCAATGGACAGGAAAGAAGAAACATAAATATTTGCAAAGTTTTGGGGACAATGAATTGGTTGTAAATCAGGTCCAAAGATCGAATGTAACTAAAAAGGACTTATTGAAGGCATACAAGCATAGGGAGTGGGATATGTTGGAGTATTTTAAATAAATCAATATCCAAACCATCCTAAGAAAGGAGAAAAAAGTTGTTGGCGATACCTTGCTGCAGTTGGAGAAAGGTTTGATGTTGTTAACAATGTAAGAAGAGACAAGGAACAACCACATATCAAGATGATAGTGAGGCCTACCTTTCGTATCGAATAATATAAGCTGGAAAGTATTTGAGGGTGATCAACATATTATCATTTCCTTCAAAAATAATATGAATTATCTTCAAGAAACCCCAAACAAATCGAAAAAGTAGTATGGAGATCAAGTGGTTCAACTCGAATAAACAAACCGCCTAAGGGTTTGGTCACTTTGGAGTATTTTTTCAACCCCAATGCCAAATTTAGAAAAGAGAAAGAAAAATAAAAGTCAATGGGGAGGATTCAGAGGCCATCTCAGTTAGTGATGGAAAATTCCTCAACATCGAAAGATAAACAATGGAAAAGAAAAAACAATGATTTTGTAGAACTTTTTCATGAGTTTGTTTATTTATTTGCTTGGAGCTATGAAGACCTTAGGGGTTTTAATCCTAATTTATCCCACCACACCATTAAGTTGAAACCATTTTCTGTAGTAATATTTATTTTCCTTTAGAACAACACTTTAATCCATGTGCATCAACCTATGTGAGCATTGTGAGAATATGATGCCATCTATAAAATATTAAATACAGAAAAGTAAATTATCATGCATACATTCTGAAGGCATAGGATGAGTTATTATATCAATATACCCATTCAGATAAGAGAAACATCATACAGAGAGCATATTTGAGTCATGACATAAAGAAAAGATACTAGGGTTTACACCCATGAACAATATATTCATAACAGAGACATATATTTATATTTATCATAGTTCCAATAACAAAATTACATTTAAAAGGGTCATAATAGACAAAATGTATCAAGACAAACATGACTCATGTATAAGAAACCATAGCTATGCTTCCCATATTACATAAATTTTCATAGACCCATCCCTCTAGATATGATACCATTCCTACAACCCTCTAATGGTAACCCTATCCCTTACAACCTCCTACTCTTTTTTGTAGGGCTTTGCATTTAATCCTCTCTGTGATGATCCCGAATCTTCCCATCATCAAACTATCTCCATTCGGGTGTGTCTTCCTCACTCTAGAGCATCTCTATAAATAGGTTTAGCACCCACCGCCATGCCTTCCTCTAGGAGTATATTTCTTGCCAAGTGTCTATGTGGTCCTCCAATGGAGCATGATTATTTTGATATGATCTCTCCAATTTCTATAACAATTTATTTTAGGAATTTTTTGTGTGTGGGATATTATTTCGTTGACCACCAAGTCACCAGTGCTAGCATGTTATCCACTCAAAGATGCCCAACGAGTTACATTTTGCCTCAAGTGATTCTTGGAGAGCTGAATATGGCTAACTATTGAGATACTTTTTTCTTCCTTGCACATATGCTATGGTTTCTAATAAACCCTTCTAAAACCCCTATCTTGCATGATTTTCCCCACGCACCCTTCTTCTTTACTAGTCTTGTGTGTGCATGTGCCCTTTGGTACTTAGCCAATATTTTGAGGCCCAACATCACCCCACACTAAGTTTGTTCTCCATCCTTAGAAACATCCTCTCCCAAAGAATAAAGAATGGTAGGAATTTGAATGGTTGGAATAAATAATGAAGGAATGAAGAATGAGAAATGGAAGAAATAAATAATGGAGGAATGAAGAAGAATCTATTTATTGTTAAAGGATGAGTGGGAAATCCTTCCTTATATCTACCTCAATATTTTCCTAGGCATCCACTTCACCCTGCACCTATTGATAGAGGTCACCTACTAGAGTGCTTACCTCATCAAAACTTAGTTCATCATCCTTAGCATTAACATACTCATAATGTCTTCCAACTGTTTTCCGAGGTCATCCAACGCATCCATCCTGTGGGTGATCTGGGGATATAATTCCTTAAGCCATTTTTTGATCGAGCCCCTGTAAGGTCTCGATGGATTTTGAATTCTTCTCTACTTTGGCTAGGATCTTATCCCACTCTACCCTATTTCCCTTATTTTTCTCTTGAAACTCCTTGAGATCTACCTCATGTGTAGCAACTAGAATTCTTGTTACTCTATCTTTGTCAAAGACAATTTTCATAAGCATCTTCAACTATCTCATGGCAAGCAGCCTTTACAGTGGCAAGGAGCTTAGTGTATCGAGATAATATCTCCATAACCTTTATACTTTTACTCTTTATCCTAGAGTTTCATTGCCTCTTTTGTTGATTCTAAGGTGAGTGGATGATTTCCATTGTAAGGATGCAAGTCAAATCTTCCAAGCATTGCAATTTCGATTCATATTTTTGCTCCAGCAATGCTAGGTCCGGATGCTTCAAGAAAATAAAATTTTATACCTCATGTACCTTTTCCTTTTCCTCCCTCATCTTGTACCTTAACTATGCGCTGATCAGCTCTTCCTGCTTTAGATCCTTGCTCTTTTCAATGAGCTCCTCATTTTTCTTCTCTAATTCTCCTTCTAGGAATCTCACCCTGTCATTCCTCCCGAAGAGTCTTGCCTCCACCTCAACCGACACCTTGTTGAGTGCATTGCAGACCTACTCATTAGACAACTACTAAGAATTCACTAGAGGGTTTATTCCTTTGTTCTCTAGTACCTTGACCACCACCCCTTGGCTTACTTTGAACTCAAGTTCATCGACATGGGACTCAAACGCCCAAGATAGAATTTTCCTAGTTTGGGGTTACATGCCCTCTTCCTCGAACAAATACAATGCAATGAGTTGGTCCGCATGCATAGTACTCTAGAAATGCATGCATAATATATTATTTGGGTCATTGATGTAGCTCATCCCTTGCCCTTGCACCACTATCACACCTTTTCCTCCCATGCACACTACTTTTGGAAAGCTCACTACTAGGCTGGGATCTCCACCCATGCTTCCATACTCCTTCCCTAAAATTTCATCCTCTATCTCCTTGAGTATCTCATTAGCACTTCACTCCACTTCCTACTCCACTAACTTCTCTATTGTGCCCGCTAATTTTATTTTTGCAGCCTCTTCTATCTACTCCTTGGTGAGGTTGGGGGTCCTCTGATCCTTAGTATTTACTTCTTCACTCTCCCATTTTCCTTGAGTTCCTTCCTCTTCTCCACCTTTTTCTTCACTTATTTCTTCCTCTCGAGTTGTTTACATTATACACGGATGATCCTGAAATTCTTCATCCTTGCCTTTATCTCTTTTCCCCTATAGGACTCTAAGCTCTCTGTCTCTTTTGAGTATACCTTCTCTAATATCTTCTACTTCTTATTAATTAGGGATTCTTCCTTTTCTTCCTCTCCAACAAGTGATTGATTCCTTGATGACTCTTCTTTATTTGGAACCTCTTCTATAGGTGTATTTTTCTTCTCCTTGATGGGAAACTTCTTCCTATGTGCGTATGTGCTCAGCTTGGCACCTGACTCTGGTGTACCCACAAATTGTGTTGTCTATAAACTTGGTGCTTTCTTCTCTGACTCCTCTTCCCTCTCTCTTTTCCTTGGCATAGCCTTCTTCCTAACAATGGGATCCTCTAGGATAGAGACATCATTAACCAAGTAAGAAACTTTTTCATACTTGGTCCTAATGCACAAGTATACTCTTGTTGTAGTTCTTCCAGTGATTGGTGGTGTCATGGATTTTTTCATGTGCACGTCATGAAAGATGTACTTTTCTATGTAAGCATGTTTCTTGGGGTATACGATATTTCTTCGTAACTCGTAATGGTTCTGGTCCACCTCACTTAGGTCGAACCTTAGTCTTTTAACTTCCTTGAAGCGGTTGAACCCTACTTGGAAATATTGTGTAGTGAAAGAGAAGGGTAATTTACACCATGGGATCTTGGTCCCATCTAACAGAGTGAATCTGTCAATGCCAAAGTTCTGATAGACATCAAACTTAGCTTATTCATATACTAGTGTTGGCAACTATTCAAGTATCTTTTACTCATTCCTGAATGTGTCACACATTCACTTGTACCATTTCGCTAGGCATGCCTTGTGGGCGGCCATCATGGTGTCACATGTGTATTTTTCAAACCTCTTCGCAGGGGAGGGTCTTCATCTAGATACTCCCATACAAAATTCTCTAGCCCATCAGGCACTCCAATTTTTGAGAAGATGATGGTGAGAAGAACATTTCCAAAAATAATCTTATCTCCTTCTTGTGCGATGTTGATGATCTCTTATGCGTTATACGTAGAAGGGTTATAGATGGTTCCTTCTAACAAATTTTGACACACATTCAACCAAGTATTTTTTAACATGTGTCCATGTCTCTTGACCATTCAGCTTAGTTACTAAGAATGTGGCCATCTTCATCACTGGGTTAGAGATATCATGGATGTTGAAGTAGTGAGACCCATTCTTATAGTCATAATCTTCCATGGTCCTCTTAATAACCTCTTTATCCTATAGGTCATCATCTAATGAATATCCTTCACATATTAGGATGGTAAACTTAAAGATGAGTTGGGGAATTATTTACATTCTATGGCCCACAAAGTAGAAGAGATCCTTGTGCACCAAAGACATCAACCATTGGTATAACTGCTCGGGCTTGCCAAAATAGGGAAACTCGTAAAGTTGCAGCAACCCAAACTTCTCCAATTTTACCTTCATCTCATCACCGTAGATTGGCATCCCTTTTTTTTTCCTCTTATCTTTCGAAAACCATCTCTAACGCCATCTCCTTCTCTATGCTACTTGTGTGATGGTTATAGTTACTCATGTCCATCTTCCTCACATAAAGATGCCCATTCTTTCCCAAGTAGCACTCCATTTGGGTATTGTATCTCCGCATATCATTCCTTATTGAAACATGTGGTGGAAGTTTGTTTTCATTTACCCTTTCCTTCTTTAGTGAGATGGCTTCCTTATTCAGTGCCATTTTCTTGTCGAATTAAAAAATATTCCTCCTTTCTCCTCTTCCTTGCTATGCTCAAATATATGGCTCAACTCCACAAAAAATCCTTCTATTCCCATGCCCTAGCTACATAACCTTAACCTAGAAAACCCTTCTATAAGAAGGTGTACTCTCACCGAAACCTTCTTCCCTATGCCCGTACTCCTTCCACTCTAGTTTGTAGATCACACTAGTCACGCACTTAGATTTTCACAATTCCTCCTTCACACAAATATTTCTTTGCAGATGCCCTAGTTCACAAGAGCTCTTTAATATCATAATATAAAGGTAAACAATGATGTGCCTAACCCTTTACTTATATATTTTTTCTCTCCTTTCGTAATAAATGTCATGCCACCTACCAATGTACTTAGCATTAAATGTGATCTTTTCCACTAAAGCTGACCTTAAACGCTCTTGCCCATGTGCCCAATCTTGCATGAAAAAATCTCTACAACCTTATGGAACACAAAAATCCTTACTAACTGAATATTCTTATGCACTGTCTCAAAGGCCATGGCGCAAGGCACTTCTTTTGTCCTTGACCTAATTTTTTCCCTCGCCTACCTCATGTTGTTCCTGTGCTTCTCATCCTTTGTACGTGGTCCTTGTAAAGCCTTATCTTGACACCAAAATTTATCATCCACCTTTTTCCATGCGCGCTCTCCTACCTTACACACTTTTGATCTTTTAACCCGGGCCATTAAAACACAAATTTCACTTCCAGCCTCTATTTCACTTCGCTCTACTCCACCCCACACTAAAACAGATGTGCGACCCTCTACACATAAAAACCCTTGAAATTAATGTGGTTACCGACACACAAGGTGCACAAAAAAACAAAACAAAAAGGAAAAAGTGAAAAGAAATCGAAACACAAGGAAAATAAATGCATTAAGGGAAATCCTAGGCTAATTGGAAAATTTTCCTTATTTACAAACATGAGACTTAATATAGTAGGGATTCAACCTACTCCCATTGAAATGTCCCGTGGTCTCATCCCATCCAGCTTTGTAGAATCGAAAGCACCTGAATCAAGGATGTATGAGATGATGTATGGTCATAACCAATGGAATTTCAACTTCCTAAGATGGTGCATAAATGTATAGTTATGTAATAAAACCATCTGCCCAACCTTAATTTTTTTTATATGATGATCATGCCATGATTTTTGTCTTGCCTTATTTGTCTTTTGAATCCATCTAGCTAGTGGTCACCTTTCATCTAGCTACATTAATTTATAAATCCTGTCTTTAAGAAATTTTTCATTAGCCAATCCTCATGCACGCATTATACGTAGTAATGGTAACATAAATTCAACTCAGTAAAATAGCCTCTGTGCAAATACCAATTGAGATGGTGTGGCCTTGTTCAACCTCTTATAGGTTATCTAGTATGCCCATAAAATGAATTATACCTTGTCATCCCAATTTTGTCTACCAACGTCACAAATTTTAGTTAACATGTGAATTAGTACTTTTTTAAATTCTTCAGCATTCCATTCACTTGTGGATGATATGGGGTAGTCTTATGATGGACCGCCATGAACTCGCCAAAAAAATCATAACTATTTCATTCAAAAATGTGTACCCTTGTCACATCGGTCAAGCTTAAAGGACATCTATACCGCTTATTCTCGTTCTCCCATAAAAATCTAGTTGTTGTTGCTACAAAGGCAATCCTTTATAGGTGTTTCCTTTTCCATATTGTCAAGTAGTCGGTCACAAGTGATGATGTAACGCAAGCCATTCCTTTACACCGTAGGTTAAATAAGTCCTACAAAGTCAATTGTCCATTTTTCAAATAGTTCTACGTTGGCTATCACCTTAACGGCATCTCATCCCTCCTTCTAGGTTTTCCAAGGCACTAGAAATAGTCACAAACCTTGTAAAAATCAATATAATCTTGGTAGATACTCCCCCACAAAATTTGTGTAAGTAGAATCTTCCGCATACGCTTGTATTTCTTGTATAGTTTCCTCTAACAATCCCACCATTTTCTTCTTCCATAATTGTAATGCACTCATGTTCTAATACGCATCGGTGTAGAACCTCATCTCATCCTAACTTGTACAAATATCCACTAATCAACATGTAGGGTGTGACATGTATAGCCAACTGATTTCTCTCCAAATCCTTTAGTCTTTCTGGTTCCACACCCATTTTAAGAAACACTTTGTAAGTTAGAGGGTGTGCACCACAACCTAAATAGTTACACATTTGGCATGGTATCCTCAATGCTTTGCACATCCTCCCCGGAGTCAATTCTTGATAAATGATCGGTTCTGAATTACTCTTTCCTAGTTTTACCACAAATGAAAACTCAAATTCTTAAAATAATAGGACCCAACAACATATGTACCATTGCAAAAGTGGGCTTGTTCACTAAGAACTTCAATTTCATGTGGTCTACGTAGAATATGAATGGTGTTGCTAGCAAATACTTCATGAACTTATGTAGCACATAGATCTTTGACAAAACCTCGTGCTCGAGTAGTTGTGTAATTCTATTCTAATAATGTCAACTTTCTACTTACAAAACTAAAGGGGTGATCAACAAGCCCCTAACCAAGTTGTGTTAGTATTTCTCTAATGGATGTCCCCGAGGCATCAACATGCATATAAAAAGTCTTATCCCAAGAAGGAAAGCATAATATGGGTGCATTGAAAAGCATATCCTTCAAAGTGGAAAACATCAACTCATTGTGCCTCCCCCAAGTGAAATGAAGTCTTGTGTTTTAGTAGTTTTCCCAATGGCATGGTGATATTGGCATATCCGTTAATAAATTTTTTATAGTATCCATTATGTCCAAGGAATCCACGCATTGTACTGACTCGGTAGTAGCTCCCTAATCCCGTAATAATTGCAAATTTTACGGGATCTACAAGTAAACCTTCCTTACATATAATATACCCCAACAGGGTTCCAAATGGAGTAGAAAAAACACACTTGTTAATATTGAGTGATATCCTCAACTGCCCACATCTCTCAAACATCAGCCTCAAATTTTCATAATGATCTTTTACTAGTCCATGCATAGTCCAGTCATCTAGGTAGACTTGTAAAAATTTATGAATGAAGCCCTGAAATGCTTGTACCACAATGCATGAGAACACAATAGGAACATTCTTCAATCTAAAAGGCATGACCATGTAGGAAAATCTTCCCCATTCAGTGGAAAAATTTATCTTCTTCTAGTCTTCCTTTGTAATCCTAACTTGGTGATACCCCAAGAACCCATCCATGAAGGAATAGACCTTGTGCCTAGCTATTCCTTCCATAATTTCTTCATTGAAGGGGGTTGGAAATGGGTTAATGACACACACTAAATCCAGGTCCTTGTAATCAACACAAATCCTTATCATTATGTCCTTCTTAATGCTTATATCCATTGGACTTACCCATTTTGATTCCTCCATAGCTTCAATGATTTCTGAAGCAATCATCTTGTTTATATCTTCCTTAACTGTACATGAAAATTTGGATTCATATAATATGGCTTCTTATGGATCGGGTGCACACCTTCGTTAAAATTTATCCTCATTTCCCCCAAGGAGTGGTGAATACCTTTAATTTCATGGTACCTATGTGGGAACAAGTTTTGAAACTCACACAAAAGTTCAATGATCTTCGAGATTTCCTTCTCTAACCAATTGTATCCATCGGTGGCCTCCTTAGGTTCAACCTCCGAACCAATGTTAACCTTCTTTGTTTTTAGGGGTTCATGGTATGCACATTTTTTCTCATCATATTTATCAATAACTTCATGCATACCTTCAGGATGGTTAACATCCAAAATCTCCATTTCTTTGCCATCTATTATGTAGACAATATTTCCTTTTTATTTTTCCATGAACACGTTCTCAAGCTAAGTCTCCTCTGATTCTTCCTCCTCAAAGCACATCTCCAAACTAGGTTCACCTAATAACTCCAGTATCCTATCCTCCACCATAGCACTATCTCCCATTGTAAGGTGCTTGAAAACTTGCAACACCTTATCCACTAATGGCTTTGTACTCTGATACTCAAAAGATTGAATGAGATTAACCGCTAACTCCTACCAATTCCTCGTATGATGGCACATCTCTGAGTGAATGTACCATGCACATGCACAACCTTATAAGGTTGAATGTAGCTTATGCACCCATAAATAAGGTGGAAAATCTTCCACTTCTTCCATCATGGCCTTCTCACATGCTTGAACATGAAATGAGGTAGGTTTTTACCATGGCACTCTTGTATGAAAGTGGGTGTGTTGCTTCGGAAAACCTAACGAGAACGTGGATATCACCTTGTGCTACTATAGAATTCTATCATGATGTGTTTCCCACCAATGTGTTGTATTCCTGAGAAGGTTATAACATATCATCCATCTTTTTCACCATAATTTTTCCACTGAGCCTCCATCTCCCACAAGAAATCATCAAGGTTGTTTTCTCCGGAGAGTAACTTGGTAACTTCTTCTCTCTTAGGTGCTTGACTGAAAGCACCTTTGTCACCCTTGTCCTAGAGCCTCTTAACTATCACCCAATTAACTCATAAGTCTCGTGTGCTTAATTTTCATATGCTAAGCTAGTTGTATCTCTCATAGACTAAGTGTCTTCAAACTAAATAACCCCTTCCATAGGATGAATTACTTCAAGGTCCCTAATAGAGCACACATATAATTTGTCAAGGATTTCCTCTCCCAAGGGATTTCTATATGGCGTTGACTTCCCATCCGTCAAAGGGATGATAACATTTTCTTCCTTGTTCTCAAAAATTATATACCCTTTGTTAAATTGAGGGTCGATATTATTTTTATAATACCATAGGTGCCCAAGAAATGCTTTGGCAAGTTATTTTTCTCAACTAGTGCAAAGAATTCAAAATCTCCATTGAAATTAGCCCTTGAATAGTGATAACAACATCCTTTAAGACAATGCGAATTGCCTTTGTCTTTTTAGCAATATACGATACATTCAAAGATGGTTGAATGGGGGCCTTCCCATTTGATGCCATACATCCAAGGTGAGAACGTTGACTTCGTACTGTATTGATCAAAATATTTCTCAGAAGCCATCCATCTACAACAACATTTAGGGTAATCTCCTTGTCATAATCGAGGTTGTGGAGAGTAATGTTAGCATGCAAAAACTTCCTCTCATGCCCTTCTCCTCCAATGCATGGCACCTTCTCCCGTAACAATTATCCTAGCAAGGGAATGATATTCTCTTACCCTAACATATTGCATACTTCCCTAACCTCGTCGAGACCCTTCTATAGAGCCTCAACATTCTTCCTTTTCTCTAACTTCCTTGACTACTCCTTTAAACACTTTGGATATCTCCTTATAGACTCTAAATCACTTCCATGGTTTCCTAATACACCTACTTCTAATGAGTAGGGTCTGGATACTTTCCATGTACCACTTCTTTCCTTGTAACTAGTGTTATTTGTCTTGGTATCTCCCTAGCACACATATCCTCTACTTGTGTCATCACCAAGTACATGTTATAGTCTGGCTCATGCGCCACTCTTGGCATCCACTGTGAGTCATCCTTATTTATGATTACCATCCCAATGCCTTTTTCTTTCTCGCGAGCTTAGGGAACTCCTCATACTTATGTTTCTTTCTACACCATGAGCATTGCAAAATATCAAGACACTCACACTTATAACACTTTCTAGACCCACAGTTATAACACGTCCCACACAAGAATTCATTCCTTCCTCCACTGCTTCCATGAAAATGAAATCCTTTGTAGAAACCTATTCCATGTGCCCCTCCATTCGCACGCCCTTCATAGTTGTTATCATCATCCTTGGAACTTCTTGCAAGGCTATTCTCACACACCAAGATCAATGGCATCATCTATCTCGTAAATCAACCTACAATCCTTGGTGTTATGGGTTGTAGAGGTACATGTTTTACAATAATAAGACATATTATTACGTATTGTGCATTGTAGTAGTGAAACCTACTTTCATCATGATACCTATGGTGAATCTTACATCCATTGTCATGGCACGTACCAACATTTGAGGAAAATTGTCCTTTTGTGACCCTCTATCTCATAATCCATGCACCATAGACCATTGCAAGTCATGTGTGCCAAGTTTGGAGATAGTTTTTCTATCTTCTTGGCCATTACATAAATTTGAGCCTCAAGGAAAGGGCTAACATTGATATTTGTGCCTCCAACAGCCTCAACACGTAGGGTATCCTCTAAGTCCTCACACATGTCTATGAATGTCTTGTGTGAAATTACTCTCCTAAATAGTGTTATCAACCCTCTAAAAAACCACTGAGCATGCTGAGAAGGATGAATATCATAAGATAGTTTTAATAAGAGAGTCTTGAAACGTGCATCATAATCTTGCACACTCTCTTCCATCCACCGCTTGATCTCTTGTGCAAAGAACTATTGCTCTTTTTCTCAAACTTAGGGATATGGAACTCATCCAAGAAGGCATTCCACAAAGTGCGGTGTAATCCACCACCGTCGATGGGGGTTATACTTTCTGTACCAACAATGCAGGCATCCTCGCAGCTGCCATTGCAAACTAACTTACCTTCCACTGCTCGGGTAGTGATCCCCTTCGAGTTCCATAGCAGCTCACAGTTGTGCACATGTTCAGTAGCATCCTCAACACCCTTGTAATTAGAAATAAGGACATCTCAAATAATACTTGCAAACGTGGATAATGTTCTTCTCCTCCCGATCCGAACCTTGATTCCTCTCGGTGTTTCATAGACCACTAGATCCGTTGGATCCACCGGGTCCTATCCCTCCTAATCCTCCGGATCCACTAGGTCCTCTAGGTCCTTTAGATCCTATTCCACCGATCCTCCTCCCGTAGTTGGTGATGGGACTGAAGTGGTTACACCTAGTGTTCCTAACATTCCACTTAAATATGTGCTAATAGTTTGTTATATTTCTCTGCTACTAGACATGTATCTTGTGCCACTCTTAGACATGATACACAAAAATTTGTACGTAAGCTTTTCACAATAATAACTCCAAACACAGGAATTTTTTTGTGGCCATAGATGTCCCAAACGATAAGTTATACCTCCTAGGTGTAAATCGGTCACTTTCACCGATACCAACTGAGTTAGTAATACTTATTTCTTGATTTGGAAAACTAAGCACTAGGGGTTGGTCACTAGGTTCGTTTAGATGCGTGATGATGACTCTTCTTTCTCCATGTGACAAAATATCATCACAAGGTGAAGGTGATTCTCTCCTATGCTTTCCAATATAGGGTAGCATAGACTGCTCATGTTTCACATCCTTTGTGTTAACCTCAATTCCTTCCTGTAAACATCTACCTCCATAGATCCATCACTCTTGGAACCTCATGTTGTATATCTAAGTCCCTTTCATGTGCTTCAATATACTTAAGTCATCTCTCTTCTTTTTATTTTTAGATGCAATGTCTTCTATCTTCCTCCACCATAGCTTCCTCACCCAAAGGCTCAAAGAAGCTTATCCACCATAGGGAATGCCTCCAAACTAAGAGTTATGATTGAGATATTCATATCCAATGGGATATCTTACAAAAATGATCCCATATGTTGTCTTAGGAACTCAAACTCAACAATCTCAGGACAAGAATACATAGAAATAACGTATTCCAGGGTATAACTAGTCATCACTCTCTTCCACCAACGATCAACAACATGTTTCCAAGTTAGATCAGTATCTTGTAGCCTCTGATATTCATGTTGGTTCCAAACATGAGATCTATAGTACCAATTTGATCTGGATGCATATTGTTATCTTTGTGGAGCCTATTTTCATGTTAGAGTGTGGTACACCTTCTATATGTTACACTCGGGTATTTTTACGGAAGTCCCGCTCGCCGGTGAGTAAGTCAGGGGGGTTCGGGCGAAGCCCCCAAAGAAAATTTTCATGGGTGGTTTATTAACCCATGGGTAATGGGTAACCGTTATGGGCTGTTTTTGGGCCCATGGTTTTTTGGTACCCATTGTTTTGTAAAACCGCCTCTTCGGCTACCCATAGGTTTATGGGACGGTTTTATTTTTTCCCATTGTTTAATACCCATGGTTTTGTAAAACTACTTAAGCAGTTGTCTATTTATATGGTCTTATGCATATGATAGAAATACAAGAAAATGTATTGCAGATGTGTTTTGAATTCAGGTGTGAATTTTGTAGAGTTTGTTGAGCATAGCTCCAAATGGATCTAGGTATTGTATTGAGAGAGTGGAGGCTTGTAATAAAATCTGAGCAAGTGATTCTTGGTGGACGTAGCCCAAATTGGGTGAACCACATTAAATCTTGTCTCTCTGTGTTGTGTTATTTATTTTGCACTTTTATTTGAGATCTATAATATTTTCTGCATATTAGTTTCTACTATTATGATTCTATAAGGGATTATTCCTCATATTTTATCTCTTATTTCCTAACACATATGTGAAGAATCATTACTATAATTCTACTGGAAAAAAAAATTCTCATAGAACTCATGATGTAGGTGTTCTTTTACCCATTTACATGCAATAAACTAAGTTCTAGTACTAAATATTTGAGAAAACACATCCTATGTGCTTTTAAACCATGTTTCGACACTTTCCAAGGTCAAGCGCTTTGTCTTCATGCATCATTCTCACAAAAACTTCGAAAAGAGGTCCTGACAATGGAGCCAAGATGTAGTCATTTTTATGTGCCCTTATAACAACACTCTAATCCCATGCACGCCATCATATCACTCAGCAAGTGATGGGAACTCACCCAAGGAATGCACAGGTGTCGAACCCCTCCTTTATGTGAGCATTGTGAGAAGATGATGTCATTTATAACAAATTAAATACATAAAATTAAATGATCATGCATACATTCTGAAGGCATAGGATGAGTTATTATATCAATATACCCATTCAGATAAGAGAAACATCATACGGGAGAATATTTGAATCATGACATAAAGAAAAGATACTAGGGTTTGCACCCATGAACAATATATTCAGAATAGAGACATATATTTATATTAATCATAGTTCTAGTAACCACATTACATTCAAAAGGTTCATAACAGACTAAATGTATCAAGACAGACATGACTCATGTATCAGAGACCGTATCTATGCTTTCCATATTACATAAATTTTCACAAACCCATCCCTCTAGATATGATATCATTCCTACAACCCTCTAATGGTAACCCTAACCTTTATAACCTCCTACTCTTTTCTGTAGGGATTCACCTTTCATCCTCTCTATGATGATCCTAAAGCTTCCCCTCATCGACCTCTCTCCATTCAAATTTTTCTTCCTCACTCTAGAGCATATCTATAAATAGGTTTATCACACACCGCTATGCATTCCTGTAGGAGCATATTGCTTTCCAAGTGTCCATTTGGTCCTATAAGGGAGCATGTTTATTCTTATCCCGAGCTCTCCACTTTCTGCAATGATGTCTTTAGGGAATGTTCTACATGTGGGATATTATTTCCTTGACCATCAAGTTACCAGTTGGCACCTTATTCACTCAACGCACCAAGTTAGATCACATTTTTCCTCAAGTGCTTCTTAGAGGGCCAAATATGGCTAAGTCCTAAGATCCATTATTCTAACTTGCAAACGTGCCATGGTTTCTACTAAACCCTTCTCAAACCCATGTCCTACATGTTTTTCCCTACACACCCTTCTTCTATACTGATCCCACACACGCACGTGCCCTTTGGTACTTAGCCAATATTTTGAGGCCCAACAACTAGGAAGTCTACCGGGTAGAAACAAAGGCCTACAAATCCTCATATTGAACCTCTGATGTAAAAGGAGCTGAAAAACTAAATAGAGGCAATTATTATCTTTCCCATCAATCACTCATCATGGGTGGCCAATATAGTTCTAGTATGGTTGAATAATGTGGAGATCAATTTGTGTGTGGAATTCATAGATCTAAACAAGTATTCCCTAAAATATCATTACCCACCACCCTCCATGGAACAAATTTTACAAATGGTAGTAGGTTCCAGAATAGTTTCTCTTCTAGATGGGTAATCAAGATATAATCAAATCATGGTGAAAGAGGAGGATCAATAAATGATGACCTTCACCATAAAATGGGAACCCGTGCTTATAACAAGATGTCATTTGGCATATCAAACACTAGATAAATGTTCCAAAGATCCATAGACATGGTGTTCATATGGCTGATTAAAAATATTGTTCTTCTGTACCTTGATGACATCATGGTGTTTTCCAACGATGTAGTTGACCATATCCTTCATCTTAGCAAAGTATTTGAAACATGAAAGGAGTTTGGAGTTTCTCTTAACCCTAAGAAATGTATTTTCTTATCTCATGAAGGTAAACTCCTTGGTCACATTGTCTCTAAAGAAGGGCTAACCATTGATCCAGAAAGAGTTAGTGCCATTATGACATTATCACTACCTAGTCATAAAAAATATCTCCAAAGTTTCTTGGGAGAATTAACTTTGTTAGAATATTTATTCCAAAATTTTCTAATATTTTCAAGCCACTAACATTGATGTTAAATAAAATTCTATATTTCAAGTGGAATTCTTAAGGAAAATAAAGCTTTAAATCTATAAAGAAGGCCATTACACATGCTCTAAGACTTGTAATCCCATAATTCTCAAAGGATTTTACTTTCTATGCATTTTGAGGTACAAAGACAATATCAAGCATACTTGTGCATTTGAATGGAGAAGGATTGGAGAAACATGTTACATTTTTAGTCATATTTTAGAATATTATGAGGTAAGTTATTAATTCATTGAGATTCATGTCCTTGCTATAATAAGAAGTTTAAAGAAATCTAGACATCTATTATCTAATAACACAATCCATTTACTAGTTTCACATGCCAGTGTGAAATATTTTATTTTGAACAAGGATTTAAACGAGAAGAATGCTGGTTGGATTACTAAGCTAATGGAGTATTGCATTGATATTAAGGTTACCACGATGGTTAGATGCAAGGGGATTTGTGAGCAACTAGTTTCAAATCAGCATGCGATGAAGAACCCATCCTTATGCTCCATTAAAATTAAGAACATCCAGATGATGTCATGCCAAACCCTTGTTAGACTCGAGACATAATACACTTCCTCTATATAGGCCAATTCCCTCAAGGATTGAGAAAATATAATAGAATGTACTTAAAGATTTAATACATTCCATATGTACTTGTGAATGGTATTTTGTTCAAGAAATATGTGAATCATGTTCTTATTAAATGCAACAAAACATACTAAATGGAGAAAGTACTACATGAATTCCATGATGGAGAAACAAGGGGTCACTTTTCCCTAAGAGTCACAACTCTCAAAATTATGAAGGTTGGGTATTATTGTCCTAACCTCTTCAATGAATGCTATTCATGGGTCAAAAATGCAAGAAGTGTACCTTCTTCATAGGAATAGAAATATTGACAACTCTTCCACTCCACCCTATCTTTGTAAATGGACCATTCATGCAATGGGGTGTTATATTTCATTCGATAATTAACCCAAACTCAAACTTGGGTCACAAATGGATCCTCACAGCCACATATTACTTCACCAAGTGGATAGAGGTAGTTACACTCAAGGAAGAAAATGAAGCCAACATTTTGGATTTTTATGAAGGTATTGTGGAAATATTTGGTGTTTCTTCCAAAATTCTTTCGATAACGATTTTTATTTTCTTGGAGTAAAAATATTTGATTGGGATGTGAAGAATGGTGTATATTTTATAACATATTGAAATTATTACCCTCAAGGTAATGGGAAAGATGAATCCACCAAGAATAATATGTTAAGGATCATAAGGATGACCCTAGATGAGAATTAACGAACATGTCACACAAAACTAAAGTCAACCTTGTGGGATGATAGGGTTACTCCAAATAAATCAACCGGTAGCTCACCTTATAAGTAGGTTTATAACGAGGATGCAAGGATGCCAATATATCTTGAATTACCAACATTGGATCTTATTAAGTAGTTGGAGTTATTTGAATTTTAATCCATGGAGGTCAGATATGTAGGCCTCATAGAGTTAGAATAATTGAGAAAGCAAGCAGTGTAAGAAATGGAAAAGTACCATGCTCAAATCAAGATGAGATTTGATAGGAAGGCCAAAAACAGAAGCTTCCAAAAAGGATACTTAGTCCTAAAATGGGATGTAGACAAAGCCAAACAAGGTAGACACTCCAAGTTTGATACAATATGGAGTGGTCCCTACATCATTTTAGGTTGTAAGTCAAATAATGCTTTCTAATTATCTAAGTTTTAGGAAGATGATTTGCAGATTATAGTTAATGGAATCTATGTAATGCATTGCTACTGAAGTAAAACTCTTCCCTTTGTACATAAGTATACTAGTTTTGAATTCCTCCTAGTTATTTTAGCGCATTATCCCGTAGGTAGACTAGTTTCAGTTCCCTAAGTTATTTGCACATTTTTACTACTTGTGGGTGGTCTCGTTGCACATGTTCATGAAATATTACAAGAGAAGTATGTTGTTAAAAAGGGTCCTGGGCTATCAAGGATCAGTTGCGGTGCTTTAGAAATCTAAATGTAGAGCAACTACAGTTCAAAATTTTCCATTCACGGGTTCCAAATGATCATCTACAAGTCAAGTTTGCATGCATTTATGGTTAGAGTTGTTTTTTTAGTTTTTTCATAGCTTGCGAGAAGAATCGGGGTGAAAATACCAAGTTAAAATAATTTTCCACTCTCATAAATCATAATTTAGAAAAATTTCATAGTGAGACAATCAATTCTAGCCTCTCATCAACCTAAAAGGTTTAATGGAAGAATTAGATAGGTGGAGCAGTCTCATAGTTTCATTCAGCTCCACAAATCATGTTAATTCCAATTTGTGCTTTATACAACTAAGGAGTAAGGAATATTCAAATTCAAATCAATTTTCTAAGTTTGGGCTTGACTCCATTCCCAATGGATTGCATAAATGCCATAGATCTAGTCTAGTAGGTAGATTACCCCAATAGGTCACCAATTATTTATCCTAAATCACCCCTAGGTTATTTTGGCTCTAACATGCTTTAAATTGGACTTATCCATTTTAACAGGTTTGGGATGATTAAACGGCCATCAAATTCCATTTCCCAAAAGCACTAGGTTTTGGAATTTGAAAACCTGTAGGATACTAAGTTTCAATTCATTATTATATGTTTAAAATGCATAAAAAAAAGCAACATCGGTCTAAAACTTAAGTGGGTTTAATTAAACCCACGGGAAGTAAGGAAAATCGCATAACAAAGAAAATTTGCAATCAATCAAATACCAATGCATGGTGGGTGAAAGTAATGATAAGTGGTAGAAGATAGATGAATAGAGGGGCCATGTGGCATCATTCGCTATCCTCAAAGGTTTTAGGCCTCACAAACTTCAAGTTTGTAGAATTAGTTTGAATTCATGTTTCTTCATTACTGGGCTATAAGTAAGTCAAAAAATTAGCTAGGTCAAGTGGGTTACATGGCAAAAATTCAAAAACTAAAAAAAACTTTCTAAGAACCACATGGAGAAATTTTATTGGATCTCATTTTGTAGGTCTAAAAATGTGAAGGATAAGGAAAACTTAGACAGTTCGAAAACTTGAAGGCATGGAGCCTTCCTATTGGTTCCATTTTCACAAGTGTCACCAAAAAGCTAAAGTAATACTGACAACACAAAGTGCATGGATATTTATTATTGGATTGTACTTCACAGATTTCAGAGGAAAATTTCAAAAGGATCTAGCACATGATCCAATATGGAGTGATCTCATTAGCTAAAACTTGAAAACTATTAGGGTTATTTTTAATAATGGGTAAATTATGAAGTGACGTGGAAAACTCTTATTGGCCCATATTTCATTAAATATGACTCACTCACCAAGGAAAGGAAAGCAATGGAGGAAAATATTGATCGCACGAACCAATGGGATACCAACACATAGAAAAATTAAAAGTGATCACACATTAGAAAAAACCTATCCCCCAACCAATCAAGGACATGTATGTGTTGAATTCTCATGCTTCCCGACATGCATAACTTCAAATGACCATATATTTTGGTACAAAGCTCCAAATTAATAAAAAATTACATTGATGGAAATTTATCCTTGATCCCTTTAATTTGGCATGATCAAAATCAGATTTTGGTGGTATTTGGGAGGTGAAATCAGGAAAATGTCAATCTATCCATTTAATGTGTAGTAATATGTAGCTCAATCACTCAAATTGATGAAATATGGGCTCTTATCTTCTCCTAAAAGAAAAAGGAAATTGGGGATGAGTTTTAAAGGGTACCTATGATGTTTTAATGATTAATTTATGGTGGTTGAGGCCTAAACTATGTGTTGCAAAATCGGGATAGATTTTCATCAATGGAAAGATCAAATCAAATATGCTCTTCCTCATCTCAGTTCCCATTTTTATATAATGTAAAGGGTGACTCTTTTGTAGGGTTTGTAAATTATGGCTATCTTGGTGCACTCTATTTTGAGGGAAATATATGCATATATTAGTTTTGGACCTTAGATTTGAACTTCTACATGCAAATACTTCCTTTCTCCTTCACTGTAATGTATTGTGCATCTTTATAAAGCAATAAGATACTTTTTGTGACTATCAATTGGTCCTGCTCGGTTTTTGTTGCAAATTACTGCATTTCATTGCATTTTTGGTGTTATGTGCATATTTGGTACATGTGAATCTTTCCTTTCTCATTCAATGTAATGTTTTTTGCAACATTAGTGTACTTTTCTCTCTTATTGGTCCCTTGGATTATTAGAATAGGAGTAGATAACTACATTTCTTTCCTTAGGATTAGCTTAGCATTAGGAATAGGTAGAGGAACCAGCCTTCTCTAGAGTTTTATCTCATTTATGCAAGCCCCACACTTGTGAGATCATCCCATGTTAGCCAAAAAGTAGGGATCTATATCAGACAAATTATAGGGTGCTAATATTTTGACATAATAGTGGAATCTATGGTGGATTCAATCCTTTTGGTATAAAAATCTTGTTCAATAACTGAGGGAGTGTCACAAAAATATTTAGGTGCAAAATAATAAAATAGGTGGGTTGAACACATAAATTTTCATGCAGGAATAGATAATTTCTATCCTACATGACCAAATTTCCAAGTCTAAAGTAACGAAAGGAACAATAAAAATGTGTCTGGAGATGAGTAGCTCAGAGGACGATGAGATCATAAAAATGGAAGGAATGGGTCCTACTGAGAATGTTCCTAAAAAGTTCACTATCTCGTGCAAAGATGAACTCGGGAAAGCCATGGTTAGGGGGCCTAGTGCAATAACTACAAGTAATACCTCTATAAGTAAGGTGAAATTACAAAGTGATCCTTTTGGTGCATTTTGATCATGGTTTTGTGTTAGGTTTTATTAATATTATAGCTATATCATTTTTTAATGTATTTTTGTTTAAAAAATCGTTACTCTATAGACCTTGTGTAGGTTGTGCCTTGCTCTTGGGGGCTTGGTTAGTCAACTTTATTTGAATTCATGCCTCATATTATTTTTTGGTGGCTTTGTTCTTTATCGGCCTTTTTGTACAAGGTTTTTTTGGTTCCCTTCACAACTAATCACTTTTTACCTTATCTAAAAAACATTATGAATGGTTTGGTATCAAAAGGACATAGGAAACATAGTATGATGATTTAGGCATGCGAGAGAATTATTTAAATCTTATTTTAGTGGTGGTGGCATACTCCATGTTTGCTAGTAAGCCACAATAAAACCTTTTTTTGTGAATATTTTCATGTACATGTATGTGTTAAAGGGTTCATGAAATGAAAAAAATTCATTCGTCAATTTTAGGATGTGTTCTAAATATCCATAAAAATATTTGGATAGGTTTGTGTGCAAGAAATTAGTGAAACCTTTCTCCCAAATTTTCCTACTACTAATGGCCTAAAGGGTGCAAAACTAGTCATGGAGGTCTAAGAGGTTTTTAGTAGAAATGCATGGTGTAGCAGTGAAATATGAGCATGGATAGCTTGTATAGGTCTAGAATGATGTGTTTGAGCTCATGGTTTGATCAAAAGTGGTGTATATTTTCTTAAGTTGTAATGCCCTATGCAACCCAATTAGGAATATCAAGAAGGCTTTAGGAATATTTATGCAAGATCAATATTCTTCATGTAACATAGGTATGTGAGTGTCTGAGCATGTTGATGGAGTTTGTAGTGAAGTTTTCATGGTGGAAATATCTAAAATTTTCCCTAAAGATGTTGGAGGTCAGATAGCTCAAGACTAGTTCTTGAGTCCTAATAACAGGATTGAGTAGTTTCAGAGAAGGAAGTTCTTTGGGGTTTTTCTCCCTAAATTTAAGGTTTTCATGAGTCTTGTGAGTTTATTAAGGTCATGAAATTTCTTTTGATATGACATATGTGCCTTGGAGAAGATCTTTTGTGTGTAAAATTGTATGATTTTTAGAAGCTGGTTTATTAGGTTATTAGAACTAATGAATGGATCTTGCCAAATGGAGTGATCTATGTTGAAGATTGAGGTTACATAGTTTATTATACTTGTAGATACTAATGAGAGGATATTTATGACATGTTTGGACTTGATTGAGTCTTTGTAGAGTTACTTTATGTATTTGAAGTTAAAATTATGACCGTTGGAAATGAAGACCTAATTTTTAGGACTAGTTGAGCATATTTGTGTTTGTAAGGCTTTTAGGACTAGTTGAACATATTTTTGTTTGTAAGGATTATGCTGACCTAAAGGGTCATGTATTACCACTTGTTAATATTTATAATGTGTCCTTACAGGTTTTAGATGACCTACCTTATATATTCTAACAATATTTTCGACCTAGAATGTATTGTGGCATGAGTCATGTATAAAAGTAAGTTGTATTTTATCATTTGAAAAACAAGAGAGAAATGGAGGTTTGAGAAAGAAAGAGTAGTGTATGAATAGATCAAAGGGATCTAAATTATAGAAGATAATAATAATGAGAAGTTAAGAAGAGGAGAGGAGTAGAGCTTTAAGGTCATATGACCTAATTAGAACTCATAGGTGCATGCATGAGATAAGGAGAGAGAAGTGTGTGAGAGTTTTGAGTGAAGAATACTGAAAGAGTCATCAAAACCAGTTACTTGAATAACAAGGTCATCAAGTCATCTTCATATTCAAGTGGATAAGTAGATGCTTCATCATATTGGGGGTTCTATCCTCTTTTTAGAATGAGTGCTTTTCTAAATAAGGGTTAGCTCCTCACTAAAGTGGTAGGGGTTGATGCTCCTTATGAACTGGGTTCTTCACTAAAGGAATGTTTTGTATTGAGTAATATATACATAAATTTCAGTGGGTTCTCTTCCTTTGAGGGTTTCCCACACACATCTTATCTCATTATGTGAATTTATCATGTGGTTGATTATATGTGCATTATTTCATATTCTAAATGCTTAAAGGTTTATAATAATTCATGGTTGATTTAATGAATTTTTTGAATGAATAATTCACCCCCTTTATGTCACTATAATTCCAAAAATAGTATCAAAGAAAGGTCCTTTTGAATCAAGTTTAACTACTTAAAGGATATCCAATGAAGCACAAAAATTTGAATTCATTAGAGTGGTTCCTCTACAAGAAGATATCCTATGTTTTATGGGTAAAACTATGTTTTTGGAATATCAAGATTACAAATCACATAATGTCTTTGGGGTGTGATATATGGCATTTAGTTGTGGATGGGTACACCATTCCTCAAATCCCTCTAATTGAAGTTATAGGTAAGAAGGCTATAATTGATAATTCTAAAGATATGAATGTTATCTTGTGTGGTTTGGTAGAATCATAGTTTTTCAAGGTGATGTAGTGTACTACAACAAAGGCTTTATGGGACATGTTGAATATTATTTATGAAGTTGACACTAAGGTGAAGATGTGAAATCTCAAGACTTATAGAAGTTTATTTGAATGCTTGAATATCAAGGAAGAATAAAAACTCACTTCATATATTCTTAGAGTTGATGAGAGTGTCAATGAAATTATAGGATTAGGTGAATATTTGAAAGAAGATGTGGTGGTGCAAAAATTGTTGAGATCTCTTACTCCTAAGGTTGATCTTAAAGTTTCTGCCATTGAGGAAGCTAAGGATCTTACTACATTGATGATGGATGAGCTCCATGTTAGAAGCATGGTGAAATGAGTGGGGGAATTAGACCTAAAAATTCAATTCATTTACCATTTCATACTTTCATCATTTATACCATTTATTCAATAAACCATTAACCATATGATCTTATTAAGTTTGTATTAGAAATTCACAAGTGCATACAATAAGAGAGAGAGAACACATAGGCACCAGATGTAAGTGGGAAAACCTCAAGGGAAAGAAAAACCACTAAAACCTTAAATTATATTACACAAAGAAAGGACTCATAAGAATATTACACATCCTAAAATATTTTTTTAGTGATGTACCAACCCCACAAGGAGCACCAATCTATAAACCCTTGTTGATATGACTCACAAAAAGGAATCCTATGAATATGAATCATCAAAAGAGATTTTGTAAATGAATAATACTAAAATTATGCTAATTCCACAACTGATTGTGGTCCAAGTACAACTCCAAACACACCAAATTCTCATTCAAAAAATATCTCTCCAAGCTAACTGAATTTCTCTTCTTCAAAAGATAAATATATCAAATTTCCTTGCACATATGGTTTGAAAAATTCTCAAGGTATTCATGGATCTTCTTAGTTATGTTCTTAATAAATCTTCAATCATCTTCCCTCCTTTATAGGAGACGCATAACCCCATAGGAAAAACTAGTCACAAATTACCAATATAACATACTTATATACCCAACACTAGATCAAATCACCTCCCAGGTAAGACATAATCAAGTATGTCATCCCAACTCAAAATTAGATTAAGAACATCATATTAAATGATTGAACCATGTTGCATTTATTGGTGTTGTCATTGATGTCAATGGAAAAAGGAGTGAAATTTTATGTTGATAGGTGTCGATAGTGATGTATAGTGGTCTATGAGATTACAGGGATAATTTGAGTGCTACGACTCGAACTATGAAATTTACAAACTCTAAAGGTTTGAAATTATTTTTATAGAATTTTAAAGAGTTTTCAAAGTCATGGAGGGATCTATAATTAAGAATTCTTGAATATCTTTCCAACGAGTCCAAACTTGTGGAAGTTGAATCTCTCTAGAGGAATTTATTGTCGTTCAAAGTTTTATAAGTGGGATTATAAAAATTTAAGATGTGGTAGATAAAATACGGGTGATTACAAATCAACATGTTACCAAAACCCAAATGATACATGGAAGAAACTAAAATTTAATTATATTTTGGGTTTGCATAGAAAATAGGAAGAAGAGATGCCTGGATCCTTCTAATTGGCTCACCTTTCACTTTCTAACATGGAGATGCCAAATGAGAATCCTAACACTACAAATTTGAAAAGGTGCATGTAGATTCTTTATTAGTGTGTGTGTCACATTTTTCAGATATAGATTATCAAGATCCTAATAGTGCGAGAGGAATGTGGGGCTTCACTATTGGATTATGTGTCACAATGACTAGTGGAGGCTAAGAAAATCCTGACAAGTGTGAATGCATGGGGTTTTCCTATTCCTTTAAGATTTAGAATCCAACAAGATTGACACCACAAAGCCACATGGGGTTGTATGATTGGGTCAAGTGTCACAATATAATTTTTTTGACACCACAAAGGTATGTGTAGCTATTTTATTGGTTCAAAATTTACACCAAATAGGTACATAGAGCTTTCTCGATTGGTTTGTACTTCACACACAAAAATACCGAAACCAAAAGGGGCGTGTGGGGATTCTCTATTGGAGCAAGATTTTCATTGACAAAGGTTGAAACCAAAGAGCTACGTGGATTCTCATTATGAGTATGTGCATTGCAAATGGTACACACCGAGGAAGATGATATATAAGCTGAAGGATGAAACAAGCGAGACCAATTAGAGGGTCCCACTTGGCAAAATGAGGAGAAAGTGATATGGCTAAATACACAAATGGTTATCAAAATATAAATAAATTATATGGTGATACATAAGGATAAAACAAGCCATTTTTAAAAGTTTGACAAGCCCATTGACACCATGATGGCCAATGTGAGAATGGAAAATTATTCAAATCTCAAGATTACACAAATGAAATTGTCTGAAATTTTTAATGTAGCTTTGTCTAACAATCGTGGACATGTGGAAAAAGGAATTATAAGGTTTCATCTTGAAATAAAGATAAATTCATGACAAAAATTTTCTTAGTTGGGAAATTATGTGAATAAGATTAAAATTCATAGAACAATCAGTGACATAATTCAAAGTGAAGGAGCTCATGGAGAAGCTCAAAATTTTGTCAAGTCAAGTAGCTAAAGAAGTACTATTTATCAACCTGAAAAACTCCAAGATGTTTGAATTCTCATATTAGAAGGAAGAATGGTCATATGAAGAGCCACTAAATTTGAAACATCAAAATTATCTTTTCCTATCCATTTAAGCTCAATTCTTGACCATGTAAGAAGTTATTGATGAGCGCAAAATAGTTTTTGCTACGAGAGATTGAGACATGTTATTGTTAAGAGTATATATGTTATTGAGAATACTTGGATGTAAGGAAGCTTATAAACAAATAGAAAATTAACAGAGAATAGGATAAGTGAGATAATTTAGAGGTCATTATCAGTTGTTTAAGAAGTCTAAGTTATAACTTAGAATCTAGGGGTTAAATCCTCCTTGTAAATATAAGCTTATAGAAGATAAATTATTACTGATTAAATTTGTGATTTGAATCTTCCATACAAGTTAAATCGTGTCAAATCTTGATTAGTAACTCAATTAAATTTTGGAGTTATAGCTCCAAGTTTAGTTGAAGCTCAACCAAGAAATCATTGTAACTTTATAGGATAGATTTCCAAGATAGTTCTCTAGTTTCAGGTGGTTTTTTGTCTCAAGATGGGTTTACCACATTAAATATTGTCTCCTCATGTGTTTATGTTTGTTTACTTCTCTCTATCTCTCATGGCTGAATATGCATGTTTATTACAGATTAACATATTGTTAAAAATTATATGGTTGACAAATTACTAATTGTAAAATATTTGATAAGACATTGGTTCACGCCACCTCTTAATGCCTAGATTTATAATTATTGGTATCAAAGAAATGCCCCGGTGTAGTGAGTTTAATTGATCAAGGGATATTTTAACAATTCAGGTCATTATAAGCAATCCGTCGAAGTGTTTTTTCTACCTCTAAATATCCCTTGTTCATTGGATAAAATTATGCCTTCTGGAGTGTCAGAATGAAAACTTACACAATGTCACTCGAGTTTGAAATATGGAAATGAGTTGATATTGGTTAAATTATTTCTACTACACCTCCTACCGATGCAAAGAGGAAAGAGAGAAATTGAAAGAAATTCTAAAGCCATGAATGTGATTCTTTGTTTACGGCTAAGGATGAGTTCAAAAATGCCATGCAGTGTACTACAACCAAGGAAATGTGGGACACGTTGAATACTATATATGAATGAGACAACAACATAAAATTGGACAAGTTATAAACCTATCGTGCTTAGTTTGAAAGAATGAAAATGAGGGAAGGTGAAAATGTTGCATCATACTTGTAAAGAATGGATGAAGTTATAAATCAAATAAGAGGCTTAAAAAAGAAAATATAAGAGAATGTGGTGCTTCAAAAAGTGTTGAGATAACTAACTTAAAAAATTTATTCCAAAGTGTCAGTGAGAGACGAGGCCACCGATTTAACCACCTTGAAAATGGATGACCTCCATGGAATTTTAACTGCATATGAAATGAGAATAATTTACTCAAAGGAATTCAAGAAAGAGGTTACCTTCAAGGTTGATAAGGAATCACATGTCAAGAAGAATAAATCTAAGTATAACACAAATATAGATGATGAAAAGGTGGAAGCCATGTTTTTGAGGAAGCTAAAAAGAGGATCAAGTAAGTACAAGGGAAAGTTGTCATTTAAATGTTTCAATTGTGGCCAAGTTGGTCATTTTTCTACAAAATGTCCCAAAAACACAAGGAGGATCAAGATGATGAAGAATCCTCTCAAAGGAAAAATAATAAATTCAAGAAGCAAGGGGGAAAGAAGAAATACTTTAAAAAAGAATAATTTCTACACATAAGAAGGATCAAGCTCTTCTTAGTCAAGTGACTCTAGTAGCTTTGAGAGTGATGATGAAGGGACTCAAGATGAAACATTTTTCATGGTTGTGGAAGTATCTGCTGCAAAAAACTTAAAAAGAAAAATTCAAAATGAATGTGAAAGTTTAGATGAAGAAGAAGTAGATGTTAAGCTTTATATTGAACTAATAAGTTCTCTAGAAGAATTGAAACATCAAAGGAAGAGGAATCAAAAATTGAAACTGATGGTGAAAGAATATGAAGGAAAAATCAACATTCTTGAGGAGAAACAAAACAAAGAAGCTCAAGAACATGAAGAAATGGTCAAGGAATTTGAAGCACAAATCAAACAGATTGAAGAATCTTTTAAAATCAAGGAAGAAGAGCACCTAAATCTCAAATATGAAATGGAGCTGCTACAAACTCAATTAGATCAGACATCTACAAAATTAAAGAACTATCAAACAATTTAAAATAGAACAAGTGATCTAACTAATCTTCTAGAAAATTGAAGAGATGCAAGTGATAAATACATTTAAGGAGAAGAATAAGAAATACAAATCATCAAGCAATAATATTACCAAGAAAACTCAAGAACCCCTAAATCTAAGAGAGATAATTTCAATTAGAGACATCATATAAGAAGACAACATTATGCTATGAAGTATGCTCATTCTTTTTATGGATATTTTTTTGCATGTAATGGATTTGGTAAAAGATCCTCAAAATGTACAATGAATACTAAAGGTCATGGTAGATATATTAAATTTTATCATTCAATAAGCAAGGATGAGCTGATTTGTTACAACTACCAAAAGTATGGACAGAAAGACCAATTTTTTTATCAAAGACATACAAATTAGAACAAGAATGTGTATAAATTCAAATCAGATCCTACAAATTCAAAATAATAAGGATTGATAGCCCAAACTTCCTTTCATTCTCATACTAAAGACATGGAGCGGTATATTGATAGTGGGTATTCTAGCCACATGACATGGAACAAAAGAAAGTGTATATATTTAGAGGAATATACTTCTAGTACACTAAGATTTGGAGACAATACATTAGCTAATATTGTGGGAAAAGGTAAGATAAGTCTTGACAATGGAAAAACCATCACTGAAAATGTATTATATGTTGAAGGGTTAAAGCACAATATTTTGAGTGTCAGTCAAATGTGAAAATAGGGATATACAATTTTGTTTCATGACACAGAGCTATGACATAAAGAAAAAGAAATTAGGTAAGGAGGTTGGAAAGGAAACGATGAAAAAAAAATATGTATGTTCTAAAGGAAGTAAACAAAGAAAAATGATTCACAAGTAAAGTGGATGAGAGTTGGCTTTAGCACAGAAGATTGGGACACCTAAATTTTGATAACCTTGTTAAAATTAGCTCCATGGGATGTGTTAAGAATATGCCTATGATTATAAAAATATATAATAATCTTTTTATATCATTCCTTCATGGGAAACATACTAAGAGAAGTTTCAAAACAAAATAATACTCTACTACACATCCTCTAGAGTTGATACATACTGATCTTGTAGGAATAACTAGAACTGAAAGCGTACAAGGAAATATCTATTTCATATTTTGGATTGATTATTTCACAAGGATGAAATGGGTTGCATTTCTCAAAGAAAATTCAAAGGCATTAGAAATATTTAAAGCATTCAAAACACTAGTGGAAAATGAAAATAATGTCAAAATAAAGAGTTTAAGGTCTGACAGAGGAGGAGAGTTTTGGTTAGTTGAATTTGATGAATTTTTTGAGACTCGTGGAATAAGAAGACAATTCTTAGCTACAAGGACACCTCAAAAAATGGGGTAGTAGAAAGAAAGAACACAACTCAGTATAGGAAATGGTGAGAGACATGCTTAATGAATGAAAATTGTCTGATGGATATTAGAGAGAAGTAGTGGGTACAATAGTATACATTTTAAATAGAGCTCAAATTAGATTTAATCATAAGAAGACACCATATGAGATGTAGATAAGAATACCTAAAAGCGTGAAGCATCTTAGAGTTTTTGGAAGTAAGTTCTCCATCAAGAGGGATGATGACAATATGGGTAAGTTTGAATCAAGGTGTGATGAAGGCATCTTATTAGGCTACTCAACTATTATTTAATCATATAGATACTAAAATAAGAGCATACATAAGATAGTAGATAGTAATAATGTCACCTTTGATGCATCTTATCAAAAGAAAGTAATAAATCAACTTAAAGAAACTCCAAAAGCTGCTACAAATCAGGTTGATGAAGAAATTTCAAAAGTTGAACATGAAGAAGAATGATAATAAGAAGAGACCTGATACTAAGGCACCTTCAAGGAAGGGTACACGAGATCATTCCTCCAAACCAAGTCATAGGTAACAAATAAGTAGGCATCCAAACAAGGAGGTTGAAAATTACTCAAAATCAAGAAAATCTTTCTCTTTTATCTAAAATAGAACCAAAGAATATCATTGAAACTAGCAAGGATCGGAATTAGGTAAAGGAAATGAATGAAGAGCTAGACCAAATTTAAAATAATGAAACATGGTAGCTAGTACCAATGCCAAAGTATAAAAACATTATTGGAAACAAGTGGGTATTCAAAAATAAATGAATGAAAAAGGTGAAGTGACTAGAAATAAGGAAATGTTGGTTTGTAAAGTATATGCACAAATGGAAGGTGTATATTTTGATAAAACATTTTATCTTGTGGCTAGGATGGGATAAATTAGGTTTTGTTAGCATATTCAACACACAGAGGCTTCAAATTATATCAAATGAACATGAAATCAACATTTCTAAATGGGCACTTGAATGAGGAGGTTTACATTGAACAACTAGATGGTTTTTCACTTATTGGGGACATAGATTATGTGTGCAGGCTGAAGAAGGAACTTTATGGACTCAAACAAGAACCTAGAGCCTAGTATAATAGGTTAGAAAAGTACCTGATTTAGTAAGGATTAATAAAAGGTGTAGTGGATAACAAATTGTACATAAAATAAATATATGCAAACCTATTGATTGTTTTTATCCATGTGGATGACATCATTTTTGTGAGAAATCATGAGAGAATCTAACATGGTTTCTCTGAGGTAATGAAAAATGAGTTTGAAATGTCAATGTTAGGTGAACTCTCATTCTTCTTAGGGCTGAAAATTCTTCATAACAAAGAAGGAATCTTTATCTCTCAAACAAAGTACAGATCAGATACATACTCAAAAGATTCCAAATGCAAGATTGTAAGCTAGTAAGTACGCCCATGAGTGTAGGGTGTAAAATCAATAAGGAAGATAGCTCACCAAAAGTAAATCAAACCCTATATAGATCTATGATAGGAATCCTTTTGTATTCAACAACATCTAGACCTGATATTATGTAGGTAGTGGGTTTGGTTGGAAGATTTAAAGAATACCCAAGGGAAGTTCATTTCCAACAGTCAAAATAATAATCATGTATCTCATGGGAACATTAAATCATGGTCTTTGGTATCCTAAATGCAATGAATTTCAGATTAAAGTCTTCACAGATGCAGTTTTTGTAAGTAACATAGATGATATAAAAAAAACAACTAGTGGAGCTTTTTTTGTAGGTAAGTTCCTTGTTTCATGGTTTAGTAAAAATAATATCTTGTAGCTCTTTCTACTTGTGAGGTTGAGTATGTTGGAGAAACCATTTGTTGTACACAAGTGATGTGGATGAAGAAAAATATTTAAGAGTAAAAATTCAAAAGTGAAGGTCTTATTCCTCTATACTCGATAGCATAAGTGTATCAAAAAATCCAGTGTTGCATTCAAAGAAAAAACATATACCCATCAAATATCATTTTTGAGAGAGAAAAAACAACGAGAAAATAAAAAATCTTAAACATGTGTTTATAAAAGAGGAAGTGGCTGATATAATGAAAAAATATATTCCTAGAGAAATTTTTGAATAGTTAAGGTAAAATTGGGGGTAAGATTAGCCATTAACAATCACTAAAGATCTTAGAATGATAAGGGGAACAAATCAAGTGACAAATTTTCTCCAAGAAGGCTCAAGTTGAGTCTAAATAGGGATTTAATTCTCTAACCAAAAACACAAGTCAAAAATATCATAAAATGATTTTTATAAAATGAAAGGGATGAATTTCAAAGGGGAGTTTTGGAGATGTTTGATGAAGAAAATCTTGTAGCTGACTATGTTTTATCAAGAAAAAGAGAAACATCTTTCCAGGGGGAGAATCTCGAGGTAAGAAAATTCTTTCTCATGATTTTTCTTTCATACTACTCATGTTGTTCTATGTGTGTACATTTTTCATAGATGTGAAAGTGGGAGATAGTGTGACATAAACAAGAATTCATTGGCTTGCATATCTGAAGATGTTGGTGTATTGTATTGTCATAAAAGTTTCTGAGTTTGTTTTCATCAATAAAAAATGGGAGATTGTTGAACCCTGTTGGATTAATTGGTGTTTTCATTGATGTCAATATGAAAATAAGGAGTGAAATGGAATGCAAATAGGTGTCTGATTGTGATGTGCAATGGTATATGAGCTTACATGATAATTTTAGAGTCCTATGGCTAGAACTATGAAATTGATAGAATCTAAAGGTTTGAAATGATTTTTCTAGCACATGCAAGATTTTTGGAAGTCATGGAGTGATGTATCTATAAAAACTCAAGGATATATTTATAACGAGTCCAATTTTGTGCAAATAAAATTTCTTTGAAGGAATTTATGATTGTTAGAAGTTTTGTAATTCAGATTAGAAAAAAATATTTTTGTTTTGGGTCCGCATGGCATGGTAGATCAAAAGAGGGAAATTAAAAGTCAACATGCTCCCAAAACCCAACAGACATGTGGAAGAAACTAAAATTTAATTTTATTCTTAGTCCTCCTAAGCAGCCACGAAGAAGAGATGCGTGAAACATTTTGATTGTCTCTCCTTTCGCATTCTAACATAGAGATGACAAATGAGAAGCCTAACACTGTAAATTTGTGAAGTTACATGGAGCTTCTCTATTAGTATATGTGTTGCATTGGTCAGATATAGATTATAAAGATTCTGACAAAGTGTGAAAGAACGCGGGGCTTTCCTATTGGATTATGTGTTGCAATGGATAGAGGTTAATAAAATATTGACAAGTGCAAAGGTGTGGTGTCTTCCTATTGGTTTAAGATTTACAATCTGAAAAGGCTAACACCAAAATCCACATGGGGCCATATTATTGGGTCAAGTGTCATAATGTAACAATTCTAACACCACAAAAGTACATGGAGCTATTTTATTGGTTCAAGCTTCGCACCAAAGAGGTACGTGGAGTTGTATGATTGGTTTTAACTTTACACACATAAAATAGTTACACCAAAAGGGTTACATGGGGCTATTCTATTAGACCAAGATTTAAAACCATAAGGCCAATACCAAAGAGCTACTTGAAGTCTCATTATTAGTCTATGCGTCACAAATGGTATAGACTAAGGCAGAAGATACATCAGTTGAAGGAAAAATAGGTGGACGAAGAAGAGGGTACCACTTTAAAAATGAGGAGAAAGTGACATGGATAACTACATAAACAGTTTGAAATCTCCACAATAATAATATGGTGACACATAAGGTTGGAAAAAGTAATTTTTTTAATTCTATCAAGCCCATTGATGACCATGATGATGACTCTATGAATGTAAAATTCTTTGAATCTCAAGATTGTACAAATGAAATTGTTTGAATTTTAAACATAGATTTGTTTAAGGGTCATGTACATGTTACAAAAGGAATTAAGCTTTTTCATCTCAAAACAAAGGAGAAATTTGTTACAAAATTTAGTTTCGAGAGTCTATGAAGAAGATCAAAAGTCATAGAACAATCAATGAAAAAATTGAAAGTGAAGGAGCTCATGGAGAATCTCAAAAGTCAAACAAGTCGAGTAGCTAAAGAAGTTCCATTTGTCAACTTATAAAATCCAAGCTCTTTGAGTTATCCTTTTATAAGGAAGAATGTTCATGTGAATAGCCACTAAACTTGAAATGTCAAAATTCATTTTTTCTTGTTCATTTAAGCTCAATTCTTGAGCATGTAAAAAGTTGTTGATGAGCACCAAATTGATGTTGCTCTAAAGAGTGAGATGTGTTGTTGTCAAGAGAAGATTATTTATTAAACATATTGGGATGTAAGATAAGTTGATGTAGAGATATATAATTAATAGAGAAGAGGAGAAGTGAGCTAATTTAGAGGTCATTATTAGTTGTGTAAGACAGTAGAATAAGTGTGACCAAAACTCTATAAAAAGTCTAAGTTGCTGCTTAACATCTAGGGGTTGAATCCTTCTTATAAGTAGAATATTACAGAAGATCAGTTAATTTTTATTAAATTTGGGAATTGAAGCTTCCAGATAAGTTGAATCTTGTCAAGTACTCTTGAGTAGCAACTCGGTTAAATTTTTGAGTCAGCAGCTCCGTGTTTAGTTGAATCTCAACCACGAAATCATTGTAACTTTATAGGATAGTTGTCCAAGACATTTCTCTGGTTTTAATGGGTTTTTGTCCCTAGATATATTTCCCACATTAAATATTGTCTCCTCATGTATTTATGTGTGTTTACTTCTCTCTCTACTCCTCATGGTTGAATATGCATGCTTATTACAGCTTAAAGTATTATTAAAAATTGGATGGTTGAAAATTTATTAATTGTAATTTTTTGATAAGACACTGATTCAACCCCTCTCGTTCCTATATTTATAACATAAACATCAAAAAGTTTGTATTATCGAAAATGTCAAGACATCATGAATAATAACAAGAACATTCCAAGTAGCTCAAAATGCACTCTCCAAGTTATAAATAATGGATCATGATATTAAACAACATAAAATATTTTTTTCATGGCTCAAGAATTTCTACACATGTCATGAAAAGGTACTAAGCATCATCAAATATATTATGAGGCACTGAAACATCCATATCCATCATAAAACACACCAAGGAGCATGTAAACCTCACTAGGTATTTAATACCCAAAATTTTAGTCCTAAAGAATGAATGTTTTCATATAGAAAAATTCATCATAAAGGATCAAGTAATATAACATTTAAAATATATTTGAATATAATTTCATGAAAAAATAAAATTTTCATTCAACTCGAGGTGGAAGACCTCTAAACACTTAAAACTCTACAACTACTCAAAACTGGTTTCTAGACCTCAAAACTATGCATTCTAAACTGAGTTGGTTACCTATAAAAAACTCATCAAGAAACAAACCATATACAATCAAAAAATTTTATGAGTCTACTTTTTAGAACATATTACTTTATCTTCCAAGTCATAGTAGAAGGACTTTGACCAAGCCAATCTCTACAACTTCTCATTCGTGTTCTAAGGAATCAATAACTAGTGTTGAGAGAAACATGCACAAATACCTCCAAATCAACTTATGAGATCATCCATAACCTAGAAAACTTAAAGGACACTTTTACCAACATGTACAAGCACTAAAATTCATATCTCACATGGATAAATCTTACCTAACACTCTTGTTACAATCACCTTCTTAAGTAAGCATAATATGACCAATTAGGCCACTAGAGTTTCAACACGAAACCACATATTCATGTCATTCAAAGTGCTCAAAAAAATAATACATGGTGTAAATAAAATATCCATGACCAAAAACATTGGCTAAAACAACAATTTTCATCAAACTCACTTCATGCCATAAGTCTAGAATTTTAGCCCTTAAGGCCAAAATACATAGGATCACTTTGAGCGCAAGTATCTTCCATTTTCTCCACTATACCTTCTTAAAAATATTTATGGATACTTAGAGCATATCAAAATTATTTTGGAACACTTTGGTTTTCATCCTACGGATTCTATCTCATCCTTGAAACTGCAAAAACCCACAAAATAGGGTTTTTCTCTCTCTTCCCAAAATAGGTGGAACACCAAAATACCACCAAAATGATCCTTGAGGAATCCTATTTAACCTTTATTCATCACATTTTCATGCCAAGACATTCTAGAGACCATACCATGCATTTCTTCCAAGTCTCTCAAGAACAGGTTTCATGAGGGATTAAATTTTTTTGGCTTCTAAATGATTATTCATAAAACTATGTCGATCAAAAATTCTTCCCACTTGGAAAATATTCTTAACTAACCTAAAAATATATTCCAAAGAGCTCAATTCCCCATGTAAAGCATATAGTCTTATAAACCCAATTTTACCAAAAACATCATAACTAGACTATCCTTTAACATTTTGACCTGAATATTGTTATGAAGCATCATGACAACATCCTATAACTTACCAAACTCACCATTTATCTCAAATAGGCTTGAAACTCTCCATCCATAACAACTTACCTATGTTATTCTAGCTTTTCTTCACCTTCTCATTTCCCAAGGACCATAAAACATCACAATACCTCTAACAACTGACCTAAAAATACTCACAAACATCATATACGACATCACCATTCTCCTAACATGCTTTAGTAAGACTTATCATCTCCAAAATTCATACCTCTAACTCATTATGTGTGTTCTAGGACTAGGAATAGGCCTATAATGACCGATTCACATCATGAAAAACCATGAAATGACCATGATGAATCAATGTAGAAACTTGCACACCTTTGAAACAAATATTGGACCGTGCTTGACATCATAACATCATTCAATCAACTTAATATATCTCAAACTATGACTTTTCCTACTAGACGATGCTCAAGAACACCATAGACTTCACCAAATAAATTCACTACCAATCAACCTTCATGTTTGACACTAAAAGACACATCATGGAGAATCAAATGACACCTACACACCCTTTTCCATCAATTTATTTGACATAAAAGACAAAAACTAGACCCAATGTCCAACAATTTCCCCCTTTTTCATTGATGGAAACCACCTTCAAAAAAATTGATGGCAACCTCAAGAAAAAACACATCTACATGACACCATTTTTCATGCTTCTGATAATTTTATTCTACTTTAAAATATATGAAAAAGGATACAATTATAACTAGACATGAGTAATTACAAAAAAAATTTAAATAATGTATGGACTCAAACTTACTTGCACACAAGCTCCTCCTTGTATTATACTTGGTTTTTTTTTACTTAAAACAAAAATAAATGATCTAAGGACATGACATGAGCATTCACACATCTCCCCATAAATTTATACTCTCCATATTTTTCTTCATACATTCCATAGACCTACATCTTGGTCTCTAGCATGCCAAATCCACAAAATCTGCATCCAAAAATAGCATTGCCACCTTTACGACAAAAATACCTTAAGTACATTTTTAGTCCATTTTTGGAAAATTTATCTCCCAATTGGATCATACCAAACACATGAATGAATATATTATAAATACCCCTATCCTTATAATATCATACACTAACTTATAATGCAAGATTGAGAGCTCATATCTTGTGCTAAAACCCTAGAGAAAGGTTAACACAAATGCCACTGCCTTGAAGTTTGATTTCAGTGTTTTCCACCCTTTTTCATCATATAACACTTACCGAACTTTGAAAATTCTTTATATCTCCAATATTATTGTAAACATATTCCTTTTTCCTAACATTATTCTATTTACACATGTCCAGAGATCAGTATCATATTTATGAGATTAAGAGATCAATAACCTCTTATAGAAATCTATTGTAGTATTTCACAACATACTATACCCCCGAAATCTTAATTTCTTCATCCTGAGAACCCAAATCACCTCATAGAACTCTTTCAAAACTCAAATATAGAAATCATAACACAAACAGACGAGAATAAATAAAACATCTTGATAATATTAACTCTTTCTTGGAGATACCACAATAGACCCCAAATTTTCACACACATTCATGTATCCATGCATATCACAAGAAAGACACACCTTTCTAACTTCTAGTCATATTGAACACATACTTTCTGAAGGACACATCACAAAATTTTAATAGATTCATCACACTTAGATACCCCATGTACTCATATATTTTAAATAGAACATTTATATCTTTAAACACATTTAAATTGTCATATATTCCAATCTTAGACTGTGAGAATAGAGCACACCTTACCTTTTGAGCTTATAATGTAGACTAGGTTATGCCACATATATGAATCTCATCAAACCCTCATGTTTCATTATCAGATTGATATGAATGTACATACCTCTTCATACTTGTTTTCTCTATTTTCAACCTCTCTTCACAACTATACAAATCTTCAATATTCTACTTTTCCTATTAAATTAACTATCTAGCGAAGTCATACTTGTAGCTTATTGTTGCAGGGATTCAATAAACCTTCTTCAATTTAGTCATGTTATCCATATCTATAGAATAATAAATTCCTACTAATTAGGATTTCAAGAACACGAGACTTGTGTACTTAAGGCAACCTCTTCCTACTTGAACATTTCTCGACTATAAAACCCTTTCTCTTGTACGGATATAAAGACCTTGAACTAAGAATTTTGAAAGTATTCACATACCTTCTTCTTCATATTGATTCCTTCATGGACCTTTTCATGATCATTTAATTTGACTATAGCATACCATTTTACCATAGAATTAGAGTACACTGACTTTCATGGAAGCTTCTCAATGAAGGATGAAACACAAACACATTTACAACTTTGACCAACATACTTCAAACTCATACTTCAATATGAGTGTATATACTTTTCGAACATAACCATATTTATTTTCATGACTTGTGACTTCAATTTAATGCATAGACATGCTTGAAGTTTGACTATTAACCCTTATATAGGATGTGGTCACACAAACCAAAACATGACCCTAAATACCATGAAGACACATATTCATCCTTTATAGACCTCATAACATCGTTCGAGACTAAAACATAGTATTATCAAAACTCTTCATGGAATTTTTTTACTATGAACATTGACTCTTCTTTGAATAATTTGATTATAACAATAACATGAGACACTTATTGAAAAAACTTCATAAATCAAGGTAATAATGAATTTTAAGGGTATCACAAGTCATATACGATCTTGATCTCACATGTCAAGACTCATTTAAATTTCAAGAACCTACTAAAGTATTGAGAAAATAATTTTTACAAATAAGTAAATTTAAATTCATGTCAATATCTTCATATTAGGTTAACTATTCTAGAATTTGTCTTGATAATGTATAATCCCTTCCATATTATCTTCATGATACAATATACTCATTGAATCAACTCAAAAACACCATATCATAGCTACAGACCTTAAAAATATAGAAACATGTACTTTTATGGCCAAATTTTTATGCTTCAAAATCTACTCTAGATCATGGATACTCAATATACCTCTGTGACTTTCTTAATCGGGGTTATACGAGTAAAAATTTCAAACACCTTGAAATTACTTGATATACTTTATCATAAAAAGTTATTTCACTTTTGGAATACTCAAGGTTCAAAGACACAACCAATTTTAATGAAATACATAGACCACACATTCTTTAGAATGTTGAGGAATAATACCTTTTGACTAAACGTATACACTCAAAATTAAATACTCAAGTCCATCTTGATAGGGAAAAATACCAAGTCATTCAAAGTTGCACCATCATGACAATACTTCATACTCATACATCTTGAAACAACTTGAAAAATATGACTACAATCTCCCCTATGGCGATTAACAATTTGGTGTTAATACATTGAATCAAAACAAAGGCTTATTAAAATTCAACTTTTACATGACTGCATTAAAACCAAACCATTTTACTTTGACAAGATAAATGTAGGACAAGACCATGCCTTAACTTTAGACACACTAGCAACATCAGATAAAGATGTAATTTAAATACATAATCATGACTCCTTCAGATGAATAATGTCTTCTAGTATCCTATAGAATACACTAAACTCTCATTATATCACTAAAACAATATATAGGTATCTTATGATCTCATGGATGAGATCTCTCCACTTTTCTTGGAGGGCCTTTTAAGAATGACAATTTCACTTTCAAAACCTTCATATTTTGATTGGAGAACAAATTGATACTCATGATCCTCTTCATTCACTTTATCTTCTCAATTAAGGCTAATAGTCCTTCATGACTTGAATTAGGCATGTGAAACCTGATTTCTTCCTTCTTTACCTTGCCAACACAATAATGTAACTTGTAAGAGCTTTACTCTCCTTTAGATATTACTGTTTCTTTATACTTTACATCCACTACCCTTTATCCCTATCAACCTTATAAAACACTTCACCTTGACTGATAGATGAATTTGAAACCTACATTATAGTACCTTGATCATCATTTTCCTTGATCTCCTTGACAAATTTAGTATATTTTTCTTAATATCAAACTTAAGGAGATCCTTCTTGGCCTTAGAAGCTGACATGTCAAGATATTAGAATCAATCATAGGACTGAATTTCTTCTTGAATATCCTTCCACTTTGTCTATTAGGATCTTGAAACATGTTGTTGACTCTTGAAGAATCTCCTTAGTGACAAAATATAAAAATATGTCTCTGTTTGTGACACTTGTAACATACAACACCCTTCCAAATTCTAGGTTCATATACACAGAGGTTCCAACCAAAATCATCTACCTTATTTCAATACTCAAAACATGAATATAATTGACCCTTAAAGGAGCTACTACCATTCCATGAATACTGATTCTTATAGAGATTTTTCTTACAATCCCTAGCTCAATGGCCAAAACCATGAAAAGAGTATTAATAACCATAAAATGAAGGACAATACCTCATAGCATTAGGTTGTCAAATAGGGTTAGAATTCTTTGAATAATCCTTCTTGTTCACCTTCATGTTTTCTTGAAAGCTTGGACTAACTTTATCATATTTCTTCACATGTTATCCTTTGAACCCTAGACATATTTTATCACTAGTAAGTTTTCATATTAAGAGATTTGGAACTCTTTTCCAACCTCTCATACATATTCAATATGTTGGATGCACTTTTAAGATCAGATTCTAAATATTTCAATAGTTATTCATACCTAAAAAAGTATCTTCTTTATCCTTTAGGACTTTAGACACACTCTCAGCTAGAGATTCTAACCTTTTTATGTATTGTACATGTTCATACTCAATAAAAATGATCTGATCTTGAAATTTATGTGTTAGAGACTCGGCTATCCCTTTCTTATTTCTCAAGGAATCTTCAACTTTTGAATATTTACCCATTGAATATGTTTTAATAGGATCTCCTTCAAGTTGTCAAAATTTATTCAAAAGGACCATATCTAATAATAATTGTTGGAAGAACTATGGAATAATATGGGGGCTAATCAGTCCCAAAAACTTTCAATTCATTTACCGTTTCATAGATTTATCATAAAAACCATTTATTCAATCAACCATGAACCATATGATCTTATTAAGTGTGTATTAGAATTCACAAGTGCATACAATAAGATAGAGAAAACATAGACACCTGATGTAAGTCAAAAATATCAAAGCGAATAAAACACACTAAAACCTTAGCTTACATTAAAAAAATCAAAGACTTGAAATAATATTGCACATCTTGGAAGATTATTTTACTTGAGGCACCAGCCCCACAAGGAGCATTGACCCCTAAACCCTTGTTGATATGACTCAAAAAAAAGGAATATTGTGACTATGACTCATCATAAGATATTTTAAAAATAAATTAAAATTGAAAATATGTGAATTCCATAGCTTATTGTGATCCAAGTTCATCTCCAAACACATAAAACCCTCATTCAAACAAGCTCTCTCCAAACTCATTCAATCTCACTTTTTCAAGGGTTGAATATATCAATTTTCCTTTAAAAATTAGTTTTAAAAATTATTTAGGTTTTCATGGATCTTTTTGTTTCTTTTCCTAACCCCTTTTCACTCCTCTTCACTCCTATATATTTCTCTTATAACCCCGAGAAACCAATATAACATGCTTATATACCCAACACTAGATCAAATGACCTCCCAGGTCGGACATGACCAATTAGGTTAGTAATAACACTCAAAAATATATTAATAACATAATTATAAACATCACAAAGGACCAAAGTATATCGGAATGGATCAAGACATCATGAATAAGCACAAGAACACTCTAACTAGCTCAAAATGAACTCTCTAAGCTCTTACGAATGGATCATCATATTCAACAACATCAAACACATTTTTCTTGGTTTAATAAGATACACACGTTTCATACATAGGTACTAATCATTATCAAAAATATTATTAATAAAAAAAAATCCATCTCCATCATGAAACTCACCAAGGAGCATGTAAACCCCGCTAGGCCTTTAATGCCAAGAATTTTAGTCCTAAAGGATGAATGTGTTCATATAGAAAAAATTGTCATCAAGGCTCAAGTAATATACCATTGGAAATATATTTGAATATAATTTCCAGAAAAAATCACTTTCATTTAACTCCAAGTGGAAGACCTCCAAACAACTCAAACTCATCACTTCTCCAAACTCAACTCAAGATCCCAAAACTAGGTCTTCTAAACCGAGATGGTTTAACTATAAAAAAATCATAAATACAAAAACCATATACCATTGGAAATTTATATGATTATAAATTCCATAACATATTAATATATATTCAAAATCATATTGGAAGGTCTTTAACCGATCCAATCTCTCAGAATCGCTCATTTAGACTCTAAGGACTCAAGAACCAATCTTGAGAGAAACATGCACAAATACCTCAAAATAAACTTTTGATATCATACACCATGTATAAAAATTCAAAGAAACTTATGCCAACATGTAAAATCACTAACATACATAGCTCACATGGAATAATCTTACCCAACACTCTTGTTTTAGTAACCATCTTAAGCAAGCCTAACAGAACCAATTAGGCCACTAGGGTTTCAACATGAAACCACCTCATCATGTCATTCCAAGTGCTAAAAATCATACTAGGTGTAAATAAAATATACATGACCAAAAATATGAGCCGCACATGCATTTTCATCAAACTCGTTTCATGCCACAAGACTAGCATTTTAGCCCTTAAGGCAAAAATTGGTAGGATGATTTTGAGAAACTATATCTTCCATTTTATCCAATGTACCTACCTGAAAATTATCATGGAAAATTAGAGAATATCATAATGATTCTGGAACAATTTTCTTTTCATCCTAAATCTTTTATCTCATCCCTGAAACTGTAAAAACACAAAAAAAACTAGGAATTTTCTCTCTTCCAAAAATAGTTGGAACATCAAAATACCAAAAAATGATCCTAGAGGAATCCTATTCAACCCTATTGCATCAATTTTACATTCCAAGACATTTTAGAGATAATACCACACATGTTTTTCCAAGTTTCTCTAGAACTAGGGTTTCGTGAGGGTGTAAAAGTTGTTTCACTTCTTAACAATTGTTCATAAAACTCGGATGATCAAAAAAATTCATCTCATTTGGAAAATAGTCTTAACTGACCCAAAATTATATTCCAAAGATCTCATGTCTCCATGAAAAGCATGCATAATGAGCATCCGAAAAGCATCCTTTTCCTCAAATCTTCACTCTTGCAAACCTAGTTTTACCAAAATCATCATAACTTGAATGTCCTTAAACATTTTGACCTAAAACTTGTCATGAAACATCATACAAACATAATATAACTTACCAAACTCACCTCCTATCTCAAATAGGCCTTAAAATCTCCAGCCACAATGACTTACCTATGATATTCTAACTTGTCTTCAAATTCTTACTTCCCAAGGACAATGAAACATCACCATACCTATGAGAAATGACCTAAAACTCCACATACACATCATATGAAAAATCATGATGCTCTTTCCATGCTTTAAAAAAATTACCATATCCAAAAATCATGCCTCCAACTCATTCTTCATGTTCTAGGACTAAGAATAAGCTTAAAATGACCACTTCACATCATTAAAAACCATGAACTTACCATGATTATTCAATGTAGACACTTGAAAACCTTTGACACACCTCTTGGACCATGATTGACCTTATAACATAATTCAATCAACTTAGGAGATCTCAAAACATGACTTTTCCTACTATACCATACACTAGACCACCATAACACTTCACCAAATCAAGTCACTACTAATGAACCTTCATGATTGACAATGAAAGACACATCATGAATACTCATATGAAATGTACTCACCCTTTTCCATCAATAAATTTAACATCAATGAAAAAACCTAGAAATAATTGCCAACACTCTATGGTATTTTGACAACATATAAGATTAGGACCATTGATAGAAAACATATCAAGAAGGAGGTTGCATTCAAGGATGAGAAGAAGTAAAAATATAAGAAGACCACCAATGATGATGCTTCTGATATTGATGATGATGAATTAATTGCTATGTTTTTTTGGAATTTGAATACTTGTTCAGAAACTATAAGGGTAAGTTGCCCTTCAAATGTTTTAATTGTGGTAATATTGGTTATTTTTCAAATAAGTGTCCTCATAAGCATAAGGACAAAGATGTTATGTAAACTCTTTACTATTGAATCTATTCACAAAACCAAAATTATATTGTTGTTCTACTTTCAAATAGAAAATGACAATTTGAGCTAGTGATTGAATTGTTTATGCATTAAAACTAAAATTTGTAAGATAAATGAATTAACACACAAACATATGCCAAGGATTTTTATCCTGAAACCTCTATAGGAGGAAAACCAGTTGGGAAGGAAAAACAACTCTTTCTTCCCTTTTTTATTTATCAGCCAATTCAAAATATGAGAGATACGACTCTCCAATAAGTGAGAAAGAAAATTGATAATGTCTCACACTTTCTCCCAACTACTTGACTGGTATGTTCTCAAACTCTTTCTTATAAAAACTCAATTCTAGAACTGTAGAACTCTTACACTTACTCCCATGAAGTATCTTACTTCCCATGATCAAAACACTCCTTTCTACATGTATTTATAGCCTTTCTCATGTCCTCATGTGCACTAGAGGATGGGAAATGTCATAGAGGAGAAGAGACACACATAACCTTTCCAATTTTGGGAATGTTCATTTCAATTTTCTTTTCTATTCAAAAGTGATAAGACCACCACCTAATATAGACTGGTGTTCACAGGACCATCACACTAGTTAGGTGGTGGTTATAAAACTGCCACCTTGGATGGGTGGTGGTTACAATACCACCACCCAGGTTGGGCAAAGGTTGTGTAACCATGGCTCTGCATAGAGTGGCGAGTTTTTTAACATATAGACAAAACCTTTGTTTCTTAATTTTCCTTCTTTATTGCTAGCTGATATATTGAAGTTGAGTCATTTTGGAACCCTATGGACAACAACTCCCTTCTTAGGAGGCTTTTGGTCCCGTAAAATCTAAGTGGGGGAGTAGATGAGGAAATATTTCCCTCACTTTTTCCTTCGAGTACCAATGGGCATGCCTTTATGTCTTCCCTTTCATTCCAACCTGCCAAGACTCCTACGAACCTCTTCTAGTCTCTCTAACCTTTTACTACAGTACTACATCCTCCTCCAATTATCCTCATGAGTACAAGACACAATCCTCAATGGAAGGTAACAATTGTAGTTCTTTATCTTCATCTAGCATGGATGGCTCGTATAGGTGCAAGTTATCATAGTTTACTACTAAATACATCTTTATAAATGGAGGCAAATCAAGTCAAAAGGAATTTTCTCCAACCTTATCAAATATAGTGAAGGGACCATATCATAGTGGTTTGAGCTTTCGTGATTGACCTTGTAGTCTCTCTCCTTGCTCAAGTAAAGCCAAACTCTATCTCTAACATTAATTTTATGCTCTCTCATGTGTTGATTGTGCCTATCCTTGTACTTGTCTTGAGATTTCTATAACTATTCTTTGAATTTGAGATGGATTTTCTAGATCCTCTCAATGAATTTGTTTTCTCTAGTCACCTCTGTGTCTCATGTCTCCTCCTCATCTTCCTACCCAAATGTTATGTCCATTAGATTTGTGGGTAGATTTCCCAAGTATGTTTCAAATTGTGACTTCATAGTGAATGTGTGTACTTATCGGTTATAGGAATACTTGAATGTAGGTTAAGGAATCATCCCAAGTCCTTGGGTATTTTCTATAATACCCTTTGATCAACTCGTACCAAAGTCATGTTCACCACCTCTGTCATGTCCATCTGTTTATGGATTGAAATTCATGCTCCTCTATAACCTATTATCCTTCTTATCCCATAAAGTAATCCAAAACTTTCGTAAGAACCTAAAATCCCTATTAGAAACAATATACTTTTGCAAGCCAAAATGTGCACATACATTAGTAGAGAAATTATCTTCTCATCATGTGCTATTACTATTTTTTTACATGCCATATGAATACACATCTTACTAAATCTATCAACAACAACATAGAGATAGTCATGTTCATGTTTAGAAATAGCTATTCATCCTAAAAATTCCATAGAAATGTCCTCCCATGGATGAGTAGGTACTGTCAAAGGCATATACAAATCCTGCTTCCTAGTCCTAGGCTTACCGGTACAACAAATTTTACATCTATGTTTTGATACTTCTTTTCACATATTGGACCAATACGCGTACCTTTGCAAATGGGTTAGGGTCTTACCAACACCGAATTGTCCCACTAATTTTGAGGTATATGCTTCCCTCATCAATAGAAGTATTTATTCTTTAGTCACACAAATATCCCCCATCGGTAGAGCAACCCATCCTTGAGATAAAAATATTCAATCCTCATCCTTTCAGCCCCTTAGGACTGTGAATCGCTGAAATGTCACCCCAAAGGGATTGATCTGAGAGATAGTGACCAAGAAGGAGAAAATATCTTATATAGGTGTCCTAGACAACATATCTGATACTATGTACTACCTTTCTTGGATTTGATCACCGGATGAAATTGCTGAAGGAACCCCATCCATTTATAGTGCCTTACCCGTTGTAATATAGATTGTGCTTGTAAATACTGGAGAAGCTTGTTGTCAATTTGCACAATAGTTTCTTTATCCAACAAATAATGCTTCCATTTTTTAATTCTATGAACTATTTCATACATTTCCTTATCATATACTAAATATCGTTTAACTACTGAAGTAAAAGTTTTAGAATGATAGCATATGAGTTTAGCTCCCTAAAGTAACATTGTGCCCATATCATAATCACTTGCATCTGTCTCTACTTCAAAGGGCTACTTGAAAATTATGAGGAGAAAGCATTGGTCCATGACTAATATTGTACTTTAATTACTTAAAGAATTTTTATTGTTCCTTACCCTAGTAAAAACACTTACTCTTGTGGCCACTATGTATAGAGATACTGCAAATACGTAAAAGCTCGGAATGAACTTATCCATGTACTGTACTGATCCCAAAAAAATCCTAGTCTCTCGCAGCTCGTGTTGGTGTTGGTCCATTGGTGATGGCTTCCACCTTCTTTAGATCCACTCGTAGCTCTCCTCCTCTAATCACGTGCCCAAGATAGACAATTGACTATTTGGAAAATTCACATTTCTTCATAATACAAAGTAGATGTTTCTCCTTGAGAACTTGCAAGACTTTTTACAAATGAGTTAGATGTTCCTCCCATGTGGCACAAAAATCAAGATATCATCTAGATAAACAATGACACATGCATCTATGAAATCCCGGATTACATCATTCATCAATCTCATAAATTTAGCAGTGCATTACATAAACAAAATGGAAGTACTAACCACTCATACAATCCTTATTTTGTCTTGAATTCATTCTTCCATATATCCTCCTCCCTCATTCTCGACTTGGTGATAGCCTACATTTTGATCCAACTTCGTGAAGAATTTGGCATGTTTAAGCTGGTGTAAGAGATCATTTATGCAGGGAAGTGGATATTTGTTTTTTACAGTGATATTGTTCAAAGCATGATAGTTGATGCACATTATCCAAGAACCATACTTTTTTGGCACCATCACAATAGGTGAATTTCATGGTGAGGTGATCATACATATCACACCCTTCTCTAGTAGTTTATGGATTTTTTTCTTTACTTCATTACTCTCTAACAAGGATTACCTATACAACCCAATGTTCGGTACAAAGGACTCTAAAAAATAACTAAATCTCCTGCTCTAATTCCAGATTTGGTGGTAACCAACTAGGAGTATGAAAAACTTCCTGAAAATATTGAATAATACTATCAAAATAATTTTTTCCTTGAAATAAATATCTAAAACTTCTAACCCATCTTGTTTATCCTCTAACAAAATGAAATAAAACTTATTATGATTTTCCCTGAATAAGTCATTTTTCTTGGTTAGCACTCACCATAATAACATGTGTCTTATAATGGTGCACTTTAATATTGTATTTGATCCCATCCTTGACCCATCTCGTGTCATTTTTACCTTCTTATAAATACAAGATCCCCGATATACAAGTACGGACTCCCAAAAAAAAAAACATAAAAAGAATCAAGTGGAATAATATCATCTTCCAATACATCAATATACTTGGGAATTTATCCCAAACTTGACCCTACATATTTTTGTTACCTGAATTTCAACACCCTTCTTCACTCAACCCAAAGGATAAGTGTTTGGATGCTTGTAACTCTCAAGACAAAGCTTCTTTATAACTACTTCAAAATCAAGTTAGACCGAGAACCGATATCAACCAAAACATTTACCTTAGTTGTCTTGATCTCGAATAATATACTTATATCCTCTTCCTTTCTGTCCATGTTGGTGGCTTTGCATCCAAGCATATAATCTATATCAGAGTCATCTTCGATTTGTACTTCCCCTTATGTATTTAGAGCTTTCATGGACTTCATTGAGTCCTTAGTTCAGTTCTTCAAATGTAACTCTAGATTCAACTTCCAACATGTAGCATCAGTATGACCATTGATATCATAGTTGTTGCAAAAATTATTGGGATCTTTACAAGTATTTAAGTAGTGGTATCTTTTTTACCTTTCCCTTTCCACTTACCTTTCTTACTTGTTCTCCCATGTTCTTTATTCTGCTGATTTTTCGACTTCTTTTCCCTTAACTCTGCTTCCCTTTGCTTCTTTTCATCATCTATATAATATTCCTTCACACACGCCTTGTTGAGATCTTTGGGCTTCATGGACATGAATTTTATTTGAAGGTGAGTATGAAATCCTCCCAATTACTTAGTCAGAATATCCTCATTCTCTAAGTCGATATTCAACACCATGGCCTCGCCTCTAAAAATCCATAGTATAGTTCTCGCACACTTTGACCACTCTCATATCTAAAATACTACTATTTAATCATTTGTCCATTCTTTTGGACAATAGGATAGAAGTTAGTTCTAAGTAATTCTTTAAATTATTTCCAAGATTTCACAATATGACATTTCTTCTTTTCACAAGTGGCTAGATGGGTTTCCCACCAACCCAGAGCATGTCCCTCCATTTTAAGATGTGCAAAGGTGATCCTTTATGCCTCAGTGATATTATGGATGCTATGTTTATGGAGCTTGTTTTCATGTTAGTATTTAGTACACCTTCCATGTGTTACACTCATATATTTTTATGGTGGTCTCGCTCACTAGTGAGTGGGTCAAGGGGCTTTGGGGGGTGAAGCCCCTCTGATGGGGGCTCAGGGGAAAATCCCCTGAAGTAAATTTTCATGGGTGGTTTATTAACCCATGGGTGATGGGTAACCGTTATGGGCTATTTTTGGGCCCATGGTTTTTTGAGTACCCATTATTTTGTAAAACCACCTCTTTGGCTACCTATTGATGTACTTATAAATAGATGGACATACAATACGATTTATATGAGTGTGTTTTGTGAAGGTAAATAGTGTGTGTGAATTCAAGTGCAAATTCGGGAGGGTTTGTTGAGCGCAGCTCCAAACAATATATGATTATTGTAATTGTGAAGAGTGTTGGCTTGTAATAAAATATAAGCAAGTGTTCTTGGTGGATGTAGCCCACATTGGGTGAACCATGTTAAATATTGTCTTCATGTTGTGTATTTTTCATTTATGTAATTCTATTCATACTTCTTATTATTGCGATTCGAGGAATTATTCACATTACATATTATTAATTCCTAACAATGGATGCTAAAGTATACTTCTAATTGTTTTAACCATTTATCAAGTAACTCTACATCTACTTATCATTCAAATCTTTTAATTTCAACTTTCATCTCAATTTGAAAGGGATCATGATTAGATTTTACCTTCTCTCTTACATTTGAAGTCTCTTATTCATTCTTTTCCCCATATTATTCCTCACCGTGGCTCCTCCCTATGGAATTTTTTTGGCTAAGCCTTGAACTACTGATTCTATGGAGTCTTGCTTAACAAAATGTGTCTTTTGTAAATCTATAAGTTTTTCTTGTCTTCTAAACATCCTATTCATCATGGTCTCAGAACATTTTGATTCTATGTACCAATTTTTCTTCTTCCATTGGTCCTGCATTCTCTTTTTCCACTTCTTTATAGAAATATCTTGATCACAAGGTAAATCCTCTTCACCTTTAAATATTGTCATTATCATACAAATATAATAATGAATACCACAGTCCTAGATACTTGTTATCTATGATACAAAAATGATCTATAAACTATATACTTTGTAATTTGTTCACAAAACAAAAATTATATTGTTGTTCTACTTTCAAATAGAAAATGACAGTTGAGCTAGCCATTGAATTGTTTATGCCTTAGAACTAAAATTTGTAAGAGAAATAAATTAATACACACACACACATGCCAAGTATTTTTATCCTGGAAACCTCAAGAGGAGGAAAACCAACTAGGAAGGGAACACAAATATTTCTTACCTTTTTATTTTACTTGGCCAATTCAAAATGTGATAGATACCAACTCTATAATAAGTGAGAAAGGAAATTTCCATTGTCTCACACTTCCTCCCAACTACTTGACTAATATGTTCTCAAACGTTTTCTTCTACAAACTCAATTCCAACACTTTATAACTCTTACACTTACTCCCATGAAGTATCTTTCTTTCCATGATCAAAAAACTCCTTCCTACATGTATTTATATCCTTTCTCATGTCCTCTTGTGCACTTTGGAGGATGGGAAAGGTCATAGAGGAGAAGAGACATGGAAAAGCTTTCCAATTTTGGGACTGTTCATTTTGAATTTTATTTTCTATCCAAAAGTGACAGGACCACTACCCAAAGCATACTAGCGGTCACAGGACCTCTACCCTAGCCGATTGGTTGTTACAGGACCGCCACCCTGGTTGGGTGATGGCTTTATAACCACCACTCTAGATAGAGTGGTAGTTCTGTTAACATATAGACAAAAACTCCATTTCTTCATTTTTCTTCTTTGTTACTTGGTTGATCTGATGAATTTGATTCAATTTAGATCCCTATGGATTAAAATATGGTGAAGATCATGATGGAGATCATGATAAGAGATTTCACAGTCTAATAAGAGTAAGAAGAAGTTCAAGAAGTTTGAGAATAAGAATAATTCCAAGAAAATATTCTATTCCAAATAATATTATTGCTCATCTGAGGTAAGTACTGATGTTTCTTATTCTAATTCTAAATCTAATCATGATGATGTAGGAAATGAAGTCATATTCATGGCCAAAGGTGTTAAGAGCTCTAAAAGTGAAGATTCTATATTTAGAGGATCTTACATGCATTCTAAAGAAGAAGAGGGTGATCTTGAAATTGAGCTAATGTGTGTTCAAGAAGAGTTAAAGCATGCTAAGAAGAAGAACAAGAAGATGAGAGCACAAATCAAGGAATATGAAGAAAAGATTCATGATCTTGAGGATACAGATTATAATGAAACCAGAAAGTTTGATGATATTATCAAACAGTTAGAGATTCATATGGATACTATAACTACAAGCCTAAAATCCAAAGAGGAAGAGTGCATAAATTTGTAAAAATAAGTGGTATCTCTAAGGGAATAATTACCGAAAGAAAATTTCAAATAAAATTCATTCCATAGGTTTGAGAAGAGCTTAATTGATCTATATGATCTCTTAGATAGTCAGGTCTGTAGGAGATAGGATTGGTCTAGGGTTTAAGTAGAATCTTAACGGAAAGAGGTAATACAAGAATATGCTTCTCTAAGCAAGAATATTATTGGTCTAAGTTCCAAAGAAGATCATATGAATAACAGCATGAAGATAAGGTATATAAGAAAAACTAATGCATCAAGGTATGAGAAGTCTTTCAATGGATACCATTATAATTTTAATGGATTTGGTCACAGGGAAAAAGAGTGTAGAAGATCATCCAAGTATGAGGGCTCATGGAATCAAGGAAGGAATTTCAATTCATATCAGACAAGAGGTAAGAGTGAAGTTATGTGTTATAACTACAATCATGTTGGACATATTGCAAAAGACTATTTTCATGGTCCTTCAAGGAAAACCAAGAGGTTTTAGGCTCCTAGAGTGTAGGAGAAGAGGTAAGACAAGGTATGGGAACTAAGATTGAATTAATACTTTCTAGAAAAATCTATTATTAATGAAAAAAATAATGTTCACGGGTTGGTGATCGAAGAAGGAATAAAAATTGAGTCACATGTACCAAGGAGGTCATGAAATCTCCTCAAATTTTTATATAGATCCCCATGTTTTGGGATGTCTCTATTAAGCTTCTTAGAGACACTCGTCATCTATATGAAGTATGGTGTTAGGGGATCTTGAATGGATGAATTAAAATGTTTTATTGTAGGAGTGGAGTCATGGTGTCAAGTAGCTCACATTGGGTTCTTGAATATCTCTATTATATCTAGATCCAATATATGTACTTTGTTATGTAGCAAAGTTGTTGGATTTCATAGAAGCATGGAGATTTTTGAAGAAGGTTGTCTTTCATTTTATATGATGACTTGATGAAAACATAAAATCATTTGAGGTATAATCATGAAAAGAGTATGATTAAAAACTCATCATTTTTAAGGATAGTGTGAAGAGTGTTTAGGATTGGAAAATCTATGAGATTCAGTTGATCTATAGAGTTTCAAGTCGGTATGTGGATGGAAGATGTTAGAAAATGCTAAATGTTGAGTGCTTTAATGGTTATTATGAGATGTGAATGATATTTTGGGATCAAGATAAGTAAATCTTTATAGTAATGCAAATATATATATTCCATTAGGTCTCCAAGGTTATAAGAAAACATGAACCAAGGGGGAGTTAGTTCCATTGTTGGAAAAAATGATATGAGAGAAATGAATTAGGTTTTATTATGTGTCCTCGATATGTAGGAGGATTCATCATCATAGGGGGATTAGTTCAATCATGTATGTTAAAGAAAAAACTAAGGTTTAGTCACAAGAATCATGCGAGTTAGAGGTAAAGGTCCAAAATTCGGTCTTCAATAAATATGTAGCCAAAAATGGGGTGCATATTTTCATAGGGAGAGTTATATGAATGAATTAAAACAAGATATAAGGATCATTAGTAGATGTTATTATCAGGAAGGTGAACATAATATTAGGGGATCTTGTAAGTATGATTTTATGAATTTTTGATTTTTTTTATATATCAAGTTATTATAAGATCCATTTTAATTAATGTCAAAGGGGGAGAGTATGATAAAAAAAAAAAAGAGTGTTAAAGGTGCTTGAATGAGTGGTTTCCATTAATGTTTCTAAAGATGGTTTCCATCAATAACAAAGGGGAGATTATTAGATATAGTATCATTGGTTTTGTCATTAATGTCAAGATTCATTAATTGAAAATGGTGTATAGGTGGCATATACATCAAAATGAGGTTTCAATCATCAAGAAACATAAAGGTTTATTAGTATTACCCTATTTAGTGTCATGAAGTGTTGCATTGGTGAAGTGACATATGTCTAAGATTGAGTGTATGTTCTTGATGCATAGTTCAAGAAAGAAAGGCGTTGTATATGATCTCTAGAGGTGGTAAAATGTTTATATGGTGTCTAACATGTTCGTAGAGAGATGTTTCAGAGGTGTATGAGTGTCCAAAAGGTGAAATCAAGGTCTATTTTAGTATGACATGGGTTGAAGCAAGCCTAACTAGGTGATAATGCCAAAATATGCCTCATCAATGTGTAATGAATGATCTCATTTTACTGTCCTTTTAATAAAGTTTGACTACATTTTGTGGATTTTTTTATCTTGTATAAGTTAGGATGTAATTGTCCATATTTTGTTTTATTTATTTATAACATCTAAAAACTCCATAATTCCTAACAAAATGTGCGGAAACTAAATTTTTGGAATAAAAAAGTCATACTTGGTCAAATAAGTGAAGTGTGAAGCAACCAACACCTTTTTGAGGAAGTTGGCTACAATGTGGCTTAGCTCTGGAATTCCATCACTTAGCTCTAGAACTCTATCACTCAAATAAAGAACTCTATCACATAACTCCAAAACTCTATCACTTAGTTCCGAACTCCAACATTTATCTCCGAAACGTTCACGCTATTTTCTGAAAGGTTTCCCTTTGGTTCCAAACTTCTCCAAAGTTCCAGAATCAATGGGAATCTTTTTATTCTATCAAAATCCAGTTATGGAACAATTAATGGGCCCTCCAATCAGGAAAAAACCAATAATTTTTGGATTCTTCACACTCCAGAAATACTTATGTAAGACCAAAAACTGTATGTCTAGCTAGTTTTCTAAATTTCATATCTACTTTGGGCACTATTTGGTTTCACTAGAACCTATAGGTGGATACACAACTATTGAACACTCATTATTGTAAATGCATATTTAAATGGAGAAATATATATAAAGAACTGAAGATAGATAAACAAGGATGATATAGATATACAAACATATACACAATTAAGTTTTTTAAGACAGAGAAATTCAATAATAAGAGAGTCATTTAATCTTGAGAGAATCATAGTGTGTTAACTCTTGATTCAAGGTGAAGTAAGGGCCCACTCCTCCAAGAAACAAAATCCTTTATTTTATTGGAATTTATATCTTAAATCAATTTGTATAAATCTTTTAATTAATAGTTTGGTTAGTAATTTTAATTCTTATATTAAAATTTGTTACATAAGTTATTTATCATCCTGAGATGTTTTAGTGTATGTTTTTTTTTTCCTCAAAAGATTTTTCAACAACCTCTCGCAAAGTGTGTTTATTTCCAGCAGTGTTTTTCATTCTATAAAGTGTGTTTATTTCTAGCAGTGTGTTTCATTCTACAAAGTGTATTTATTTCCAGCAATTTGTTTTCATTCTGCAAAGTATATTTATTTCCAGTAGTGTGTTCAATTCTATAAGATTTGTTCATTTCAACAATGTGTGGTTATTTCAGAAAGTTTCTTATAGGTTAGCTTTAATAAGGATTTGGCCAAGAAATCTTAAAGACACTTTAAACCCCCAAGAAAATATTAAAATAATAAATATCTACAATCAATTACTAGTTCACTAAGATTCTTCTTGTTGCATATAGCTTCAGACACACCCCTGGTTTGAATATGACATCAACCATGAGTTGATTAAATGAAGGGAATAACAACACCCATCATTTTTGGCACCGTTGCTAGGGAACCACTAGTTAGAATTGTCTAATTAGGTGTCAACAAGGAAAAACAATCATACATCTAGTAATTGAAAAATCTTCCCTACGTTATCATAAATTTATGAGTAGACCAAGAGACTCAAAGGGTATATTTCTCCCAAAAATATCTCAACAAGAATAATAAAAATTCTATAGTTCAAATAAGGAAGTTGAGTAGGAATTAGAAGCACCTTTGATCCCTATTAGACAAAAAGTAGAACTTCCGCCTTTGGAATTTTCAGATTAATCACCGTAAAGAAGTGGAACTTTTAGGAGAAGTATTATATCCCAAGACCCACTTAGAGAAAGTTTTGATTCTCAATTGAGCATTCAACCTCCTACTCTTGATTTCTCACCTTCACTAAAGTGGATCATATACCACATTTATTGGAAAAAAATATATAGAAGATACTATGGCTATGACATGAGAAGCTAAAAGATAACCTGATAGGACCTGCTTATCCAATCCAAATGGAGGATGATGATACACCTATGAAGAATATTTCACTTGCACACTTTCCCACATTTAGAGGGATTTCATCTAAGGACCCTAACCAATTTTTGTTTTAATTTAAAGTATTGTTTCAGACCTATGACTAAAAAATAGAAAATAAATAATTCAAGTTGTTCCCATCTACTCGAAAGATGTAACAAAGAGGTGGTTTATGGAAGATTGTAGAGGGAGAAACAGGAAGGAAGAATTTTTTAGGATGAAACAGGAAGAGGATGAAAATATGGAAGATTATTTAGATAGATTCCTCTTTGTAAGTAAAAGGTGTGGATTTGTACTTCAAGAAGAGATAAGAAAAACCATTTTTCTTAAAGGTCTAGATGATGAATATAGGGAATCCCTTAATTTAATGGGAGGTGGAAACATTAATCAATTAAAAATGAATGATATTAAAGACCTTTGTAGAAGTTATTCAAGAAAAAGGGGTGGATCTAGGAAAGGAAAAACTATGAAAGGTACAAATCTAGACATGAAAAAACTTATGGATGAACTAGAAAATTTTAAAATAGATATCCTAGTTCTATTAACTTCCACCATGTATGTATTGTAAGACAAAGCAAAGGCTAATACTAAACCATTAGTTATATATTATCTATTGGTTTCTCACACGTGCACCCATGTCTCGGACCTCGAAAGGGACAAGGTGTTTGAGAGCACAATAGAACCATCCCCAAGTTGTGGGACCTTGTGAGCTTAGGATAGATCTCTAGAGAAGGCTGGTTCCTCTATCTATTTCTATTGCTACTGCTACTCCTAGTACTAAAAGGGGAAACTAAGCTAAGAATGCTAAGGGACTAAGGAGAGAAGGATAACATGAAATAAACTACACTAAGAAGTGATAATGCCGAAAAGAGGGATGAACACTATCTCCGCAGTGAGAATGATAAGGAGTATGTGAAAGGAGGCTAGACATGAGTATCACATCAAAATACACATTCACCAAATCATTCTCATGGAACACAACTAAATATGGAACTACAAGGGACTTGAAATAGCACAACCAACATAAAAATGCAAAAGAAAAGGAAAGAAGAAGGAATGCAAACATGTTAGGATAGAGAATAGTCACAAAATGATGCTTCTATTACTTCCAGAAATGCACAGAGCTATTGCAATGATGAAGGAGGCTGATATCCACATGCAAGAGCTAAACATAGAGGTCTGCAACTCAAAATACATAAAATATGGAGTCCTTAGCAACATGCGCAAGGATCCAGAGTGTTCAACATAACAAATGAGCCTTGCTCTTACATTTATAGATGAATCCATGGAGGAATAAGGGAAAAGGAGGGAAAACACAAATTTGAAACACAAACACCAATAAGAAGCATTCAATGTCTGTAAATCCTCTTGGAAATATGTGAAGTACACTTCCCCATTCCTGTTTGACATATTGAAAACAAAGGAGGGTGGATCATACCAAATTGGGTGGTTGGAGCAATTAGATCTTATCATCAATGTTCAGAGAGATGTTTTCCCATTTCTCACCTACCAGATCTACCAGAATTTGAATTTTGAATTAGTTGCACTATAGCTGATGTCAATAGCTCTCTACGAAGTCCAAGTGTGTGCCGATCTGAGCTCTGTAGTAGAAGATATGACTGTCATAAGATGTCAGAGTCGTTGGCCTACGAAAAAACATGTGGCATGTGAGATTGGTGAGATGGTGGCCAAATTGTATAACTATTTGTTGTTTCTTCCACATGTCAATGAATAATTTGTTGCAAGGATTTGGTGCCACTGATGGTGCACTTGTAACTAGTTACACATGACATACTTATGCATGTCAAAAGATGATTTGGCATAGAAGGGCATGAGGGAAGGGCTTACAGAGAAAATAGAGGAAGGTGCAAAGGGGCGTGCGTGATACACGTGGGGAGATGAAGAAAACTAGTGAGGATAGAATGTATGTTTAAGGTATAACTATTACAAAGTAATTGGCATGGTGTGAGAAAGGCCAAGGACTTAGTAGAAAGCGTGAGGCACGCAGGATGGGAAGAAACTGACTAGGAAGAAGGTGAATGCATGGAAGGTGGGCGTAAGGGAGAAGTGGAAGGAGAAAAGGAAAGGGGCACATAGGTAATTGTGACCAAGGGAATGTGCCAAGTGATTTTGAGTGCGTGTAATTCTTCAATGAATAACTTAGGGCCAGAATGTGTATGTAAGTTATCCAAATTGCTAGGAGAGCTATTTGGATAACAGTTTTGGCAACTTTCGGGGCCATCTTCTTGCTAAATGAAAGTGATCATTACCCTGAAGCATCTATTGGGCATGGAGTCATCTTGTTCAATTATGAAAATTCCCCTATGATCACTTGAGAATCATTTTTGCACTCTGTTATGAATCTCACAACTGCTAAGAGAAGCTTTGCACTTTAGAAGTAACAAAAGAGTGCACGCAGGAAGCACACGAGAGGAAAGAACTATGTACAAATAAACAATGTGCACAAAGAACACTTGGAGGAATTAAAACTACTCTAATATATACAACATGATGTGGAGAACTTAATGGAAGGGTTTAAGATAGATCCTATTTACTGGGATTTGCATCGCACTTCTATCTGGATGAGTTAAATCAAAAGAGTTAGCTTCTTTGCAGGACTTGATGATGTATGGGCCACTGGAAAGTGCATAAAACTTTGAATAACATCCTAGCTTAGCTCTTTTAGAATCTCATTTTAGAACCAAGTCTCCAACTTTGAAAGCTTGATGCCTATCCTTTCTGTCAAACCATTTCTTTGTTGCTTGATGATGTTGTTCTAGCTTGATCATGGCAGAGTTTATGAGTTCTTCAAGATGAACCAACTCTACCATTCTGATTTCTCTCTGGTTCGCAACTTCAAATTCTAGTTGTTGGGAAAGTGCTAGTGAATTTAATTCTAGTGTCAAAGGAAGGGTAGCCTCCTTACCATAGAAAATCTTGTAAGTAAAAGTTCTTATTGCCTTTTTTACTGTGATTCTATCTGCCCAGAGTGCATGCAAGACCTTCGTATGCCACTATGTTTAGCTGATGTTCATTGTGTGCTTTATGATTCTGATAAAGTTCTTGTTTGTTGATTCTTCTAGACCATTTCCCTGAGGGTAATAGTTGGAAGATTTTTTCAGGTAAATGCCTAGACTTTGAGCCCAATCAGTGATTTTAGCACTAAGGAAGGCCTTTGCATTATCATAGATAATGATTTGAGGAATGGAAAACCTTATTACTAAACCCTTGATCAAGTCAAGGATGACTGCCTTAGTTGATTCCTTAAGCATGACAACTTCTTTCCATCTAGTGAAGTAATTTGTAGCTGTCAACACCCACTTATGTCCAACACTTGAAGGTAGATTGATCATTCCTATGAAGTCGAGACCCCATTGTGTAAAAGGCTGATCTACTTGGATTGGTCGGAGGGGAAGCACTGCCAATATTTTCTTTCCTATAAAGAAAGCACACTCCTTGAATTTTGTGACCCACCTATGTGCATCTGCAAATAGGGTAGGCCAAAAGATACTTGCCATTATGATCTTCATTGTTGTAGTCTTAGCAGAGAAGTGTCCACTAGAGAATCCATCATGAAATTCTACTAACACTTTTTCATTCTCCCACCATTGATACATCTTAACAACATGCCATCAAGATTCCTTTTGAAGAGAAGTCCATCAATCAAAGACATAAGGGACAAATTGTAACCTCGAGATGTTTTCTCTTTGCTTTATGTAAACGGGGGGTATGCACACTCGAAATGAATGTGATCATGTCCTTCATCCAGTCATGTGTGCCAGGGTCTATATTTTGTTCAAGTTCTACACATGGAAGGTCTTCATCTAGAAATAATGAAGCCTCAGGTTCACTCTGCGCATCCTCAACAATCTTCTTGCAGAGTGCACTACCTCTTACCAGCTTTTTTGGCCTTAATAGTCACATCATATTCCATGATTTTAGTCACCCATTGTGCTCTCTTCTCACTAATTTCTACTCCCATGATGAAGTCTCTGACAGATGAGTGGGAGACTAACACCTTGATATGATTTTTGGCAAGCATACTTTTAAATTTATTGAGTGCGCGCATGATGGAAAAGACTTTCTTCACTTTGTGTGACTATATTTCAATTCATAATCCTTCAATGTCCATGCAGAAGAAGGCCATTTTCTGTTGTAGTCCTTGGTCATTTTCTGTGTTAGGACAACAACAACACTTGCATCCGTGCCATAAGCATAAAGGATGAAATCCTTTGAATAATCTGGATTGATGAGTGTTGGTGCATAATTAATATCTTTCTTGATCTTGTTGAATCTTTATCTTCCTTCTAGTATCCATCTCAAGGCTATGTCCTTTTTAGAATAAGGGTGATGGGCCAAACTAGTCCCGCAAATCTAGGGATACAACACCTAACAAATTTAATCTTTCCAAAGAAGGATTGTAAGGCCTTTTTTGCACCGGAAGGGAAAGGGATAGGATGGCTGAAATGTGTTCGGGATCAATTACGATGCCATCCTTTGAAACCACATGGCCCAAGAGCTTTCCATGTGCCACTACAAAATTGCAATTCTTGGTGTTAAGAGATACTGAAAAATTCTCTCGCATCTCTCAAAGACCTTTTCTGGTGTGCCATGTGATTTGCACTCTTCTTTGAGAAGAAAATTATATCATCAAGGTAAACCAATATGAACTCATTGATGTAACCTTTTAAGGCAATATCCATGGTGCCTTTGAAATGTTGCACCCGCATTTGACAGACCAAAGGGAATCTTATGATATGCATATGTTCCCCACTTGGTTGTAAATGTTGTTTTGAATTGATCCTCTTCCTTGACCAGGATCTAGTTGAAACCCAAATATCCATCTAGCATGGAGAATGTCTACGCACTAGCTATGGTCTGCAGAATCTACTCCATTGAAGGCAAAGGATAATGATCCTTTAGAGATGCCTTATTCAAATCTCTGAAATCAACACAGAGTCTGATTTCACCATTTTTATTGTGCACTGGAACAAGATTTGTGACCCAGGTGGAATATTTGATGGGAAAGATAATTTTTTCCTCAATGAGTTTGGATAACTCCTTTCTCATGAGGGGTTCTATTTTTGGATTGACAAGCCATTGTTTCTGTCTTATGGGATTTATACCAAGATCAAGGTTAATGGAGTGTTGAGAAAAACTAGGATCAAATAATTTGAGGTATTCATACTCCCATGAGAAGATATCACTGTTTTTTTTATAGAGAGAGATGAAGGCCTATTTTTCTTCATGTGCACAAGTTCTACTAAGAAGCATCTCTTTTTACACTTAATAGTAATGGAGGATCACTCATCTTGCATGACACACATGTATCTTTCTTCACCCTTGAACTCATCATCGTGGCATGAACATTTTCTCTAAGGTGACCAGCCCTTTAGGCAACTTATTTTTCTTTAGTGTATTACTTGGTCATCATAGATATTATGCAAGTCACTTGCATACTTGATGAAAAATTAGCTTCATTCGGATAAACTGGATGATCGTGTGTCGTGTCAAACACTTGCCATCTGATGTTATTTTTGGAATGGATGGTCTGATTACCATCTTAATTTGTTGAGTGTTTCCTTTGACAAATTCCTCAACAAGAGAAAATCAGAACAAACGTGACCATTTGGTCACTTCTTTATTCATTCTGTGTGGGACTTCCCTGTAGATTAAGGGCATCAAATATCTCAAGTAAGTCCCAAAATATATATTTATAAGCTTTAAGAAGCTTATTCTTTGTCTACAATTTGTTGGTTACCTAGTGGATGATCAATTCTATGTCCCCAAAGATCTGCAGGGTTTTAATTTTCTTCTTTTTAGTAATGAGTAAGCCATGTACCAGCACTTCATATTCTACCACATTGTTAGAGCATGTAAATTGCAGCCTATGCATGAAGAATAATTTCTCATCCTTAGGGGAAATGATAACTACTCCTGCTCTCACACCATTTCTAGCTTTTGGATCCATCAAAGTATAACTTCCATAGACTAGTTTGAACTTTGTCTTTCATGAGTGCACGCGGAAGCATAACATCTTCTTCTAGAATGCAATAAGTACCAAGTCTAATTTCATATGCTTATAGTTATTCAGCATAGGGATCAAATTTTTGATGCCTTTCTACCCATTCATCAAGCACTAGGTCTAGAACAGAGGGTGGAAGAGACTACTCTTTAGGAACTGAAACTTGTTCATCCTGATAAGACAATTGGCTTGGAGAGGGGATGGGACATATGACTCTACATGATAGGAAAATATAGGCTTAGCTTGTATGGTAAACTCGGTACCATACCTTGTCTTGAGTAACATATGATACCAATCAGAAGACAAGTAACAATCCACCTTGGTAGTAAATTCTCTTGATAAACATAGGGCAAAAAAAAGAGGCAAGTCAATAATTGACACATCTTGAGTAATTGTTAGGCTTGGACATGCATGGAGGGTTAAATCAATATCCTTGATGACTCCTAAGGTGGTTACAATTGAGCCATCAAGTTATAGGACTCCTTTAGACAAAGGGCTATATTTCAGACCTAAGACATCAGCTATCTTCTTAGGCATAACAGAAGTACTAGCACCTGAGTCAATCATGTAGTTATGTACTAGGTGTTTACCTATAATCAAGGACATATAGAAGGATGGAGTTTTAACAAATTTACTTACTTGTTTCTCCTCTTCTTGGCATATTTTGACAAAATATCGTGGCTTTTGCATAACTGGGTCAGCACATGGGAGTTGCGCCAGTGCTTCATACAATAGATCCAACTAAGATGGAATGGTCAGGGCATCCCACATTATGATGTTTATGTTTGTTCTCTTCATCTGGTCAACAATGCTAAATGGAAGCCTCCCCATCTTGTGCATTTGGGGAACAACATTCCTTTTTTACTATTCAAGCACAAAATCCTAAATTTTAGTTGGGGCAGAGGCTTGGCCTACAAAATGAGAAGCGCATGTTGTTTCAGACAGAGCTTTATGAGGGGCCTCCTACATAGGGATTTGAGTACTTTTATTGCATGATGCCTTATCTGATTCTTTCTTCTTCTGAGGATCTACTTGCGTTTTTGGGGTTATAACCTGTGCACCTAACTATAACATTATTTTCTTGTATCTCGTGTTATCCGTAACTTGGGTGCGTTGTCTATTTGTATCTTCTGAAACTTGGTTGATTGTGTAGAATTCCTCCACACAAAAGAACATCAAATTGGACCCTGAATGAACTTCTGGTCTATCTGGATTATTTGCTTCATGGGTGCTTGTTGAGGGCTAACAGGATGAATCATTTTGGATCATGAAGGCTTGGGTGTGTGTAACATTAGCAAAATGATATTGACTATGAGGCATATTGCAAGGGAAGCACCATTCTGACTCTTGTGTTAAGTTTTTCTAAATTAGAACAAGTGCTTAGCTCATGCTTGGTGCTAGGAGAGAAGTCACGGGAGGAACAACTTGCAAGGGAAGATGTGCATTAGGCTACCATCTGTCATTCTATTGATTAGGCACGTATCTTTGATTTCCATATTGATTCCGCCAAGGCTGATTTCCTTGGCCATGTGCTTGATTGGAATTTCCTCTATAGGCTTGCGCCTGTTGCTTTTCTAATGATATGACCTTGTTTGATAAATTTTTGATCAAGGCCTTCAATTCTTCATCTTCCTTTTATTGTGATGGAGAATAGGATGTTGAGGCAACTGGTTGCATGCTTTTCTTAGGGATAGGAATAGGGGCCATAAAAGGTAGACTATTTTCTACCCTTACTACAATGCTATAAGTAGTTGGTAAATTTCTACCTCCCATAGATTGGATCATGACTAAAATATCACTATTGAGCACCTTCAGATAATAAAGGAAAGCATGTTGGGTTGTAGGTCTTACCACAAGAGGAATTCTATCCCAAGTATTCTGAAATCTGATGTTAAAATTAGTCATCTGCTCATTGGGCACCCTCCTTGTTGTTGTTAGTTTCTCCACCAATGATAAGTGATTTGATTTATCATCAAATTAATTACAAAGATATGTTCCCAGCTCATCCCAAGTGGTAATAGATCCAAGTCTTAAGCCTCGATACCATTGAAGTACTTTACCTTTGAAAGAGGTTATAAGCAATCTAACTGCTATATCATCATGTGTGATCAAATAGAGTGAACACACATTTGCTACATCTTAGATATGCTCCTGAGGGGTGACTTGATTCTCACCAGTAAAGTAAGGAATACTTTTGAGCACATCATTCGACATATCATGCTTTGCACATCCCAGACTAAGGGAATCCCTCCAGTAAAGTTTACAAAGTTTCTTAATGGAGGGGGTTGTTCATGCGCCAATGCAGGGCCTAAAGGTTGTGTGTTTTGAGGAGGATTTGAATGGGCATGATGCACCGAGAGATAGATTTGCATGCATGGGATTTCTTGAATGAAATATTCTCGGGGATAGCTATAAGTATTCAAAATAATATTTAGCTATTACACTTCTTCTTGTGTGTACTCTTCTCATGAAAGGCACTCAGGACTACTGAAACAAAGATCTTAAAATATTGGGAGTCACCGATGTGTTTGAAATGAGCCTCTAAAGGCTGAAACACTAAGTTCACACATAAGAACTTAGAGCTGAAATTTGAGCTTTCAATACTAGTCCCACCGTGCATGCCGAAACTACTTGGTTGCTCAAACATGCATCTCGTGTCTCGAGATCTCAAAAGGGTCAGGGTGTTTGAGACCACAATGGAACCGTCCCCAAGTTGTGGGACCTTGTGAGCTTAGGACGATCTCTCCGGAGAAGGTTGGTTCCTCTATCTATTTCTACTGCTACTACTACTCCTAGTGATGAAAGGGGAAACTAAGCTAAGAATTCCAATGGACCAAGGAAATAAGGATAACACGAAATAAACTACACTAAAAGGTGATAGAACCAGAAAGAGGGATGAACACTATTTTTATGAGTGAGAATTACAGGAGTGTGTGAAAGGAAGCTAGACATGAGAAGCACAACAAAATACACATTCACCGATCATTCTCATGGAACACAACTAAATATGGAACTATGCAGGGGACTTGAAATAGCACAACCAATAAAAATGTAAAAGAAGAGGAAAGAAGAAGGAATGCAAACACGTTATGACAGAGAATAGTCACAAAATGATGCTTCTATTACTTCTAGAAATGCACAGTGTTGTTATACTTATGAAGGAGACCGATATCCACATGCAAGAGTAAAAGATAGAGGTCTGCTACTCAAAATATAGAAAATATGGAGTCCTTAGCAACATGCACAAGGATGTAGAGTGTCCGACATAAAAAATGAGCCTTGCTCTTACATTTATAAATTAATCCATAGAGGAAGTAGGGAAGAGGAGAAAAACCCAAATTTGAAACACAACCACCAACAAGAAGCATTCAATGTCAGAAATCCACTTGGAAATCTATGAAGTACGCTTCCCCATGCATGTTTGACATGTTGAAGACAAAGGAGGGTAGATCATACCAAATTAGGTGGTTAGAGAAATAATATCTAATCATCAATGTTCAGAGAGACATTTTCCAGTTTCTCACCTACCAGATCCACCAAAATTTGAATTTTGAATTTCTAGCACTATAGATGATGTCTGTATCTCTCTGAAAAGTCCAAGAGTGCACCGATTTGAGCTCTATAGCAGAAGATACAACTATCATAAGATTTCGAGTCATCAACATATGAAAAACATGTGGCGTGCACGGATTGGCTGAGATGGTGGTGAAATTATACAACTATTTTTCATTTCTGCCACGTGTCAATCACTGATTTTTTGTAAGGATTTAGCATCTTTTTGGCACACATTGACTAATTATGTGTGACACACTTAAGTGTGTCCATAGATGATTTGGAATAGAAGGGCATGAGGGAAGGGCACATAGAGAAAATAAAGGAAGGCGCAGAGGTATGCGTGTGATGTGCGCAGGGAGATGAAACAAATTGGTGAGTAGAGAACTTATGGTTAAGGCACAACTATTACAAAGTAATGGGCATGGTGTATGTGTTAGGATTAATATTGTTTACATTATTAATCATGATTATTAATTGTAATATAATATGAGTTGGTTAACAACTCATATTATTTATTATATGTTTTGTTATAACTAATATTTGTAATATGTGAAGTTGTTAATAAACAACTCACGTGAATAGGAGTTTGGTGAGAGATTTAAGGAGAGGTTATAGCTACCTCCTATCTTTTAGGAAAGACATTTCCTATATAAATGATTGTGTGTAATATGAAATATTAATGGAACTTATTGAATATCATTCGGATTTTATTTCTATGCACAAATCTGCTATAGTGTTTTCATTTGGCATCAGAGCGATTATTTTCATAATGAAAGAATAATTCATTTTCAGAATTTTCAGAGGAGCCGTGTCATATCTAGTTTGTTTGCCCCAAATTTGTGTGCAAATATTTGCTAAAACAAGTTGTATTAGATCATTTATTTTGTAAGGTTCTTGATCTGCATTCGTGAATCATTGAATCCTTCGTACGGATGTAGATGGTGGACGTTGAAACAAATTTTGCTTTTGTGGATTCGATCTTAACTGATTTGCTAAAACAAAGGATGTGAATGTGATATTGTTCACGGAAGCAAAGAATACAATCTTTGTATGATTTTTCATTTCGTGCTCCTCTTATATTGCTGGTGCCACATATTAAATTATTTTTCATCAGTTATCCTTCTGCAGTTTACTAAAAGTCAAGGGCGCAGAGGATTTGCATTTGAGTATAGCAGCTTTTGGAAAGAGATACAAATGTGATCAGATTTGATCTATTGTGCATCCATTAGCTTGTCTAGTAATTTGGAGGATACATATTGCAATATCTGCGACACTCCAAGAGATCGATGCACTTGACGGATTACACATGTAATACATGCAGATCCAAGTATAATGGAGTGACTTCATTGTCTATTTTTCTCTGTGCACCATCAGCCACAGTCATATCATGCTGATATCTTGCATTGAAATGCGTGGTCAGTATTAGCAGAGGCTTGAATAAAGAAATAGGTATTTTTGGTTGGGCGATCATTCTAAAATTTACTAGCTTATTAATAATCTTCCATAGCTGTTTTCTCCCTATATCAAGTCGTTATGGAGATAAATACATGCTAACTGTGCATCAAGTGTAATTCCAAGTCCGTAGTTAAAGTCATGGTCATTTAAAAAGTAAATTTTTTTATGTTTAAGTCTTGGTTTAGTTGTTTGCATTTTGATCAAAATAGTTGTCTTCAAATAAGTCTATAGTTTTATTTGTGTTATTTTCAATATGTCATTTAACACACTTTCCGTAAGAGTTTGAAATAGGTCTTTTATTTCATGTCAAACGTTTTAGTCAAGTCAAAAGTCAAAAAAAAAAAAAAATTGGAAAAATTGTCATTGTCATTTTGTGTCTAGGTGAATAATAGGTTGTATCTTTTTTACAATGGAAATGCCATTGGAAAAATTCAATGGTCTCAATTTTCACACATGGAAAGTCAAGATCCAGATGCAGTTGATGAACAAAAATCTTTGGAGGATAGTGGATGGAAAAGAACCAAGACTCTTCCGATCCACTCGGCATTGGCGTAATGGGAAATACGGGATGATAAAGCCAAAGCCATTATTGGCCTTGCCCTCTCAGATTCTGAATTACATTATGTTGATCTAGATAAAAACTCGAAGGACATCTGGGATAATCTGAGCAAATTATTTGGTTCAAAAGCAGTCAATGCAAAGTTTTCCCTGAAACTTCAGTGTTCAAGCTCAAAATGAGTGATGGAGATACAATGTCTAGTCACATCAACAATTTACGATCTCTTTTGAGACAACTTGCAGAAGTAAAAGCTCCAGTGGATGATGAAGATGCAAAAGCTATTCTGCTGAATAGTTTACCACCGAAATACAGTAATGTTGTTTTCACTCTTGGTCAGATGCCTTCCAACTCATTGGAAGATATGATATCAGCTCTTCTGTCTGAAGAAAAAAGGACTAAAGAAGATATAGAAGAAGAAACGACAATGTATGTGAAAAATAAATACAAAAAGTTCTTTAAAAAGAGGACTTAGAATGCTTTTATTGCAAGAAAAAAGGACATATGTCTAAATTTTGCATGACTCGAGCCAAAGATCTTCTTAGTGGAAAATTGAAGCCACATGAAGCAAATATAGTTGTAGAAGAATCTTCTGAATCAGAAGATGAATGAGTGACTGATGAACCTGATTATAATTCTGAAGACTACTTGTTTTGAGTTTAGATAATCGGAGGATGGAGGCACAGGAGGATGGAGGACAAGCAGCGTCCTCTCGTCAGTCACCAATGACGGGGCCACATACTGATCTGGTGACATGTGTGCAGTGTGGTTTTTCATTTTCAGTGTTCTTGTTTTACAGAGTGATGGTTTTCTGAATAAACCCTTTTCAGAACTTTTTGGAGGAGTCATGTTGTCAGAATACTCACTTTTGGGAGTAGGAGAAGATTTTGAGGTAGATTCAAGGGATGGTTTTCCAGCTAGTGTGAAGCTTGTGGATCTTGGAGATTCAGAATTCGGGTGCCCAGAGAGGAAGGAAAAGTCCCACAGGAACCCAAAGAGGAAGGGATCATTCCTGCATAATTCAGCTCGACACTACGCCTTTACGAGGGTAAAGAGATAATCTATGGAGTCTGTACCTAGTCTAAGAAGTGCTTTCAGGAGGTGGTTCAGTTTCTTCAAATATGGTTCTTTCTTCGTGTTCACATTAAGGGGGTGAAGATTAGTGATTGATAATGTTCACACTAAGGGGGTGAATGTTAGGATTAATATTGTTTACATTATTAATCATGATTATTAATTGTAATATAATATGAGTTGGTTAACAACTCATATTATTTATTATATGTTTTGTTATAACTAATATTTGTAATACGTGAAGTTGTTAATAAACAACTCACGTGAATAGGAGTTTGGTGAGAGATTTAAGGAGAGGTTATAGCTACCTCCTATCTTTTAGGAAAGCTATTTCCTATATAAATGGTTGTGTGTAATATGAAATATTAATGGAATATATTGAATATCATTCGGATTTTATTTTTATGCATAAATCTGCTATAATGTTTTCAGTATGAAGGGCCAAGGACTTATTAGAAAGTGTGAGGCACACGGGATGGGAAGAAGTCTGAATAGGAAGAAGGTGAATGCATGAAAGGTGGGTGTAAGGGAGAATTGGAAGGAGAAGAGGAAAGGGGCACACAGTAAACTGCGACCAAGGGAATGTGCCAAGTGATTTTGAGTGCGTGTAATTCTTTAATGAATAACTTAGGGCCAAAATGTGTATGCAAGTTATCCAAATTCCTAGGAGAGCTATTTGGATAACATTATCCTATATGTAGAAAGAAACATGCAATAATAAATTGTGCTCTACATAAAATAGAAATATGTCTTATTTGTTAATATATGGAACATGAAGTTAATTTTTGTTCTCTTTTTCCATTCATAAAAAATCATCTTAAACAAACTAGCACTTCATCTACAGAAGAAGTAAACTTTATCCAGAGACAACCTAGCCAGGGGAAGTTCATACCAAGATCTATTCCTAATCCCTGGATGATGTCATGGGTGGTTCAAATAGTACCAAAAATTGGGGAAAACCACCTTGGGTCCCTCAACCAACATGGAATCCCCAAGATTGGGTAGGACAATCTTGGTATGCTCAAGGACACCAAAACCATGGTCTGGTCAAGGTAACCCTTATGTTTGGTCACAACCTAGGTGGAAACCTAATAACTATGCTCAAGGAAAAAAATATTACAACTAGTATCAACAATCCATAATGGGTTCCCTAGCACAAGGTTAACAAATTGAAAATGTGGTTCAAACAAAAATACTAGCACAACTAGTGGCTAATCCCAAAAACAAACAAACAACCCTTATCTATGGAATAGAGCAAGAAAAACTAGTTGATCTTAATGTCATGGATTGTAAGGATATTCAAACCAGATATGGAAAAATAATTAATAGTCCACCTGTTATAGTTACCGATATGTCAGATAAAATTGAAACCCCTAGTTCAATTATTCCTAAGGCTGATCAAAAAGAAAAAGAGAAGCAACCAAATACTAATTCTAAAGAAAATCCATTTCCAGAAAGACTTAAGTTATTGCCACCAAAGAATCAACCGGTGCAAAACTTAAGGAAATTAAATATTGAAATACCATTATTACAGAAATTAAGGACATTCCTAAATTAAACAAATTAATAAAAATGTTATGCTTAAAAATACCTGGAAGGAAGAAGCGACTTAGGACTATTAAGGTACATGGGAAACTTTCTCGATTTATTAGCAGGAAAACTCTTACTTCCCAAATATGGGGATCCAAGAAGCCCTATTATTTCTATCTCGTATATGAAATAAACATATACATAATGTTTTTAGGGATTTGGGAGCAGCTATAAATGTGATGATGGTAGACACTTTGAAAACATTACCATTGACAGTATACAGCCTACTACCACCATATTATAGATGAAAGATCAGTCGGTAGTAAAATTATAAGGGATCATTGAAGATTTGTCATTGATGGTGGAGTCATGGGAGTATCCAATGGAATTCCTTATATTACATCCAAATGGGAAAAAAATTATTTATCCCATTATTTTGGGTAGACTATGGTTAGCTACAATTGTTTCCTTAATTGATTGTAGATCAAGTGATATGACTATCTCTAATGGGAAGAATTCTAATAAAAATTCCCTATATCCTTCTCCACGAACTTTTATTGATAATCAAGAACAATTATGGGTTGATGATCCTGATACTAATAAAAAAAATTTGTCTTCTTTGGCTATGATAACATTACAGGATCATGTACGGGAGGTAGAGAATATGATTAATCATCCATTGAATGATCACCAATTATCTTTGGAACAATCAAGGATGGTTCCAAAACCTTCACACTTAGTTCTGGAACCTTAAGACTTAGTTCCAGAACATTCATACTTATCTCCAAAACCACAACAATTCCATACAGATGTAATGTAACACCTTAAACAAATTGTTATATTTCTCTTTTCATTACAAGCATTGCCATGTGATTTTCTTAAATGAGGTGTGTTTCCTTGATAGTTGAAAATCATGCTTGTTATGGATAAATCATCTCTACTCTTGGATTCAGTGGACTGAAATGATATGCCTTTCAGGATTCCATTTTCACTTCTTGTTGATAAGCTGCAATTGTATTTTTAGAGTTGAAAACTTATCTCTTTTAACTAAGTCATCCTTGGATCAATTTCAGTGATCTAAGAAATGTTTTAAATATTCTTAACAGACTGAATGGTAAATTGACATTCATTGGTTAAGATACATAATGGACTAAACTTGTGTTTTTGCAAATTCTTTATTATCTTGAAATACCATGTCTACATTCTATTGTGCGTTATGCTTATATCTTCTTGATTGACCTTTGCAGGGCACTTAATGGCGTTAAGGGAAATAGAAATATGCTTCAGGATTCTTGAGAAAGAGAGAATATAAACATGTCCTATATCTAATAAGGTCTATCCTAATAGGATTCAAGACTCAGGTAAATTTTCCTAACTCTTTCTATGCCACTCTACGTGGGATGACATCCTAACCTAAGTTGTTAATACTAAATTAGTATGAAGGGAAATAACCTAAGGGATGCTAAGTTATTTCTAACCTATTGCCTACACTATTTGGTTAAGCTATGTTATAACCTAAGGTGGCAATCTATTTGAAGGTTATATCCTAAGGTTATACTTTTAAATTAACCTAAGATCTAACCTAAGAAAATTGTATCTATCCTAAGCTAATGGGGTATGAAAGGGAACCTATGGGTCGATTGGTAAGTGGGAGCTAAGCGGTGGTTCCTAAGCTATTAATGAGATGTGATTTTGATTTAATAGGCAAGAGTACTGCCAGAGTTGGTAATTACATGTAAATTTAATGGAACCTATGTGGAGGCATCACTAAGTTTGGAAATGCATCTTGAAGTTAAATTTGGTCTCGCCAACATTGGATGTCGATGGCAAGGAGAGATAGGTGGTAATATACAATTTAATGTCATTAATTTACCTCGGTTTTGGTAAGTAAACCATCTTGGAAAGCATGCTGGAAGATTTGTTTGGGGTTTATTTGTTTTGCATGCTTCACGATTTTTTCTCTACATTGAGCTATCTAGTTCTTCGAACCAACAGTTTGATCCACACTTTGTGGCTATTTTTGATTTCTCTTGATATATTTTCAATTTGAGGAAAGTATATGAGGCATTGTGGAAAAATATTATTGTTGGTTGATCTTGCTTAGAGAAGAAGAGGTGTTGGAAACTTGGATGGAAGTCTCTTTGAATCGGCAGAGGCACTATCAGGCATGATAGGCTCTACCCATTAAGATTTATTGTTTTCTTCTAAATAATTCATTAAAAAAAATTTGATCACTAGAGATATATTTTTGCATGATGTGTTTGGTTATTTACTTGCATTCTTTCTTAAAATCTATGTGGTTTTGGAATGTGAATCCTTTGCTATTAATGGTAGTTTTTGCAAACTTTATCTATACTAGTGATTAGTGGTATTCATGCAAATTTGTATTGAAGCTCTGTAACTTGTACTTGAAGCTCTGAAATTTGTATTTGAAGCTTTGTAGCTTGTATTCAAAGCTTTGTTTCTTACATTCAAGACTAATGTTGAATGAATTGGCTTGTTTCTTATTTGGTTTTGAATCTCTGTTTAGTCTTGTGTTTCGTTGCACTTATAGTGGAGCTTCGTGGTTGTTCTAAGCTTGCGTTGAAGATTTGTGATTTGATTTGAACTTCTAATGGGACTTCGTGTAGTTCTGGACTGAGCTGGAACTTGTTATATATTTGAACCTTTGGTTGAATATTTGTATTCAACACTGTACTCATATTCAGTTCTTACAAATACTAAACTTACTATTGAGTTATTGAGTTTTGATCGGTACTTACGATCTGACTTGAGTATAATTAGTCTTTTTGGATTTGAAAATGCTTGAACCTATAATAGAGCATTGGTGTATATTCTAAGCTTGTATTTAGGGCCTTGGTTTTGTTGTAGGATCATATTTGATCTTGTGTTTGTCTGAGCCGGTGTTAAAATCTTGTGGGATTCTAAGCTTATGTTCGAAGCTTGTATTTGACAATGTACAGGTATTCCATTATTGTGAAGTTTTTGACTTGTGTTGATTCTTTACTTGTAATGTGAGCTGGGTTTTGTTTGTTTTAAGGATTTGTAAAGTTTAAATCCATCTTTGGATTGTCTGTTCGATAAGGTCTTGAGAGTTTTGTTATGGTCAGAAGTAGACTATTTAACTTCTTGTCGAAACTATTGTGGTACTTCGTTTTCTAGACTGCACTCTCTAGAAATTGGTATAGATCTAAACCTCTCGTTGAATCTTCGTATTCAACACTGTACTCTTATTTAGCTCTTACAAATACTACACTTACTATTGAGTTATTGAGTTTTGATCAAGACTTACACTCTAAACTAGAGTTTTATTCTTCTTTATGGAATTGAAAATGCTTGAACCTATAATAGAGCATTGGTGTATATTTTGAGCTTGTATTTAGGGCTGTTGTTACAAATCAATAGTACCCCGGATGTTGAATGCAGACTTCTAGTTTGACATCTTGGACATCCAAAGGTGATTGCACAACATTGAATCCTCTCCCAAGTGTGGGACTTGTGAAATGGGAGAGGAATCTCTAGATTGGAGGCTGGTTCCTCAACTCCTCTAATCAGATATATCACTTACAAGTTGTAGAGGTTTGAATTCCTAGTTCGACTCTAAATTCCAAGGGGACAAAGATAGGGAATACAAGAAAATGAAGCTAATTCTAATGAGGTTATGCACCAAAGGATTTACAGACACCTGATGCTGTAATACATACATGATCCACAAGAAAACACAGCACAAAGTATGCACAAATTTCTCAAAATGTAATGAAAGATCAGGAAAACAATGGTAGATATATGAAAGGATTGAGAGAATTTTAATCACAGAGCATATATTAACATTTCAGATCCAATGCAATGCATTACAGTGATCAAGAGGAAAAAGGGTGTTGTATTACATGGAAAGGTAAAAATTTCCACAAATTCTGCCAAAAGGGAAGAAAAAGGAAGTTGCAGAGCTGAAAAGTGTCTCCTTTTCCAAAAATGAACCCATTCTAGCTTTTACAGTGCAAGCCACGACCCCAGGAGAGAGAAATGTGGGAAAACATGGGAGAGCTTCAACCAACAACAAAAACACAATAAAATAGCATGGGCATCCTTACAGGCCCATCCCCTGACATTTTTCACCATGCTGGGAGAGAATGCGAGCCATTCTTCATTAAAAATGGTGGTTGAAACGTCATTTCTGTCCATGACCATGTGCCAGAGGCATTTTTCAATTTTGTCTCTTCAAACTCCATAAAAATTCAAAAATGACCCTATAATCTTGTATAAAATTTCACCATCTTTCCATTGATATAAAGAACGCGAAAAAAATGAAATGAGTCAGGATCGAAAGATATGGCCGTTTGAAATTTTAGGGCAAAACAGTAATAAATAGGATTGGCAGCAATTTTTTTAAAATTTTCCACTTTTTGGTCATTTGGTAAATTTTCCAAAAATTCCCCATACTCTACCATTCTGGGTGCCATGTGGCATGATTTTATTGGGCATGGGCCTTTAATGCTTCATTTTCCATTGTTTTTCCCTTTGGAAAATTTTCCAAAAAAACCCCTTCGGGCCGATGAGTTGAGGACATGTGGCAACGGGTGATTCGCCGCGGCCTTTACTCCTAAATTTTTTCGTCACTTTCTCGACATGGACATGTGGTGAAACCCCATTGGATGTAGGCTTGCCCCTTCAAATTTTCCTTGCGGGCTTGTCTTGAGTTTTTTGGTGCCACCTAACACGTGGCGAGATTCCATTGGTTCATGTTCGGGGTGATTTTTCCTTTGAAATTTCCTTCTTTTTCCTTTGGGAAAATTTCCCAAATTCTCCCTACCTTCCACCGGTCTAGGACATGTGGCATAATTTCATTTTCCACGGACCCTCTACAAACATTTTTCCTTTTGCGCAATCCCTTTGGGAAAAAATCCCAATCTTCCCCCGCGCTCCACCATTCCGGTGCCCGAGGACACGTGGCCTATTCTGAATGGTTGGCATGGGCCTACGGGCCAATAATTTTCCTTTTGAAATTTGGAAAAAACACTTCACCAAAATTCTAACTTCTCCTCTATACTCTACCGGTCCGATGCCATAGGACATGTGGCAAAACGTGATTGGGTGCGGGCCTTTCCTCCAAAATTTTCCATGTGCCAACACTTAGTCAAATTTTCAATTTTTTCCCCTTGGACACGTGGTGAGATCCGATTGGATGGTGGGCTTGTGGGGTGAAATATCCCTTTTGAAATTTTTCTAAACACTTGGTAAAAAATCCAAGTCTTCCTTCAACCCCGCCACTTCCTTTGACACACGGTGCCATTTCATCACAGCAGACCTTCAGGGAAAATTTCCCACAAAAATCCACTAGGCCATAACTTCAAAAATACATGGAGTTAGGAGGAAAACTTTACCTTTCTGGAAAGATGAGAAAGAGCTCTATCCAATGGTTCCATTTCTAGAAAGTTTTGAGTGTCTGAAAACAAAAACTTATGACTGAGGCACAAGAGAGGGAAGAATGAAAGGAGTTAGTCACAAAATGAGCAAGGGGTACATTTTGGATAATAGTTTCTACAACTCGAGGCATCATCTACCTACTAGATGAAGTTACCAGCTTCTGAAGTAATTCACCGGGGCATGGAGTCATTAAATTCTCTCGCTTGGTACCCCAACCGACTAGAACACCGCAAGGAGGAAGATGGAGGGTGGAACATCATCTGATGGAGCAAGGCCTCGCAAACACATTCCCCAGGAACAATAAGCTTGTGCCAAAGCACTTAGGAAAGCAAAGCTAATCTACAGCAAAAAATAATGTGCACAAGCACTTGGAGGAATGAAAACCTAAGCTAATATGTACAAGGTGGAGAACTTCCTTCAAGAAGAAATGCTTTAGGTGGATTCCATTGACTGAATCAGAGTTCTTCGCCATCCAATGAAGACAATTAGAAAGCATTTCTACCCTTACACTTTGTGACCATGTATGGGCCACTCCAAATGGCATCAAATTTTGAGTGCCTTCCTAGTTTTGCTATGTCTCGCATCCCATTTTAACACTAGATCTCCAACTTGGATAGATCTATTCTTGGCCTTCCTATCAAAGGTATTCTGCTCAAGGTTTGATCCTTCTCCATTACTTGGGATGCTTGATTTCTTATTTCTTGAGCTCCATCAATTCTGCATATCTCGACTTCCATGGACTCAAACTCAAAAACTCCAACTGCTTCATGAGTTCCAATGTTGGTAACTCAAGTGACATAGGAAAATTTCCTCTCTCCCATAAACAAGCTTGAATGGGGAGTTACCTGTAGATCTTTTAGGAGTTATCCTATCAGCCCATAAGGCTGATTTCAACTTAGTATGCCAAGATCTCTGATTTTCATCAAGGGTCCTCCTAATGATTCTTAACAAGTTCTTGTTTGTAGATTCAGCCTGGCCATTACCCTGAGGGTAATAGTTTGATGAAGTACTTAGGTAGATCCCATTCTTGACAGCCCATTCAGTCACCTTAGACCCAATGAATGCCAATGCATTATCTGATATTATTGTAGCAGGTATGCCAAATCTAGTTGCTATTCCCTCATAGAAGTCCAAGATGCTAGATTCATTTTCTTCCTTGAGTGTTGTTGCTTCAGTCCATTTGGTGAAGTAATCTGTGTTGTTAAAATCCATTTGTGCCCTTGGCTTGAATTGGGATTAATGACTCCAATGAATTCTAAACCCCATTGCATGAATGGCTGGTCAACTAAAATTGGATGCAATGGAAGGGAAGCTAGCCTCTCTTTACTTGTGAAGAATGCGCAATTCTTGCACCTCTTGATCCATGCATAACAATCACTGAAAATCTTGGGCCAATAATATCCAGCCCTCATGATCTTTAGAGCTGTCACTCTCGGTGCAAAATGACCACCAGCTAGTCCACCATGGAACTCTTCCAACACCCTATTAATCTGATTTGTGCTAATGCATCTCAACAGCACTCCATTCATGTCCTTTTTGAACAAAACACCATTAACAAGGGCATATGGGATAGCTTGTAATCTGAAGTGTCTTCTTTTGTTTTGTTCATCTCTGAGGGCATAGATCCGTGCTTAGGAAGTACATTATGTCTTGGGTCTAGAAAGGAGTGAGAACACCATTATTTTCCTCTTGAGTGCTTCCTTGCTCATGGCTGTCTTGTAACACCAAAATAGCCTCCTTCTCATTGCATGCTTCCTTTTGTTTGCTCAAAATCAGCTGCTCACACAATCCTTTTCCTCTGACCAACTTGGTGACTTTGATCTCAATGTCATACTCCATGACATGAGTAATCCAACCTACTCTCTTTTCATTCAAGTCTTTGTTGAGGAGGAAGTCTTTAACTCCCACATGAGAAACCAGCAACTGAACCTTGTTGTTTGAAACTAGATGCTTGAATTTCTTCAAGCTTCTAATTACTACAAGAACATGATTTTTAATGAAAGAATATCTCACCTCATAATCCTCCAGGATTTGGCTGAAGAAAGCAATTGGCTGCTCATCATTGCTTTGTTCTACTGTACCAAAATTGCAGAAATAGTATCATCACCCCCAAATACATAGAGGATGATATCCTTGGAGAAATCTGGGTTGATGAGAGTTGGGGCTTGAGAGATGGATTCTTTGATTGCTTCAAAATTTCCTTTCCTTCTCCTATCCATTCGAAAGCCATGCTTTTCTTTAACATCTTGGTGATAGGATCAACAAGGGTTGCAAAATTTGGGACAAACCTCTGAACAAAATTTATTCTTCCCAAGAAACTTTGAAGGGCCTTCTTGTGGCTTGGCAATGGTAGTGCTCTTATGGCTTCAAATCTTTCTGGATCAATTGCTAATCCTTCTTTGGAGACAATGTGGCTAATGAGTTTTCCTTCATGGGCTAGAAAAATACACTTTTTAGGATTCAAGGATACTCCAAATCTTCTGCACCTTTGGAACACTTGTCTCAAATGAAAGAGACGGTCTGCTGCATTTTTGAAAAAACAATGATATCATCAAGATATATCAGCACAATGTTGTTAATCAAACCCTTGAACGCCATGTCCATTGCTCTTTGAAAGTAGCTCCAATGTTGGACAGACCCAAATGGCATTTTCCCGTATGCATAAGTTCCCCATTTGGTCAGCAAAGGTTGTCTTGAATTGATCCTCTTCTTTCACCATAATCTGATTGTACCCCAATAATCATCAAGTAGTGAAAACCTCTCGAGCCAAAGAACAACTTACAAAATCTGCTCCATAGAAGGAAGTGGATAATGATCCTTGAGAGATGCTCTATTCAAATCTCTCAAGTCAACACACAATCTGATTTCCCACTCTTCTTTCTAACTAGAACCAAGTTGGCTACCAACTAGAATGCTTGATAGGAATATGATTCTTGATTCTATCAACTTATTCAATTCCTTTCTCATGAGAGGCTCCATGTGTGGATTGACGGCCTTTGTTTTTGTCCCGATGGTTTTAGTACTTGGATCCAATTCAATGGTGTGTTGAGCTAACTTGGGATCAAACCTCCAAATCTTCATAGCTCCAAGCAAACACATCAGGGAATTCTCGACAAAGTCAGTATGAACTCATACCTTTATTACTCATTGTCACTTACCAACTCGAAGTGATTTGCCTTCTTCCACCAAGATGGACACTGAATCTTCTCCCTTGACTTGAATGTTTGCTTTCTCCTTCCTAAACTAATCATTAGGATTGAAAATGGACTCTAAAGTAATAAGTCCCTTTGGTAGTTTGTTGGTTCTCAGCTGTACCACTTGGTCACCATACTGCTGCTCCAACTTTTCCTGATTTTTAGCTGAGAACTCAGCCTCTTCTTGCAAGAAATGGATGATTTGCTGATCATTTTCAAACACTTGCCAACTTACATTGTTGTCTGTTACTGAAGGCCTCATAATCATGTGGATGTTTGGATGTACCTTGTCTTTTTGAATGCTTTCAACAATGTCAAAGGCTTCTCCAACTGCTGCAATCCTGTCAACAGCTTGGTTCTCTTTTCTAGGAATGGATTTTATGCCAAAGCCCTCAAAATCTTCAATGAGGTCCCACACCCTATTTTTGTAGCATTTGAGTAGATAATTCTTGACAGCATGCTTCCCCTTAACTTGGTTGATAATCAACTCACTCTCACCAAAGACTTGCAAGTTATTTATCCCTCTTTTGATTGACCAATGCAATCCTTGTATCAAAGCTTCATATTCAACAGTGTTATTAGAGCATGCAAACTAAAATCTGAAAGTTGAATAATAATTAACTCTGTGACATGAAACAAGCATAACTCCCCTCCTACACCTTTCTACTCCTTGATCCATCAAAAACAACTGCCATACCTCATTGTCATCCTTGTGGTCTGGCCTTGGTGATGCCAGAATAGGCTGATTTTCTTCATGACCGCAATAGACTCCTAGCTCGATTCTTCTATTTCTTAATAAGGATAAAAACATGCACCTTGTTTTCCCATTCATCAAGAGTTAGATCCGGGATGCTTCCTACCTTGATGTCGGTTCACGCATCAGTGCTTGATAATCCTCTTGATCAAACATTGAACAATTGGTATTGATCTGACTTGGAGTGTAAGGCTCACTGTGAAATTTTACAATAGGTTCAAATCTGATTGTGGCCTTGGTTCCATATCTTGTTTTGAACAACATGTGTGACCAATCAATGGATAAGTAGCCTCCTATTTTGGCTATGAAATCCCTTGATAAACATAGGGCAAAGAGTGGTGGAAGGTCTATTACTGAGACATCTTGTAAAACAACAACGTTGGGGCAGGCATGTAAGGTAAGACTCAAGTTTTTTATCACTCCAACTGTTGTTACTGTTGTCCCATCCAATTGCACCGCCCCCTTTGGATATGACTTCATACCGAATTCCCAACCGATCAATTATTTTCTTGGGAATTACTGAACTAATTTCCTTGGAATCAATCATGCAATTGTGTACTAATTGGTTTCTAATGATCAATGAAACATAGAATGGAGGGGGCTTTAGCATTTTACCTTGCTGTCCTCCATGATTCCCTTCTCAAGCCGGGCAACATTTTTGAGCACCTTTTCATGAATTTGGACTTGCTGACTTGAAACCGACTAGTCCTTCATGGCAGCTTGTAGCAAATCTCTTTGGCCTGGGATAGATAGTGATTCCCACATTGATATGTTTACATTAGTCTTCTTCATCTGATCAATGATGTTGAATGGAGATGAAGCATCTCTCTGCTATCCCTTGGCTTGCACATTCATTCCTTGTACATGGGCAAGAATAACAATGGCATTTGAGTTGGCATAGAGCTATTTTAGGCATCCTCTTGTGTGTTTGGAACTGAATTTTGTTTGCCAATAATTTGTGGAATAGTAGGAGGTTGTGGATTATTTGGAGCCAATGGCTGTTCTTCACCCAAATTCCTCCTTTTTGACCTTGTGTTGGCTACAACACTTTGGGAAACTATTTGATTCATGCCACAAAAGTCTTCTCGCCTAACAGCTTTACAACCGTGGTATCATTTGGAGCTGATTGCTACTGGAATGTTTCTTGTCATTGGTTATTTCCTTGACTACCTTCACCCTCCACACTAGTAGTTGTCACCATTAATGCTTGATTTAAGGAACTGTTGAAACACAAAGACTTGTTGTGAGGTTCATTACATGGGAAACACCAATCATACTCTTAAGCCATGTTGTTTTACACTGGCACTAATGCCTTAGAGGCAGATATAACATTGGGATTATAGGGCTGAAATGGTCTATTGGGAGGAGGTCTTGTTTGGTTTAAATTTACAACTAGATTGAGTTGTCTTTGAGGTTGGTATGGCTTCCTGTTAGGCTGAGCTTGAGGTTGGAAGGGAGGTATACAACCTTGGGCTTGCATTGCCTCTTGAGTGTAACTAGATCATTACCTAAATTTTGCAATTGCTTCATGACTTCTTGAAGTTCATTTGAGGCACTAGAAGATGAAGTAGAAGCTTCACCTAAATTCTAATTCCTAGGATTGGGAATAGGGGCTAAATTAGGCACTTGATTAGTATTTGGTCTCTCTAAACTTGGAAACAATGGCTTTGGAGGCCTAAGAGCTATCTTGCTAGCTTGAATCAAAAAAATTTCAGCTCTAATGGCAATGCTATAAGAAACAGGGATAGTTGTGCCTCCCATGGATTGAATTAACATAGAAATATCAGAATTTAAAGCTTTAAGGTAATATAGAAAAGCACCTTCTACTGCTGGCCTTACTGCCACTGGAATTCTCTCCCAAGTCATTTGAAATCTGAAGTTGAAGTCGATCACCACTCATTTGAAGCTCTCTTGATGGTTGTCAGCTGCTCCAAAAGGGACAAGTTGTCTCCCTTTTCTCCAAACTACTCATGGAGGGCTATACATAGTTGGTTCCAATTTTGGATAGAACCTCGGCAAGGCTCTTGAACCATCAGCAAATCTTTCCTTTGAATGAAGATGCCGTAATTTGACACAACATGCCTCTCATTGATCTCATGGGTTACACAAATGTTAGAAATGTCCTCGACATGATCACCGTGAGTGGTCTAATTCTCTCCAAAAAAGTATAGGATGTTCTTCAATGTTGCAACTGGGATTGGATTTTCTACATTGAGAGCAAGTGGGCTGCTACCAAAGAAATTGACATAGGGGTTGTTTTGTGCCATTCTCGATTGGCCTTAGAACCCTTGTTGATTGAATGAAAGGCCTACCAGTGGGAGGAGTTTATAGAGTTCTATTTGGTGGAGATGGAGACCTTTGAATTCTCCTCCCTCTTTTCCTTCTTCTTGAGATAACTACGATACTCAAACAACACCTCTTCTTCTCCAACTCTTGACCTTGTGTTGATTCTTCTCATGAGTTTTCGTGTCTTGCACCGCTAAAACAAGCTGATTCTTCTTCCTTGGATTCACCGATGTGTAATTTAGGGATCTTTTAAGAAATAAACTTGCAACAAATGCACATAAATTTTGTTGTAAAGAAGATGAATACCTCTAAGCTCCCACCAAGTGTGCCAAAACTATTGTTGCAAATCAACAAAGACTTCGGATGTTGATCAAACTTCTAGTTTGACATCTTGGACATCCAAAGGTGATTACACAACATTGAATCCTCTCCCCAAGTGTGGGACTCAGAAATGGGAGAGGAATCTCTATATTGGAGGCGATTCCTCAACTCCTCTTATCAGATATATCACTTACAAGTTGCAGAGGTTTGAATTCCTAGTTCCTACTCTAAATTCCAAGGGGACAAAGATAGGGAATGCAAGAAAATGAAGCTAATGCTAAAGAGGTGATGCACCAAAGGAGTCAGCAGACACACCGATGCTATAATACATACATAATACACAAGAAAACACAGCACAAAGCATGCACAAATTGCTCAAAATGTAATGAAAGATAAGGAAAACAATGGTAGATATATGAAAGGATTGAGGGAATTTTAATCACAGAGCATATATTAACATTTCAGATCCAATACAATGCATTACAGTGATCAAGAGGCAAAAAGGGTGCTGTATTACATGGAAAGGTAAATATTTCCACAAATTCTACCAAAAGGGAAGAAAAGGGAAGTTGCAGAGCTGAAAAGTGTCTCCCTTTTCCAAAAATGAACCCATTCTGGCTTTTACAGTGCAAACCACAACCCCAAGAGAGAGAAATGTGGGAAAACATGGGAGAGATTCAAACACCAACAAAAACATAGTAAAATAGCATGGGAATCCTTACAAGCCCATCCCCTGACATTTTTCGCCATGCTGGGAGAGAATGCAAGCCATTCTTCATTAAAAATGGTTGTTAAAATGTCATTTCATCCCATGACCATGTGCCGAGGTGTTTTTAAGTTTTATCTATCCAAAATCCATCAAAATGAAAAAATGACCACATAATCTTGTAGATAATTTCACCATCTTTCCATTGATATAAAGAACATGAAAAATTGAGCTCTAGATCGAAAGATATGTCCGTTTGAAATTTTAGGGCAAAACAAGGCCAAATCGGATTGGCAGGAAATTTTTTAAAAATTTCCTCTTTTTGGTCATTTGGAAAATTTTCTAAAAATTCCCCGCACTCTGCCATTCTAAGTTCCACATGGCATGATTTGATTGGGCGTGGGCCTTTAATATTTCATTTTCCATTATTTTTCCCTTTGGAAAATTTTCCAAAAATCCCCGCTCGGGTCGATGAGTTGAGGACATGTGGCAGCAGGTGATTCACCGTGGGCCTTTACTCCTGAATTTTTCATTGCTTTTTAACCATTTTTCTGACTTGGATATGTGGCAAAACCCCATTGGATGCGGGCTTACCCTTTGAATTTTCCTTGCAGGCTTGTCTTGATTTTTTTGGTTCCACCTGACACGTGGCGAGATTCCATTGGTTCACGCTGGGGTGATTTTTCCTTTGAAATTTCCTTCTTTTTCCTTTGGGAAAATTTCCCAAATTCTCCCTACCTTCTGCCAGTCCAAGACATGTGGCATAATTTCATTTTCTGTGGACCCTCCGCAAACATTTTTGCTCTTACACAATCCCTTTGGGAAAAATCTCAATCTTTCCCGCACTCCGCCATTCCAGTGCCCGGGGACACGTGGCCTGCTTCAATGGTTGGCAGGCTTGCAGCCAATAATGGTTGGCGGACTGGGACACTTAGTCAAATTTTCAATTTTTTCCCCTTGAACACGTGGCGAGATCCAATTGGATGGCGGGCCTGTGGGGTGAAATATCCCTTTTGAAATTTTGCCAAACACTTGGTAAAAAATCCAAGTCTTCCTTTGACCCCGCCACTTCCTTGGACACGTGGTGCCATTTCATTTGTTGCAGGCCTTTTAGGGGAAAATTTCCCACAAAAACTCTGCCAGGCCATAACTTCAAAAATACATGGAGTTAGGAGGAAAAATTTACCTTTCTGGAAAGCTGAGAAAGAGCTTTATTCAATGGTGCCATTTCCAGAAAGTTTTGAGTTCCTAAAAAATCAAAAAATTATGACAGAGGCACAAGAGAGGGAAGAATGAAAGGAGTTAGCCAAAAAATGAGCAAGGGTACATTTTGGATAACAGGGCCTTAGTTTCATTGTAGGCTCGTATTTGATATTTTGTTTTTCTCAGCACTTGGTGTTAGAACCTTGTGGGGTTCTGAGCTTATGTTCAAAGCTTGTATTTGACACTCGCATGGTATTCCATTATTGTGAAGTTTTTGACTTGTGTTGATTCTTTACTTGTAATGCAAGCTGGGTTTTGTTTTTTTAAAGGATATGTAAGGTTTAAATCCATCTTTGGATTGTCTATTCGATAAGGTCTTGAGAGTTTTTTTATGGTCAGAAGTAGACTGTTTAACTTCTTGTCGAAACTATTGTGGTACTTCTATTTTGGAGACTGTACCACCCTCTTCAAGCATGATAGGGCATGTGAAAATGAAGTGTTTTCCTTTTCTTCTCTACCCTGAGAAAACCCATGACCTGTGGAAGGCTTGACTGTTGTTGTAGAAGGATTAAGGGACTGGAATTATATCTTGTTATGGGTATTGATGATTTTAGTTCATTTAGAACAGTCGAGCAATTTTTAAAAGGGTTTATGGAATGTATTATTTACTTTCCTTCTTGTTTTTGATGTTGAAAAATCCTTACCTTTCATAATATTCTATTTGGAACTCAAGAGGCTTGTGGTAAATCTATTAATTCACGTTGGAAGAAGTTTGGGATAGTGCTTGTCTTAAATGAATTGTTTATTCTCTTACTCTCTACTAATATTTCATTGGATTCGTGGGTTTTATAGAATTTGAATATAAATCTATTATATTGTGTGTTGTACAAAAGGATACAGATATCACTGATCTGAATGCTTGGTATGTTTCTCTTATTCGGGTCATTTGAATTTTTTGTTGATGATTTGTAATGGGAATTCATTCTTTGGGTTGTGAGATGTAATAACCCTTGTAATCTTTTACTTTTGGAGGATTTCTACTACTTTATGGTTTGTTTGATTGAACCTACAATTTTTAAAAAGAGAATTGAATTTGATCTCTTGGGGACAGTTACTGTTAGGGACTATACTATTGTGAAGTTTGTTCTGAGTTTTGAATTGAACTTAAGTTTGGTGAATGGAAATAGGTAACCAGTTGTAAGATTTGTGATGGAAAGTTGTAGTGTGCATTCTTTGACTATGCATTTAGTTTTTGGTTCTCTTTTGGGAATTAGTTAAAGAATTTCTAAGCTTGAATTAGATAAGGGATTTCATTTCATATTATAAATGAAATGAAATATGGATTGGGTCATTTTCTATTTGAGATCCTTTTTCTGTTGACTGTATGAGTTCATTGACTGAACTTCTCTTTAATTGACTCTCTTCTGAGATGGAAACTTCTTGGATGGTTTAGATAAGAAATTTAAACTGTTGAGTCTAGTTAGGATTTGTGGACAGTCTAGTTTTAGACCTTTGAATTATATCTACTAACATATAGACTCTCGTATATAGACTGTTTTGTTTCCTAATCTTCTTGGATTGAATTGGGATTCTTGTTTAGTTGTTGTCTCTTTATTTATGGACTCCTCTATGGTTATATTTGGACTGAGGTAGTGTTGTGTGTTCTAAACCTGATTCTATCCTTAAGATGATGTGTGTAGAGGGAATAAGTATGTATTGATTCTCTTCTTTTTTTTATATGGAAAGATGAAGCATATTAATATGAGCTATGCTATAACTAACCTATTTTGCTGCTTGGGAAAGTTAAATGTGTATTCTATTCTTATGGAATTATGAAACAATTGGATGATAAAACTTGTTGTCTATTTTGAAGTAATTGATAGGATCAATTAAACCTTGTGATATAATTCGATGTTGTGGATTATATTAGGTTATTTTCTTAAAAGTGAATTCATACTCTTTTATGGTACTTCTTTTCTGGATGTTTTACTTATGATTGTTTATATCATGTATATATATTGTTTCATTAAAGCAGAGTTGTTTAATAGAAAAATTAGTGGAATTAAATTTACTTTAATGATTAGTTCTTATCATGCTTAGTTCATTGAACTAACTAACCAAAGCTAGAAATTTTTGTAGATGGACATTGTAAGTGATAAAAGAAGACAAGAAATTTCATGATGTATTGGTTTATTTAATTCTAGATCTTATGTAAAGAGTTTTGAATCATTTTTGAGATGTATTGGAAAAGAAAAGTGTTGTTATTTTAAGATCTTAACTATGATTGACATGCAGAATGTCTGAATTGTATTGTTTTGTAAATGTATATTTCAAATCATGAATTGAAGGGTTTTGTGTTTGACTCAAATTTTTGATGTGAATTATTTGATACTTGAATGTTGGAATTAATAGTGATATCTTGTCAGTATTCCTTATATCTATTTATATACTATTGTTGTTAACAAATGTTGAGTAGGATTAAGGAGATGATATAATCTCCCCTATTATAATGAACTTGTTAATTTGTAAAATATGTTGTTCTTTAACTACAAAACTAAAGTTTAATAATGAAATATGCATGGGACATATAATTAAACTATGTGTAATGAATGATAAAAAGGTTATGAGGAACCTAACATTTAACAATGTAGAGGAAGACTCTTCTCTCCAAAAGAACGCAAGATAAAAAGAATAGTGGTTGTGATTCTTAATCTTTATAACATCGTTTATAAAGTAAACAATAGCTAAATCTAGGTGGATGTCACACTTGATTTAGACAACTAATTTGCATTAGGAATTAAACATTGATGTTTGCTGCCCTATATGGGATAACTTCTTGTTATGCCACGTTAATGAACAATAATGCAAACATGGATTAATGAAGTTCTCCTTATCTAATTAAGATAAGTATGGGTAAAGAACTTAATAGATGTTAGGATTAGGGGTAGGCATGGTTGTTGTAATCCAAATCTTAAATCCAATTTAATTATGATTAATGACCACTAAGGGGGTATGTACATCTTGATGAATCACTTCTAACAGATGTTGGCATATGCCAACTATAGGATTGTACCCATGAGAAGTACAAGGACTTCTCGAGGATACAGTGTTGTAATTGACATGTGGAAACACCCTTATGTATTTTTTCATCTAGATTTATGCACATGTACACTTGAACTTAGTTTCTCTCTAGGTCAAGTTAGTAGCATGTTTTGGATAGGTGGTAGCTTTCAAAGACTCAAGGTACCTCGGCACATCTGGTTGACTTAGGTCAACCGAGTATGCCCATATATCCTAAGTCATCGTGAGCATCTTCCTATAATAGATTATGTTTCTAACCTACACTAGGGTTAAACCTTGGGCAAGTGGATTGATAGTAGTCGTAAAATACCATTCTAGATAATAGAAGAGTGAGGTTAAGGATGTATTTTAGAATGATGAGTGTGCCATCTAGGAATAGTAACATGAACAATATGTTGAAAATATTTGGCCAAAGTATCACAAGCTATTAGTTGCATTGTCCTATGTCACCTAGTTTAAAGTAACGTGATGTCAGATTAATATTGGTAACAAATATTTAGATAGGTTCTTTAAATAGATCACTCAATACTCGAATAGGGTAGGAGAACCAAGTATATGTGGTATACATAAAGTATTCTATACTTTAAGTTAACATGAGAGATCAGTTGGTAACCAAGTCATGGAATGAGAGATCGGTAGCATACCGAGTCATTACATCTACATATGGTTATTTTTATGAGATTGATTGGCATGGAATGTGTGTTATAAATGATGTTTTATTTAGAATAGAGAAAATTATGTTTTAAAACAATTTCCTTGTTTCTAAAGTATTAAAATGGGAATTTTACATCTTTGTATCGAGCTAAAGGTTGCATGATATTGGATCTATTGTGTCCATAATTTGATGAAACTTAATTTTTCTTGTTAATAGAAAATGGTTAGAACAAGAGGAAATGTTGTAAATTATACTTCATTTGAGGAAGGAGCAGCAACTACCCAGAAAATCGATGAGATCCTTGCTGCCCTGTTTGACACAAGAGATCATTTGGTTGTACTTGAACAAAGTAATGGGCAATGAGGAGGAAGAAGATGCTGATAAAAATAATCAGCCACCTCCTGGGGACAACACCAATGTAGGTGTTGATAATAACAATGTGAACATACCTGATCAGCCTGAGAACAAAAAGGCTAGGTTGGTAGCTAAACTCACTAATGATATAAAAAGGATAAGTCCACCCAAGTTTGATGGCACCACATTAGGAGATGGGGCTAAGAATTGGCTTAGCAAAATGGAGAAATACTTTACAATAAGGAATTTCTTAGAAGAAACAAAGGCGATATGGGGAGCATATCAGCTTTCCCATGAGGCATCTTCATGGTGGGATAGCCGTAAGGCTGAGTTAAACATTGATGAAACTAATATCACATGGGATCAATTTAAAGGTTACTTTAGGCAATGTTGGCTACCGTAACTTTATTATGATCAGAAAATGACTAAATTCTAGAACTTAGCTCAAGGAAAGCTAACTATAACTGAGTATTGGGAGTGGTTTACTAAACTCCTTAAGTATGTACCTCAATACCAAACTGATGAGAAGTTTAGGATATGGAAATTCATCATGGGATTGAATCCCATTATAGGAGGAGAGGTGGATGTTCACAGCCCAACCATGATGGAAGGGGTTGTTGAAAAGGCCATAAGGTAGGAACAAAAATTGAAGGAAATTTCTACTCATAAGGAGGAAGTAAGGAAGAAAATCCCCAACTCCTCTTCATCATCTCTTACACCTAAGAAAGAACCATGGAAGAAATTCGGAATGAAAAGTAAGTTTTCATCTGATACTAATAAGAAAGCAACAACAAACAAGTTTGTTGGAAATGCATGGAATAACTTTTCAAGAACAATAATAATGAGACAGAAGTCCGATGGGGGTCAGAATGATAACTCTAGGGCTAGAAATAAACCCGAGCCTAGGAAAGGACTTGTAGGAGGCTATTATAACTATGGCAAAGATCATTACGTAAATCAATGCCCTTTGAAAAAGGACAATCGTAATCAACAACACAAGATACACACTACAGTAGATGACAAACAAAATGAGAAATAGGCCACACCTATAGAAGTTCGGGTAAGTTATTTGGTTTACCTATAACTATTCTTTTTGACACTAGAGCTACTGAATGTTTTATTTCTAGTAAATTAGCATCAAAACTAAAAATAAAAGCTAGAAACATGGATAAAACATGGATTGTACAGTATGGAAACAATGCTATTCATACTTGTTAGTATGTGTCTTTTTGGAGTAGTCCTTGATTTACCTAACTTTTCCACTGAAGTTGATCTTTATGTTGCACCTTTGGGGTCTTATGATGTAATCATAGGTGTTAATTGGTTAGCAAAACATAAGGCTAAAGTGGACTATTTTGAAAAACACATTAGTTTTTAGATGACCTATAGAAAATAACAAAGATTCAGGGTGTGAAATGTGAGATTTCTATTAGAAAATTGTCAGCTATGCAACTTAAAAAGGCCAAAAATAAGGTTTTACCTTATATGTAGTAAAAATTGTAGAAACAACTGAAAAGAACAATGATGTTATGGAATGATATCCGTTGTTACACAAATTCAAAGGACGTATTTCGGAAGAATTGCTAGGTCTTTCACCCAAAAAGGAGTTTGATTTCACAATATAGATCAAGCCCGAACCGAACCTATTTCTAAGGCACCAAACCGAATGACTACTACAGAGTTAGTAAAGCTTAAGGCTCAGCTTGCAAGAAATTTTTCTAAAGGTTTGATTAGACCAAGTGTTTCACCTTGGGAGAACCTGTAATTTTGTGAAAAAAAGGATGGAACACTTATATTGTGCATTGATTACAAAATGTTAAACAAAGCAACAATCAAGAATAGATACCCACTCCTAGGATTGATGATCTATTTGATCAAATGCATGGAGGATCAATATATTCTAAGATATATCTTTGATCCGGATATCATAAATTGTGGATTAAGGATGAGGTCATTCATAAAATAGCTTTTAGAACAAGGTATAGACATTATGAGTTCACGGTTTTACCTTTTGGATTAACAAATGCACCTGCAACATTTATGAACGTAATGAATAATATCTTTTAAGAATACTTGGACAAATTTGTGCTTATATTCTTGGATGATATTCTCATATATTCTAAAAGTATTGATGAACACCATGAGCATTTGAAGATAGTTTTGGAAATTTTGAGAAAGAGACGGTTATATGGTAAGTTGTCTAAATGTTATTTCTATGACAGATAAAGTACACTATTTGGGACATGTAATAAGTAATAATGGAATTTCTGTAGATCCTTCTAAAATTGTAGCTATAACTGAGTGGCCTACACCAAAGAATGTACATGAAGTTAGAAGCTTCATGGGGTTTGTTGGCTATGATAGAAAGTGTGTAAAATATTTTTCTAAAGTGGCTGCACCAATAACTTCTTTACGAAGAAGGATAAAAAGTTTGTTTGGAGTGAGAAATGTGAAATTACATTCAAAACTTTGAAGGAATAGTTAACCTCAACACCTATTCTAGCAAAGATTTATATCCTAACGGAGATTTTATGGTGGTAATCGATGCATCGGGTGAAGGTCTAGGAGGTATTTTGTTACAAAATGATCATGTCATAGCTTACGAAAGTAGAAAACTAAAGTTACATGAGTTGAATTATGTTCCACATGATTTAGATATTTCTGCCATTGTACATGCATTGCAAGTTTGGAGGCATTACCTACTTGGTAAACCTTTTGAATTGAAAACCCATCATCTTGAGCTAAATTATATCTACACTCACCAAATCTTAATGCAAGACAATCAAGGTAGTTAGATTTTCTGTCTCAATATGATTTTGACATCAATTATATCAAGGGTAAAGAATATAGAGTGGCTGATACTCTAAGTCATAGGAAGCACATTTCTGCGCTTATAACATTGAGATCTCAATTCAAGAATGAAGTAAAAAGTGTTATGGAATTCGATTCTTATTTTCAGCAAGTAAAGACAATGATTGTTGCAGATCATAATGATTTGAGGTATAAAGTTTTCACTTCGATAATGAAGGAATCTTAAGATTTGAAAACAAGCTATACATACCTTCACTAAATGATTTAAGAAAGAAATTATTAGCAGAATTTCACAATTCACATTTTTCTAGACACCCTGGTATTACAAAGATGCTTGCTGATATAAAATAACAATATTTCTGGAAAGGAATGAAAAAGGATGTTATTGATTTTGTGACACATTGCCTTGAATGTCAATGTGTTAAAGTGGAACATATGCACCCAACCAGTTTATTGTATCCTCATAGCATACCGCAGTACAAATGGCAAGTGATAAGCATGGACTTTGTACAAGGGTTGCCTATGTCAAGAAATAAACATGATGTTATTTTAGTAGTTGTTGATAAAATAACAAAGGTAGCACATTTTATTGTTGGTAATCTGAAGGATGATTCTCTTGTGTTAGCTAAAAGATTTGTACATGAAATTTTCAGATTACATGGAGTACCTGAATTAATCATATCGGATAGAGATCCTAGAATGACGTCAAGATTTTGGAAAACACTTAATGCAGCTCTAGGAACTAAGTTGAATTTTAGTTCTACGTATCATCCGGAAATGGATGGACAAACTAAAAGGGTTAATTAATTTAGAGGATATGTTAAGAATGTATTATATGGACCAGCAAAGACAAGTGGGAAGAGTACCTTCCACTAGTTGAGTTTGCATATAATAACACATATCATGCCTCTCTTAAGATGACACCTTTCGAAGCATTATATAGAAGAAAATTCAGAACCCATGTTAGTTGGGACAACATTGAGGATAGAGAGGTAATTGGACCTGAAATTCTTACTAAAATGGAACAACAAGTTAAAATGATTTGTGAGCGCTTGAAAGAAGTAGCAGATAGGAAAAAGAGTTATGCTGATTTAAAGTGGGTTGACAGGAAATTTGAACTTGGTGAGAAAGTCTTTCTTTGGGTTAAACCGAAAAATATCTCTATAAATTTTGGCAAGGCTGCCAAGTTATCACCTCATTATGTGGGACCTTTTGAGATAGTTGAAGTAATCAACCCTATAGCTTATTGTTTAGCATTACCTCTTTCTTTGTCATGAATGCATGATGTTTTCCATATTTCTTTGCTTAAGAAATACATTTCAGATTTATCACATGTGTTAAATTGGAATTCCTTGCAATTCCAAGACCCAGAAATAATCATTGTTAAACCCATACGAGTGTTGGAAACTCGCCAATTGCATTTAAAAAATCATGAGATAAGTCAATGTAAGGTCCAAAGGGGACCAATTTAATGAAGAAAATACAACCTGGGAAAACCTGGATGATATGAAAACTTCTTTTCCATATTTATTTGATCATAATTGATCGGATGAATGATAAAAATATTGTGATTTTATCTTTATATGAAAATAAGTATGCCGGTTATGGAAAAACAACTATGTGAATGCTGATTTCTGGAACTTTAAATTTGGATTTTGTTGCAAACATATGTTATGAAAGTGAATAAATTGATTATCCTGAATGCAATGATTAAAATGAGATAATCATCGGGACGATGATTCTTTTTAGGAGGGAAGTATGTAACACCTTGAACAAACTGTTATATTTCTCTTTGCATTACAAGTGTTGGCATGTGATTTTCTTAAATGAGGTGTGTTTCCTTGATGGTTGAAAATCATGCTTGTTATGGATAAATCATCTCTGCTCTTGGATTCATTGGACTGAAATGATATGGCTTTTAGGAATCCATTTTCACTTCTTGTTGATAAGCTGCAATCATATTTTTAGAGTTGAAAACTTATCTCTTTTGACTGACTCATCCTTGGATCAATTTCAGTGATCCAAGGAATGTTTTAAATCTTCTTAATAGACTAAATGGTAAACTGACATTCATTGGTTAAGAAACATAACAGACTGAACTTGTGTTTGTCGTAAATTCTTTATTATCTTGAAAGATCGTCCCTGCATTATGTTGTGTGTTGTGCTTGGCTCTTCTTGATTGACCTTTGTAGGGCACTTAATGGCGTTAAGGGAAATAGAAACCTACTTCAAGATTCTTGAGAAAGAGAGAATATAAATGTGTCCTATATATAATAAGGTCTATCTTAATAGGATTTAAGACTCAGGTAAATTTTCCTAACTCTTTCTACGCCACTCTACATGGGATGATATCCTAACCTAAGTTGTTAATACAAATTAGTATGAAATGAAATAACCTAAGGGATGCTAAGTTATTTCTAACCTATTGCCTAAACTATTTGGTTAAGCTATGTTATAACCTAAGGTGGCAATCTATTTGAAGGTTATATCCTAAGGTTATACTTTTAAATTAACCTAAGATCTAACCTAAGAAAATTGTATCTATCCTAAGCTAATGGGGTATGAAAGGGAACCTATGGGTCGATTGGTAAGTGGGAGCTAAGTGGTGGTTCCTAAGCTATTAATGAGATGTGATTTTGATTTAATAGGGTAGAGTACTACTAGACTTGGTAATTACATGGAAATTTAGTGGAACCTACGTGGAGGCATCACTAAGTTTGGAAATGCATGTTGAAGTTCAATTTGGTCTCACCAACTTTGGATGGTGGTGGTAAGGAGAGATAGGTGGGAATATGCAATTTAATGTCATTAATTCACCTCGGTTTTGGTGAGCAAACCATCTTGAAGGCATGCTAGTAGATTTTTTGGGGGTTGTTTTGTTTTGCATGCTTCACGATTTTTTCTCTGCATGGAGCTATCTGGTTCTTCAAACCAACAGTTTGATCTGCACTTTGTGGCTATTTTTTATTTCTCTGATCTATTTTTGATTCGAGGAAAGTATATGAGGCATTGTGGAAAAATATTATTGTTGGTTGATCTTGCTTGGAGAAGAAGAGGTGTTGGAAACTCGGCTGGAAGTCTTCTTCAAATCAGCAGAGGCACTATCAGGCATGATAGGCTCTACCCATTAATATTTCTTGCTTTCTTCTAAATGATTCATTAAAACAATTCTACTCACTTTGGAGATATATTTTTACATGATGTGTTTGGTTATTTACTTGCATGCTTTCATGAAATCTATGTGGTTTTGGAATGTGAATCCTTTGCTATTAATGGTAGTTTTTGGGAACTTTCTCTATACTAGTGATTAGTGGTATTCATGCAAATTTGTATTGAAGCTTTGTAACTTGTACTTGAAGCTCTGAAATTTGTATTTGAAGCTCTATAGCTTGTATTCAAAGCTTTGTTTCTTGCATTCGAGACTAATGTTGAATGAACTGGCTTGTTTCTTGTTTGGTTATGAATCTCTATTTAGTCTTGTGTTTCGTTGAGCTTATAGTGGAGCTTCGTGGTTGTTCTAAGCTTGTGTTGAAGCTTCGTGATTTTATTTGAGCTTTTAATGGGACTTCATGTAGTTCTGGACTGAGCTAGAACTTGGTATAGATCTGAACCTTTGGTTGAATATTTGTATTCAACACTATACTCGTATTCAGTTCTTATGAATACTAAACTTACTATTGAGTTATTGAGTTTTGATCAGTACTTATGCTCTGAACTGGAGTATACTTATTCTTTTTGGAGTTGAAAATGCTTGAACCTGTAATAGAGCATTGGTGTATATTCTGAGCTTGTATTTAGGGCCTTGGTTTTGTTGTAGGCTCGTATTTGATCTTGTGTTTGTCTGAGCTGATGTTAGAGCCTTATGGGGTTCTGAGCTTATGTTCAAGCTTGTATTTGACACTATACAGGTATTCCATTATTGTGAAGTTTTTAACTCGTGTTGATTCTTTACTTGTAATGCAAGTCTGGGGTTTTGTGGTTTTAAGGAGTTGTAAAGTTTAAATCCATCTTTGGATTGTCTGTTCGATAAGGTCTTGAGAGTTTTGTTATGGTCAGAAGTAGAATGTTTAACTTCTTGTTGAAAATATTGTGGTACTTCTATTTTCGAGACTGTACCGCCCTCTTCAAGCATGAAAGAGTGTGTGAAAATGAAGTGTTTTCCTTTTCTTCTCTACCCTGAGTGAACTCGTGACATATGGAAGGCTTGACTGTTATTATAGAAGGATTAAGGGACTATAATTATATCATGTTATGGGTATTGATGATTTTAGTTCGTTTGGAACAGTCGAGCAATTTTAAAAGGGTTTATGGAATTTATTATTTACTTTCCTTCTTGTTTTGATGTTGAACAAATCCTTACCTGTCATAATATTTTAGCTAGAACTCAAAGAGGCTTGTGGTGAATCTGTTCAGTCATGTTGGAAGAAGTTTGGGACAGTGCTTGTCTTAAACAAATTGTTTAGTTTTCTTACTCTCTTCTGATCTTTCATCTGATTCGTGGGTTTTAATAGAATGTTGAATATAAACCTATTATACTATGTGTTGTATGAAAGGATACAATATCACTGATCTGAATGCTTGGTAATGTTTCTCTTATTTGGGATTGCAAACTACTTTCTCATTTGCATTTTTTGTTGATGATTTGTAATGGGAATTCAGTCTTTGGGTCGTGAGATGTAATGACCCTTGTAATCTTTTACGATTGGAGGATTTCTACTCCCTTATGGTTTCATTGATTGAACCTCCAAGTTTTAAAAAGAGAATTGAATTTGATCTCTTGGGGACAGTTACTATTAGGGACTATACTGTGAAGTTCGTTTTGAGTTTTGAATTGAACTTAAGTTTGGTGAATGCAAATAGGTAATCATTGACTATTGACTATGCATTTGGTTTTTTGTTCGCTTTTGGGAATTAGTTAAAGAATTTCTAAGCTTGAATTAGATAAGGTATTTCATTTCATAGTATAAATGAAATGAAATATGATTGGGTACTTTTCTACTAAGATCCTTTTTTTGTTGACTGTATGAGTTCATTGACTGAACTTCTCTTTAATTAACTCTCTTCTAAGATGGAAACTTCTTGGATGGTTTAGATAAGAGATTTAAACTGTTGAGTCTAGTTAGGATTTGTGGATAGTCTGGTTTTAGACCTTTGAATTATATCTACTAACATATAGAAGTTAGTAGGACTCTCAGTTAGACTATTTTGTTTCCTAATCTTCTTAGATTGAATTAGGATTTTTGTTTAGCTATGTTGTCTCTTTATTTATGGACTCCTCTATGGTTATATTTGGACTGAGGTAGTGTTGTGTGTTCTAAACCTGATTCTATCCTTAAGATGATGTGTGTAGAGGGAATAAGTATGTATTGATTCTCTTTTTTGTTTATATGGAAAGATGAAGCATATTAATATGAGCTATGTTGTAACTAACCTCTTTTTCTACTTGGGAAAGTTAAATGTGTATTCTATTCTTATGGAATTATGAAACAATTGGATGACAAGACTTGTTGTATATTTTGAAGTAATTGATAGCATTAATTAAACCTTGTGATATAATTCTGATGTTGCAGTTATATTAGGTTATTTTCTTAAAAGTGAATTCATACTCTTTTATGGTTCTTCTTTTACTGGATGTTTTACTTATGATTGTGTGTATGATGTATATTAATTGTTTTGTTAAAGTAGAGTTGTTTAATGGAACAATTAGTGGAATGCACTTTACTTTAATGATTAGTTATCATAATGCTCATTTTATTGAATAGACCCGTGCTAGAAATTTTTGTAGATGGACATCATAAGTGATAAAAGAAGACAATAACTTTTATGATGCATTGGATTATTTAATTTGGGATCTTATGTAAAGAGTTTGAATCATTCTTGAGATGTATTGGAAAAGAAAAGTGTTGTTTTTTTAAGATCTTAATTATGATTGACATGCAAAATGTCTGAATTGCATTGTCTTGTAAATGTATATTTTAAATCATGAATTGAAAGGTTTTGTGTTTGACTCAAATTTGTGATGTGAATTCTTTGATACTTGAATGCCGGAATTAATAGTGATATCTTGGCAGTATTCCTTATATCTGTTTATATACTATTGTTGTTAACAAATATTGAGTAGGATTAAGGAGATAGTATAATCTCCCCTATTAAAATGAACTTGTTAATTTGCAAAATATGTCATTCTTTAACTACACAACTATAGTTTAATAATGAAATATGCACAAGACATACAATTAAACTATATGTGTAATAAATGATAAAAAGGTTATGAGGAACCTAACATTTAACCATGTAGAGAAAGACTCTTCCTCTCCAAAAGAATGAAAGATAAAAAGAATAGTGGTTTTGATTCTTAATCTGTATAACTTCATTTATAAAGTAAACACTAGATGAATCTAGGTGGATGTCACACTTGATTTGGACAGCTAAGTTGCATTAGGAATTAAATGTTGATGTTTCACCCTGTTTTAGGATAACTGCTTGTTATGCCATGTTAATGAACAATAATGCAAACATGGATTAATGAAGTTATCCTTATCTAATTAAGATAAGTATGAGTAAAGAACTTAATATATGTTGGCATATCTATTTATATACTATCATTATTAACAAATATTGAGTAGGATTAAGGAGATAGTATAATCCCCCTATTATAATGAACTTGTTAAATTGCAAAATATGTCATTCTTTAACTACACAACTATAGTTTAATAATGAAATATGCATGGGACATACAATTAAACTATATGTGTAATGAATGATAAAAAGGTTATGAGGAACCTAACATTTAACCATGTAGAGGAAGACTCTTCCTCTCCAAAAGAATGAAAGATAAAAAGAATAGTGGTTGTGATTCTTAATCTTTATAACTTCATTTATAAAGTAAACACTAGCTGAATCTAGGTGGATGTCACACTTGATTTAGATAACTAAGTTGCATTAGGAATTAAACGTTGATGTTTTCTACCTTATTTTGGGATAACTACTTGTTATGCCATGTTAATGAACAATAATGCAAACATGGATTAATGAAGTTCTCCTTATCTAATTAAGATAAGTATGGGTAAAGAACTTAATAAATGTTGGAATTAGGGTTAGGCATGGTTGTTGTAATCTGAATCTTAAATCCAATTTAATTATGATTAATGACCACTAAGGGGGTATGTACATCTTGATGAATCAGTTCTAACAAATGTTGGCACATGCCAACTATAGGACTGTACCCACGATAAGTCCTGGACTTCTCGAGGATATAGTGTTGCAGTTGACATGTGGCAACACCCTTCCGTATTTGTTCATCTAGATTTATGCACATCTAGACTTGAACTTAGTTTCTCTCTAGGTCAAGTTAGTAGCATGTTTAGGATAGGTGGTAGCTTTCAATGACTTATGGTACCTCGACACATCCGATTAAATTAGATCAACCGATTATGCACATATACCCTAAGTCATCGTGAGTGTCTTCCTATAATAGATTATGTTTCTAACCCAAGCTAGGGTTAAAATATGGGCAAGTGGATTGACGGTAGTTAGTAAAGACCATTTTAGATAACAAAAGAGTGAGGTGAATTATGTATTCCAGAATGATGAGTATGTCATCTAGGAATAGTAAAATGAACAATATGTTGAAAATATTTGGCCAAAGTATCGCAAGCTATTGGTTACATTGTCCTATGTTACCTAGTTTAAAGCAACATGATGTCAGATGAATATTGGTAATAAATATTCAAATAAGTTCTTTAAATAGATCAATCAGTACCCATAATATGGTAGGAGAACCAAGTATACGTGGTACACATAATGTATTCTATACTTTAAGTTAACATGAGAGGTCAGTTGGTAACTGAGTCATGGAATGAGAGATCAATAGCATACCAATTCATTACAGATGCATATGGTTAATCTGTTATGAGATTTATTGTCATGGAATGTGTGTTCTAAATGATGTTTAATTTAGAATAGAGAACATTATGTTTTAAAAAAAAATCCTTTGTTTCTAAAGTCTTAAATGGGAATGTTTCATGTAAATAATTTCACTCTGGAGGAAACATGATTTACCTTTGGGAGGAGTAGAAATAGCTACATAATCAGTAGCCTTAGTCTCAAATATATCAAGGAATAGTATGGAATGTTTGGAAAACATCAGTGACGAGGAGTTTAACCAATAACAAGATAAGTATCATAACTTTTCTTACTGTCCTTAATGCAGTATTATTTCTCAAGGGAACTTTAGAGACATTACTGCATATCATATGTTGTTACCACATTCATGTCCAATAAACACCCTAATGGAACCTTTTCAAAAAATCAGTTCATCACACACTGGAACCAAACAAATTGAGATTCAACCAGGTAAAATTTTGAACATTAACAACTAGTTGGAAAATGATCAAGAAGCTAAATTGTTTGATGTCTTGAAAGGTCATACTAGATATTTTTCTTGGGAATATAAAGACATGAAAGGAATCCATCCAAGTATTTGTACCCATCACATTTATACTGAAAATGTTAAACTAGTTAGGAAACCTCAGAGAAGGATCAACCCAGCCTTGAGGGACATAGTCAAGCAGGAAATTGAAAAGCTATTACAAGTAGGATTTATCTACCCCATCTCAGATAGTCAGTGGGTGTATCCTCTTATAATTATGCCTAAAAATAATGGAAAATGGAGAATTTTTGTTGATTATAGGGAATTGAACAAAGCTACACTTAGATATTATTTTCCCTTACCATTCACATATCAAGGTTTATAAAACCTTTTAGATAACCAATATTTTTCCTTCCCGGATGGATTTAGTGGATATAATCAAATTAGAGTAGCTACGAGGATCGGGAAAAAAATACCTTTACTTTTCCATGGGGTACCTTTTCCTATAGGGTATTGCCATTTGACTATGTAAAACTCCAGCAACTTTGCAAAGGGATGTACTAGCAATTTTTGTAGATCTAACTAATGATTGTGTGGAGATATACATGGATGATTTTACTATGCATGGAGAAACATTTGATGATGCCTTGAAAATTTTGGACAAAGTATTAAAAAGATGTGAGAAACACCATTTGTCTCTTAGTGATGAGAAATGTTTGATGATGATTAATGAGGGAACAATACTAGGACACCACATTTCAAAAAGAGGAATTCAAGTTGACCAAGACAAAATCAAGATTATTTCAGACTTACCTGTTCCTCAAACCCCCATGGATATCAAGTCATTCTTAGGACATGTTGGATACTATAGGCATTTTATCAAATATTTTAGTAAAATTATTGCCCCCATGTTTGGTTTGCTTACCATGGATTGTGAATTTCATTGGGATGAAAAGTGTCAACATGATTTTGAAGAGATTAAAGAAAAATTAATCACTACCCCAATATTAAGAGGACCTAATTGGGAGAAACATTTTCACATCCAAATAGATGCCTCAAATAACTCAATTTGTGTAGTTTTGGGATAGAAGGATGAAGGTAAAATGTATGCTATTTACTACCTTAGTAAAAATATTACTCCCACTGAAAGAAATTACACCACCACTAAAAATAATTTCTTGTTGTGATTTATGTAATTAATAAGTTCAGACATTATATTATAGGGTACAAAATATTTATACATATAGATCACTCAAAAATTAGATACTTAATGAACAAACTAGTGGTTGGAGGTAGGATAATCAAATGGTTATTACTTTTACAATAATTTGATATTACCATTGTGGATAATCTAGGAAAATCTAATGTGGTAGCTGATTTCTTGTCAAGATTAACCACTACATGGGAGCAAGATCTAGTTAAGGACAACTTTCCAGATGAACAATTATTTTCTATTTCAGCTGATACACCATGGTTTGCTGATAGGTGAATTATCTTGCAACAGGAAGTTTCCTCCTTGTTTTACTAAGAAAAAATGAAAAGTTTAATTAGAACCATTGCACAATTTAAATGGTTAAATGGAATATTATGTAAATGTGGTCTCGATTTGGTTTTATGCGGTGTGTGAGAGAAGATGAGATCTTTGACAGACTTGGGGCATGTCATGATGAACCAAGTGGAGGACACTTTTCAGTGAAAATAACAACCCACAAAATACTTGGCATTGGCTATTATTGGTCATCTTTGTATAAAGATGTGAATAAATACATCAAGCAGTGTGATCCTTGTCAAAGGATGGGACAACCAACTTTCACTAGTGAAATTCCTCTATAACCTCAAGTGGTGATTGAACCATTTGAAAGGTGGGGGCTGGATTTTGTTGGTCCTTTTAGTCCTCCTTCACAAGGAAAAGAGCACATTCTTGTATGTACTGATTATGTAACAAAGTGGGTAGAGGTGTAGGCTTTAACAAATGCTAATGAAGATGTAGTTTTTGATTTCCTTTGGCACAAAATTATGATGAAGTTTGGTGCACCAAGAAGTATAGTTTTAGATTAAGGCACATAGTTCATGTCCAATATTATCTAGGCATTCAAAATGTACTATTAGGTCAATCATAGAAATTCATTTCCCTATCACCCACAATAAAATGGACAAGTAGAAGTGACAAATAGGGATTTGGAAAACATTATCACTAAAACAGTTGAAGTAAGTAGAAGAGATTGGGTGAAAAGACTACTTGAGGTAGTTTGAGCTTATAACACAACTTGAAAGACTACAACAAGGTTATCATCATATGAGTTAGTATATGGGAATAATACCTTGTTACCCATTTAATTTGAACTACAAACATTGAGGACAACAACTAAAGTGGGTATTGAATTGGTTACAACACAAAAGGAAATAATTCTACAACTCAATGAGTTGGACGAGGTGAGATTGGAAGCACTTCAATAGACACAAATAGTCTAAGACCAAAGAAAGTAGTGATATGATACACATATGAAGGAAAGGAAATTCAAGATAGGAGATTGAGAATTACTTGTTTGATTCTAAGTACCAATAATTCACAGAAAGTTGAGAACTAGGTGGTTAGGACCTTATCGATTGAGTAGATATATGAAAATGACTCTATTAAGCTAATTCCCATTGATTGCAGTAGAAGGAAACTTTTTTCAACAGACATAGGATAAAATTCTATAGGAAGCCTCCTATCAGGATGAATTCTTGAAGAAAATTGAAGAAAACAAGGAATTTGATCATATGAAAGAACCTTGTTCTTCCAAAATGATCAAGTAATTAGATGCAAGGATTTAAAATAAAGGGAAGGGAATAAAAACAAGCAAATGGCATTCTTTTCCCCAAAATAATAAATAAATAAATAAAAATAAAATCAAAAAATAAAGGGAAGGGAATGAAAACTAGCAAATGGCATTCTCTTCCCCAAAAAAATGAAAAAATAAAAATAAAAAGGAAGGCAATGAAAACTAGTAAATGGCATTCTCTTCCCAAAATAAAAATTTCTCTCAAAAGGCCAATTGAAAACTAGAAATGGCGGTTGGTCTCATCAATAAGTGGCTAATTCAAATAAAATGAAATTCTTAATAATTCCAATTGTCTTTTCTAACCATTTTTATTTTTCACTTTTTTAGAAATGATGATTCATCAAGGCAGATGGATTACATCAGCAAGGATGGTAATTATGTCTTGATCTTATTAAAGGTTAAATTAAAAGTCTACATGTGTGATTAGACTTGATTTAAGTCGGTAGTATAATGAGTCATTTATTGCACATCATGATTAAAGGGGAATAATCATGAAGGTGATGTCGACTAAATAAATGGAAGTGGTGGCATATTAATAATGAACTATCATTTAGGTGGAATAAAAGAAAATTGGGAATAGTTGCAGAGAAGTTCAAGGAGGAAACAATGAAGTCATATTTGGAGTTCGTAGCTAAATCTAGTAGTTCCACAGCCAAATCCACTAGTTCTATAGCTATCTCCTGGAAGAGAAAGGGTTTGAAAGAAGAAAGAATTTGAATCATCCTCTTTGCCATGGGTATCAAAAAGAAGTCAGAGCTAGAAGATGATACACAATCCTTATAGATGGAGAAGTAGCAAAAAAATTTAACAGTAGGGTTAGCTAGAGTTTTGAAGAAATTATAAAAATACAATGATGAAATCTAGGAAACTCCAAGGAATATTGAAATGCAAGATGGTTTTAGAAATAAGATGTTGATATTCTAGGTAGCATGGAAATGTCTCCTCCTCTACCAAGTCAAATTGAGGAGTTGGAGAAAGAAGATGAAATATTAGAAGAGAGAGATTTTCAGGAGATGGATGACTCAACAATACTATCACATGAGGAAGAAGAATTGGCATCTTGGAAACTAAAAGGGAAATCCCATTTGGTGGAAGAAAAATGCTGTTCCCTAAGGAACTCCCAGAAAAGAAGAAAAACATCAATTTAGGAAGGCTTTGTTCTTGTCTAGGGCATAACTTATAATTAGGGAGAAAGATGAGTAACTAAACTTCCTCAAAAACAAAATGGAGCATAGGGAAATGCTTATTGAACAAATGAAAATCAAATCAAAGATAATAATGAAGAATTGGCATTAGTAAAGCAACAAATGATAGAAAAATAAAAATAATTACAATTGGCTAGTGAATGCAGATTACTATGAAAAAAGTACATTCAATGGATCAAATTTTACAAATAGAGTTGTCTTACTGGCCACTCAAGAAATTATGGGATGATACCTGTAGAAAACTTAATGAGTTCAAAATATCAAATCAAGAATTAAGAAGCCAAATGGAAGAAGAGAAGAAGGCAAGAAAAGAATGGGAAGAAAAATTCTATAAAATGGAGGAAGAAAAATTTAAATTTTTGGAAAAAATACATATGGTCTATATAATGAGTGAAAAATTAGTCACATGTAGAAGACCTTCTCCTACATAAAATTTCTTCCTAGAAGAGAAATTTATCCGTTGGCAACTATCAAGGATTTCATGTGGCCTTTCACATGAATTAAAGGATGAAGCATAATTCATGACAGCATATTCCTCAACCAGTGTAGAGCAGAAAAATATTCTTTGCAAATTTTATCTCTAGCAACTTTATGTTAGAAAATAACATAGGATTCATGATTAATCTATATGTGGGGGAAAGCCAACTTAATGCATTTGTTTCTATGCTCTAGAATCGATAGCTTGGAAAGAAAGGGATACTGAACACTTAATAAAGGATAGTTCCTCTGGCCTATGTATGAGAGCTCATTATGGAAAACCATCTACATTTTTCATACATTTCAGATCCCATGCCTTTGACAACCGATTTAAGGAACATTATATTGCTAGCCTGCAGAAAATTATTGATGCCTTCACCTCTTATGAAGAGAAAAAATTTGAGGACATTTATGATGGATGCCTAAAGAGATGGGAATTCCTCACTATAGCATTAAGAAGAAGAGAAGTGATATCTCCCAAAAATTTAATATGGAGTCTGGAAAGGGCTAGAACTTTATGTACACTCATTCCTCAAATTTGTGAAAAATGCAGGGGTATGTGGATGGGTATGAGAACAAGGCCTCCTCTCCTTCTTAAAAACATGTCTCTATAGCATAATATAGAACCTCAGGATCCCACTCACTTTGAGGACTGGTAGAAAAATATAGAGGAAGGATTAGGATACAACACTTCTAAATAGAAGCACTAAGACATTTAGTTTCAACCATTTGACCTTAGCAGTCAGTTGGAATGCAGAATTCACAATCCATGTTTTGAAGAGTAGAGTTGTTAAGAGAAATTAAAAACAAGTGCGGGGAGATGATAAGGCCAAAATATGCTTCATCAATGTGCAATGAATGATCTCATTTTAATCTCCTTTTAATCAAGTTTGACTACATTTTGCGGATTTTGTGTTATGTAATATAAGATAGGATGTAATTGTCCATCTTTTGTTTAATTTAGTTCTAACGTGTAAAAACTCCATAATTCCTAACAGAATGTGTGGAAATTAAATTTTTGAAATAAAACGGGTCATATTTGGTTAGATAAGTGAAGTGTGAAGAAACCAATACCTTTTTGAGGAAGTTGGCTACAAAGTGGCTTAGCTCCAAAACTCCATCACTTAGCTCTGGAACTCTATCACTCAGCTCTAGAACTCTATCACATAGCTCCTCAACTCTATCACTTAGTTCTAGAACTCCAGCACTTAGCTCCTAAAATTTTGCAGTTAGTTCAAGAATGTTTCCCTTTAGTTCCAAAACTTCTCCAAAGTTCCAAAATCAATGGGAATCTTTTTATTCTATCAAAATATGGCTATGGAGAAATTAATGGGCCCTCCAATCAGGAACAGACCAAAATTTTTGGTTCTTCACACTCCATAAATACTTATGTAAGACCAACATTGTATGTCCAGCTAGTTTTCTAAATTTCATATCTACTTTGGGCACTATTTGGTTTCACTAGAACCTATAGGTGGATAGAAAACTATTGAACACTCATGATTGTAAATGCATATTTGGATGGAGAAATATATATATATATATATATATATATGAAGATAGATAAAGAAGGATGATATATATATACATACATATACATAGTTAAGTTTTGTAAGATAGAATAATTCAATAATAAGATAGCCATTTAATTTTGAGAGCATCATATTGTGTTAACTCCTGATTCAAGGTGGAGCAAGGGCCCACTCCTCCAAGAAACATGATCCTTTATTTTATTGGTATTTATATCTTCAAACAAGTTGTATAAATATGTTAATTTGACGTTACAGTAAGTACTTTTGATTCTTAAATTAAAATATGTTACATAAGTTATTTATCATCCCTGCAGGTGTTTTAGTGTACGTTTTTATTTCCTCAAAAGTATTTTTTTATTATTGGCAAATAGTTTTTTGAAAGGGACTATACCCTTGAGAACAAAAGAGGGCCTAGAAGCCAGAATAGGAAAGAGAACCAGAACAAAAAGGATCAAAATCTAGATGGGACAATGAAGCCCAAAGTAGCCAAAGAGCAGCTACCACTACAAAATCAAAACAGAGCAAAAACTGCAGAAAAGTAGCAAAACGACAGCAAAAAATAGCAATAATTACACAGAAGTGCAGCAAAAGCACCCCCAATTACTTCTTGGTGGCTTTTTCGATGCTAGATTTGATAGTCTGCCAAGATTTGAACATCCCCAAGGTCATCATGTGGGTAGAGTCAGTAACATCTAGCTGAGCAATGGTCCTTTTGCTTTCCTTATCAGTGCCCCATAGGGTAGCCGGAACCCCACTGAGATTGGAGACACTTCGGACATGCTTTGCTCAATGAACTCCTCAATAGCAGTAAAAATGGCCATATTATAATCATGGTGAGTCTTGGCCTTCCCTAAACGGGAGTCTAAGGAGTTCAGCTTCTTGTAAATATCTTCAAGCTGGCTATTATCCATAGCCACCTCCTCTTCCTTCTTCCTCTTACCTTTTTGTTTTGCCATGTTTTTAACCTCTTCCCTCAACAGCTTCATGTCAGCTTCTAAGGCCTCCAACCTTTTTGTGGAGCTCTCCATATGTGCTTCCTGAGAACTAGCACTACTAATATGAAGGAGGTTATGGGTAGTTTCAATCTCCTGAGGACCCTTCCCCACAACAGGGGTATCAAGATTCAGTCTTCTAGAGGACCTGGTAACCGGTCTGGCCGAAGTGGAAGCAAAGGGGTGGGGGCAGAGGTGGGGGGAATGGGAGATGGAGCCGGGAAGGCCGGGAGAGGGGTGACAAAGCAATAGTGGTAGGGACAGAATGTGGAGAGATGGGGCTGGCGGCCGCAGAAATGGGTAGAGGGGGAACAGAGCTAGGGGAGGAAGGGAGGCCAGGAGACCAAAGAAGACATAATTTATGTAGTAGAAAAATTATCCCCTAGTACAAAGGAACAACACGAGCATGCTTTTGAAACTCCAAAATGGAGCACTCAAGAGAGCTAAGTAGATAATGGGGGAAACATACCATGCGATTCCTGCAAAAGTGATTGAGGAAGACTAGATGTTTAGCAGGTATAGTGACGAACCTCCCTTCCAAAGAAATGAAACACACCATCATGTGGGTAACCTCATCATAGGGTGAGGGGATCGAATTGACAAGTAGGCCCACCATGACAAAGATCAGCTTCTTAGTTCCTTCAACAAATCTCCTCTCCTCAGCTTCTCTGTCAACCCTTTTATTAAAAAAGTGGTAACCATCCATGCCAAGGCTAGCCGCTTCAGCTATCATCTCCTCATTGATCACAATCTTCTGGCCCCCATACTCAATAGTGTGTTTATTTCTAGTAGTTTGTTTCATTTTGCAAAGTGTGCTTATTTCAAGCAGTGTGTTTCATTCTGTAAAGTGTATTTATTTCCAGCAGTGTGTTTTCATTCTACAAAGTGTATTTATTTCCATCAGTGTGTTCAATTGTGCAACATTTTTTCATTTCAACAATATGTGGCTATTTCAGCAAGTTTATTATAGGTTAGCTTTAATAAGGATTTGGCCAAGAAATCTTAAGGACACTTAAAAACCCCTCAAGAAAAATAAAAATAATAAATATCTATAATCAATTACTAGTTCACTAATATTCTTCTTGTTGTATATAGCTTGAAAACACTCCCGATTTGAATATGATGTCAACCATGAGTTCATTAAATTAAGGTAATAACAACACCCATAACTAGGCTTAGTCCTTGACTTAGTGAAAAAATGACATGAGGTATGAAGAAAAACAGGACCGGGAATGTTTGTATAAGAAAGTGAGGAGTATTGTGACACTTTGTAAATGATCTATAATGATCTAAGAAAATACCAATTCATCGAGAAAATAGAGTCAAAATGAAAAAGAAGTAAACATATAAGAAAATTAATAAGTTATATAACCACTTATTTCTACAAAGGTGTGGCGGTTACATAACCACCCCGACAGTACGTAACCATTATGGTGGTTGTGTAACCACCCCTATACATTCACTAGATATCTTTTCATTGTATATAAAAGAAAATGAACCCATGAATAGTCACATATTTTGAACATCTGGGATGGGTCTCTTCCTTGGATGACTTTTACTATTCTCCATTGCATGGGAGGACATAGGAAACAAGCTTTAAATGCAAGTGGAGCATGTGGTATTGAGAAAGAATTGATGGGATAAGTGAAAAAGAAACCATTTGTGGGGAATTAATTTGTAGAAGTAAGGTGTAAGATAAGAGTATGAAATTAGAGAGGGTGGAAGTAACATGTTTATCTTCCTTTAGCTTCTATTAATATTTATTCTTTTAATTTGGTCAATATAATACAAGGAAGAAAGAGAGATATCCCTTCCGACTAGTTTTCTCACAATCTAGGGGTTTCTAGGATTACAATATTGTGTTGTGTGTTGAATTATTCATCTTTTATTTTTGCAAGTAGTTATAAGCACTATAATTCATTCACTAAATTTCAAAAAAAAAAAAATTCAACTAAAAATGAAGTGGGAACAATAGTTGTGTGGTTTAGAAAATTTCCAAAATTAGAAGTTTACAAATCATTTTTGTATCGAGATGATAAAATGTCCAAGGGCCTATGGTATTCATTCTTGGGTGATTTTTATGATAGTGATAAGGTCTAAAGTATAATAAGTAAGACCTTGTGATCAAGAGATATCTATGAAAAGGTGGACAAAAGTATTAGAGAAAAAATGGAAGAAGAGAACTTGGTCCATAGAATTGAGATGTTGGAAAGAACTATGGATAGGGTGTTTCAAAACCAAAGGGAGATCTCCAATCAAAAAAGGAAAAAAACGACTAAGAAATATTCCATAGACTCAATGGTTCGAGCTTTGGACAAGAATATGAAACAACCATGATGATGAAGATGTAGAAGAGCAGAAGAAGAGAATCCAAATTGAAAAGGGAAAGTAAAATCTAATCATGTTCCTTTCAAATTTGAAACTAAAATTGAGATTAAAAGATTTGTAGGACATGTAGATGAGGAAATACTAAATAAATGGTTAACTGAGGCACAAAATATCACCTTTTCATATCTCAATATGGAAGGACATGCTATGGTATTGTGGGAAACCCATCTAGCCACTTGTAAAAATAAGAAGTTTCCTATTCTAAGTTCTTGGGAGTATTTTAAATAATTATTAAGGGAAAATTCATATCCTATTGTCCATAATACTGACCACATGATTAAATTTCAGCATTTTAGACAAACCAGTGGTAAAAGTGTGTAGCATTACACTACAAATTTTTAGAGGTAAGCCATGTTGCTCATATGGACTTGAAGGATAAAGATATTATTAGCAAGTATTTGGGAGGACTTCAAACTCACCTACAAATAAATTTCATCTCCATGAAAGTAAAGGATGTCAATGAAGCTTGTGTGCAAGCATACTTCGATATGATGAGAAGAAGCTAGGAGAAGTGGAGTCAAAGATAACATAGTCAGAGACACCTAAAATCCACTTGTATAGTTTTAATGATAAAGTGGTACCAATTATCCTCTATTTCATCATTTCCATTATAATTAGTGTCTTTTGCTAATTATCTAATTTTTCCCTCCATTTTGGTTAATTAACAACACTTCGTTAATTAATTGGATTCTATCACAATTTGGATTCCAATTAATGACACTTCATTAGTTATAATCCTCCTCTAATCAATTAATTAACTATTATTACTTACTTAAGTCTTTTAAAAATGCATTTAATTAATAAACCATATTATTGGTTGAATCCCGCTTTTAAATGCTTCCAATCTTATGAAATTACTCCTAAATCACCTCCAAATTGCCTAAAAACTTATTCTATCTTATTAATTAATCCTAATTGATTAATTAAAGCACCCCCAACTCCCACAATTTGCTAACTCACTAGATAAATGATCTAATCATGGTTAATTAGCCTAGAGTTACTTTATCATTTTTCCCACATTCATTGTGATTCAAGCTTTCCCCAAATAGAAATATATAAAAAGGACCAAGATCCTACCTTCACACCTTACATCATACTTTGAATAGTATCTCTTATAAAACATATGAGTTAAGAGCTTCCTCCATTAATTTGGCATAACTCGCTTTGCATCTATTCTACCATTGTTCAATAGTAGAAGAAGATCGAAGCTTGTCCTTATAGCCATCCTTTGGTGAGATCTTCTACCTCTATTTGTAGACCAACATAATTTTATTTCTCATAGATCTAATTAGGTTCATTTTAACTAACAATCATCTAACTTATTAAGAATTCTTATAGATTACATGAGTAATTTCATGCAATTTTTCATTATGCATTCTCATAAGCTATGATCTTGATGGTTCATTGATAAATTTTAGCTTAGCTCTAGACTAATAGGTGTTAGTATTTTTATGTATCTTTTGAAAAAGTTTAACATGGTCACATTTGGCATGCTCTGTGGGACATACTCCATTATCCTTTACATATATTTTCAATCTTTTTAGATTACTTTCAAATTTTTGATTTACTAACCCTCTTTTTCATTTTTAGATATATATGAGATTTCTTAAATAGTCTAGTTAGGATTGATTTATTTATTTTTTTAATCTTTGCAAGATAAAAATAGGTGAGGTGTCTTTGTCAAATTTGGACCAAATGGACAAAGTTTTAAAAATTTTGAAATTTTTGTCAAAATTTCTCATTTTTCGATCATCTATAGGAAACCCGCTACTGGTGTTATTCTTCTATGCGCTCCTTTCTCAAGTCACACAATGAGGTTAAAATGGCCTCACTAGTGTTACAAGGGTCATATTGGTGTTCAAAGGGTTGTGTGGGTATTTATCTGGTAGCATATACATTGCACTATTGTCTAGCTCTCTGTGTCCTGTCCACATTGGTGTTACTAGGGTTACATATGTGTCTCTTTGGATGCATTGGTGTTGCACTATTTTCTCTGTCTATGTTTTTAAGAGGTGTGCTATTGTGTTAAATGCCATGATGGTTTTTTAAGGGATGAGCTAGTGTTCAAATGGTCGCGCTACTATTGAAAGGGGATCCCTACCATGATATGTTGAAATTTTGCACTAACTTTGAGGTTTTTAATTTCTAATTTTTTTGTTTCGTTAGTTGTAGGTTTTCTTAACTTTTTTATGTGGGTTTTTAACATTTTAATAATATTTCTTACAAGTTTACTTAATTTTTATGAATGATTTTGTTTTTGTGCTTTCTTTAAGTTATGCTAAGAGTTTGTGTATGCTCTTCTCTTGCACCTTAGGGTGATATTGAGAATAAAAAAATAGTTTTCATTTTCTAACATTTTGGTTAAAATAGAAACTTAATTTTTCATTTTTAGCTTAAGGAATGAACAAATCATCAAGTTTTGTTCAAATTTCATTTGGTTTAAATTTATCTAGTTGAATCAAATCATTTTATATGCTCTTCTCTTCCATCCTTGGATGATCTTAAGAATAAAAAAGCAACTTTGGTTCACTTTCTATTGGAATTGATAAAATCATTTGTGCATAATTTTGGTATCCAAATTGATTCTCCCTTAGAAACCGAGCAACATCAAATATTTAACAGGACATTGAGAGATAGACAGATCATATTATGAGTCATTTTGTAGTCGGGGAGGGGATTTTTCTGACTCTTTGTCACTCGGGAATCATAGAAATGGATAGCACCTTCATTAAGGATTTGATATATCCTTACTGCTTTATGCCATGCCTTTCGAATAAGGTGAGAGGACCCATTTTGTAACCTCTTTCGGTGAAGGAGAATGAAGATATCCTTCTTTGCACAAATTTAAAAGGGAACCCTGAGAAAATATGATCAATGCACCATAATTTAACTCTCATGAGTTGTCACTTCTAAAGAATGGTGATATTTCCTAGATAGGGCTAAGGTTACTAAAGACATTATGGAATCTTTATTGCTTATGCATATTTTAACAGTAGAATTTATACATTTGTGGACACACAGGAAAACAAGGGTAGTTCAGGATGGATTCATGGTTTTTGAATAATTTTGGTGGGAGATTAAGTAGGATAAAATTGATTATACTAGATCTTTGAGAGACTTCACAACAATTGGAAAGATAAATGATAGAAAGCTTTAGAATAGCTAAGATATTCCTTTAGAAAAAGGTGTGCATCAATGAGGCCCATATTTGCATGGTTTCACACAATCTTAAAGAATTTAACACGAATGATTGAGGTAAATACTCAATAAAACATCAAATACTCCTAGTTCCTCATGCCTAAAATACACTCGAAGGCTTAAAGATAATTTTTTTCAACAAATGACAGTGAAGTGATTTGAAATTGTTTATCTCATCACAGGATGAAATATCTTCTTGAAATGAAATTGCAAATGCCACTAAAATGTCACAGGGATGAGATCATGTGTGATTCAAAGGGACTTTAACACAATATTGCAATAGGAATAAGAAAAACTACTTATAGACATTCTGAAATAAAGAAGACACAAATTGGTCAAAGATTGACATAGATTAATTCAAAATTGATTAGATTCATTAGCAGGGGAAAGTTTCTTTGAACAGTCTCAGAGCTTGTCAATGGTTGTACACTCACAACCAACTTGACATGATTGAAATATAAAACATAGGAAATTAACAGGTTTCTCGTATTGGTCTCTCAGGAAGATGGGCTCTCTTAAATTTTCTCTTAAGAATTTAACCCCTGACCCTTTGCAAGAGTATTCTCATTGCATTTATACATTTCACTTGCTCACTCATCCCAAATTTTCCCCCAAAAATAATAATATTCGAGGACCTTTTCTTGTTACCAATTTTCCTCAAAAAGTGACGTTTAACAAATTCACATCCAAAAGATTCTAGGTGGACCAATTATGAATTGATCACATTTCTCAGACCCTCGACTAATGACTAGGATGTCATGCCACAACTTTTTGATGTCCTTCTAATCATTCTGATTCTGTCATGCAAGAAATCCCCATTTTAATCATTTTGCAGAGGTTCTGTACATCTGGATCTGAAAGGTAATCCTTTTCACCCTTGAGGCAACACCTTTTTCATCTTTTGTTCGTGTAACCTCCATCATTTCATCCTTTTCCCTCTCTTTGCTCTCGCAACTCGTCCCACATCCAGGCTTCTCTGGTTTTCACATTTTGCAAGAGCATGAGTAGTTCCAACTTCAAAATATCGACCTTAACAATCCTTAGACTCATAAATTAAGTTCTAAATCCATTCAATTGGCACTTTGCAGATAAAAATGAAAAGGAATTTTATAATAAAAATTATGAAAAACAATGCATATTCACATCTCCAGGAGTCTTGGATAAAAAATGGCAAAAAAATAGATGCAATGCATAACAACCATTGATTTTTCCCCTTCTCAACTTTATATTAGTATCGTCCATGTGTTTCCTTAGTGAAATCACAAAGGTGAGGTATAGAGGAAAGTTTCCAAACAAGCGTGGGCCTTCCACGTGCCCTAGGCCCAAGAAAATTGTCTTTTGGCCTTTGAAAAGTCTCAGTATAAAAAGGAGCCAGCAGAAGCCTCCATGTGTCTCAATGGCACACTTTGAGATGGTCCCCAAAAGTGGAGACCCCAAAGAAGCACAAGCTCACCATGTGTTTTAGTCTGCAGAGTTTGTTGAAAAGATGAAGGACCAGTGGAAGGCGCCATGTGTCTAGGGTCCGAGATAGTTTTCCTTGGCCGTTGAAAATTCCAAGCAAGGGAAGAGTGAGTGGAAGCCTCCAAGTTTCCTGGCACTTCTTCAAAATAAAACTTAGGGGTCAGTCCCCAAATAGGTGTGGTCCCTCCACATGTCCTAGGCCTTTAGAAAGTTGCTTGAAAAGTTTAAGTATAAAGAGGAGCCGGTGGAAGCCTCCACATGTCTCCCCAGGCGTAACTTTGAGATGGTCCCCAAAAGTGGAGACCCCAAACAAGCGCGGGCTCACCACGTGTCCCCTTGGTGCAACTACTAAGGTGGGATCCTGAGGTGGATCCTCAAATGAGTGCTAGACCTCCACGTGTCCATGGTCTACCAAATCTATACCGGTTGCATGAAAAAAATGTCTAAGTCTGGGCAAGGTAGCGGAAACCTCCATGTGTCTCCCCGTAATGCAACTCCAAGGTCAAACCAAAAGGTGAATTTTTAGATGAGCACTAGCCCTCCACATGGACAAGATTTGAGTTAAATTAGGCCTTAGAGTTTCAAAGTGCCCCACTAAGCCGCATCTAACTAGAAAGGGCCACATTTCCACAGATGTTGAGATATAAATTTGATGGGGAAAAACACACCCGTTAAACCGTAAAATGTAGGAAAATCACCATTTACACCCAGAAATGAATCTTTCTTTAAGGATAGAGAATTTGGAAATGATATAAGGCCCAAATGTGATCCACCAAGCTGCATCCAATAAAAATACCATGTTTCCACAGATATTTGGGACAAAAATTGACAGGGAAAACAAAACGTGATTGTGGAAAATGGAAGGAAGGGAAAAAACTTGATTTTTTCCCAAGTTACAAATTCTTTCACATGGACAAAGGAACAGAAAAAAAAATCTAGATTTAAAGTGATCCTCAACCAAAGGAAGTGACTATCATGGTAACCAAATGAAGGACAGAGCTTTCATGTATCAATACGGGAGATAGAAAACATGACAGAGCCCGCAAAATGAAGAATTTCAAGGACAAACGGGCAAGATCAAATTGAGCACCAACACACAACACCTAAAAAAATTTAGAGACTCGGGATCTTAACAAAACTCTAATTACACATGTTTTGCAGGTTTCCAATGGTGTTCTAAACCTCACTTCTTAATCAAAGAAAAAAAGACACCACATTATTCAACACACTTTGTATTAGGAGATTTCGGTTAAGAGCTATGACTAATTTTCTTTAAACTAGGGGAAGTGTATTGACATAATCCATAAAACAGATTATGAGGATTACCCCAGGAACCCTAAATTAGTTCACAGCTTAAGAGAAATGGTGAACAAAATAGGAAGTGCTCTGCTACCTAACTGACTAGTACACCTTTCTAAGATTAACATCAAAATTATCTTCATGTGACCCCAATGAGATACAATTGAATGTGACTTATTTCTCATTATATAAAAGGGGGTAAATTAAATCTTGGATACTCCTTGATTTAGTCAGTATGAATTTATTGGCAAACCACGCTTGTAGAGATAGTTTGTGACACCTACAGAGTGAAATAATAGGAAGCTTGTGGCTCATGCAATTGTGACTAGACTTTATCCATCATGTTCCAAAGAGCTCTCAAAACATGAAAAATGTTTCAAAGTCAAAACCTTGTTATTTCTAACAAGGGGAGAGTCTTTAAATTTGAAACGGTGTGCTATATCATGAAATTTACAAAGTGTTAATTTTTCCTAGTATTTCACTTATCTTAAGACAAGGAGAAACTCTGCCAAAGTTAAGCCAATTATTTTTCATCACCACTTGGTCTAATCCTTTATTTTCTTGTTGTCCATTTTTGGGAAAAAAGAACATACATACATAGTGCTATTGATTGATTGTGTCCACCAATTTTGCACCCATTTACATTTTCCCTTTCTTGAGACTGGATGATAAATGTTGAAAGTGTGTTGGTACATCTTTGTATCTTGGTATCCATCATATCGATACCTATGTCGGTACTTCATTATAGTTAGGTTATCTTATCATTGACTTCCTTTAATTTTTTATGGTTCTTGTATCATATCAATATAGTTTTGATACTTATGTCTTTTTTTCCTTTATTAAGCTTGATCTAAGTCTCTAAGTTGTATTGTTATGTTTCTTGTATAAATAACTTCTTTACATAATTAAACTTGGTTTTGATCCTAGCATTAAATTAAGTTTTGAAAATTGTTGTTACTTTTTTCACATTGTGGTAACATCATTTTGATACTAAAATCTTTATTTTTCCATAAAGCTTGATTAATGTTTCTAAATAATGTTGTTACTACTGCTTGCATTGGTAGCCTCCATTTTCAAGACTTGGACTTTGTTTGTGTTTAAAAATGGTTTTAGTATATCTTGTTAGGAGATCACATCAACACCTTCTTAGTATTTAGGTATTTTTATTTAAACTTTACCTAAGTTGTGATATTGTGTTGTCACTATTTACATCAAAACTATAGTTGAAAAAACCTAGGAAGTAATTATTTTGTGATTGGATCATAGTATTTTACTTGATAGTTGTGTCTTAAATACTTGTTGCTATGTGTGCTTTAGTTAGGGTGTCAATATTTATTAATTGGTTTCATTGGTGTAATTTCCTTTGGACTTGTTACCATTATTTATTTGACATTATTTGTGACAAATTTCACATCATTACGCTGCTCGGTTTTACATAGGGTTCATTTTAATCAACCTTAGAAAAAAATTATTTATTATGCCTCCCACAAAAAGAATGGGGCATTGCAAATTAGGGTCAAATCACTTTACGGTTGACAAGTTAAATCCACTTTTATAAGACAAATTTATGGTCAATCATAGTGGTGGTGAGGAGAATTCTCCTCGGGCAGACTTTGAATTTAGTCTTGCCCAAATCAAAATTTATTTGTTCCAAAACATAAATGAGGTTCTTATGTGCATCATAGAGTTAGGGTCCAAGTTTCCATATATGGTTAATCCATCTGTCATTTTCACCATGATTCAAGGAGAAGAATAAAGGGAGTGTCCTTCACGTAGTGTTGATGAAATATTAACCCCAAGACATGCTTCTACTTCCGGCCCAAGGAATGAGGAAGAAAATCCTTCTCAAAATGATGGTGGATATCTCATCCCCATTGTCAAAACACATTGTGAGGATCATGAATAACATGTTAGTCATGAACAAGCTCCCTCTCATGAAACTTGTAAACAAATACCAACCCAAGAGGTGAGTTTAGAATAAAAAATTCAAGCCCTTTCTCACCAATTGGAAAGTATGGATTCACATGTTAGTAAGGAATCCATGAAGGATCCAAGATGGGAAAAACCTAGAGCTTTGTATTCAGATTTTAATACCAAGACGCCTAGGAAATAAAAACCAAAAGCGTTATATTATGAGTATTATACCAAAAATTCTAAACAAGACAAACCTAAAAGGGGTTATGAAGAGTTATATATAGATGACAAGGATGAAGAAATATCTAGACTTAACATCTTCTATAGGCCTAACCTATTGACACAACACCAAAATTTTAATAAAGAGATCTCATCTATTAATAACACCCTTATTTCCTTACAAGAAGGTAAGTTAGTTGGTAATAATTAATAGCAATTTGAAGAGTTGTGTATGTATCCTTTCAATAGGGATATGTTACAAGTTCCTTTCCCTAAAAGCTTTGACTGTCCAAAATTTGACAAATACAAGGGCATGTGTGATCTAAGGGATCATGTCAAATACTTTTTCATGGCTTGTCAAGAGGTCATATTCAGTGACAACTATTTTATATGCATTTTCCCGTGGAGTTTAGAAGGTCAAGCACTCAAGTGGTTCTTACATATACTAAAAGGATCCATCTCTACATGGCCACAAATGGAAAAAATCTTTGTAGGCCACTTATCCTTCAACATGGAGAATGAAGTTACTATGATTGAATTATGTAATACAAAATAACGCAAAAATGAGAACTTAATTGGATTATTACAGAGATGGTGAGGTTTATCTAGTCGCTTCCCTTGCTCCAAATGAAGAAACAATTATTCAACATATTTATACTTAACTTACACCCGAGATCATGTTCCATTTGCAATTGCACTGTGGTAATACATTCAAGGAGGTTATAGAAAAAGGTAGTAAAATAGAAAGGGCATTTTTTACAAAAGGGACTTTGAAAACCTTATCACAAGACAACTGTGATTCAAAAGCTATTGAAAAATTAAAAAAATTCCAAACAAGAACAAAAAGTCGTAGGTGATAGAATTACATATTCTAAATAGGTGCAAGTGATTCAAAATAATTCTCTCTTGAAACTAGCTAAGGGACCTCCATCCTCTAAGTACAAACGTCATATATTTACTCCTATATTTGACTTTATGTCATCTATACTCAAATAGTTAGAGGTGGTTAACATGATAAAATACCCAAAAATAAACCCTTATCCTAAGCATGAACCTAAGCCATCTTGGTTTAGAGAAAATGGTTATTGTAGCTTTCATCATGTTAAGGGTTACAAAAAGGATAAGTGCCTAAAACTGAAGCACTATATCCAATACCTAAATGAAAGATTTGATGTGAAAATGGATTCCTCGGAACTAATTTTTTTCCAATGTTGACTTGTTCATTTATAAATAACCTTTCCTAAACATAATAAAGGAAAGGAGAAGTGAGATCAATGACAGACGTCCCAAAATAAAGGTATTGTCTATAGCTATAAAGATACGTACTATGTGGCCAAAAGGACAAATTCTTATGACTTCGTAATTGGTTATGTAAATCCATTCATTAAGTATATCAACACAATAAATGTCAAATAAAATGAGTGAACCACAAATACACGATGTGCTACACTTGTTATTTTAAAACCTCCTTCATCTACCCCTCAAGATAGTGACTATGATGTCTTGGAGAAACATGAGAAGACTACTACTAAGATCTCATTATTAGATATTCTTAAGATATCTAAAATACATAAGCACATCCTTTGTAATACATTACAAGGGTCGGAGTGTCAGTTGATATAGACCTTACCCACTTCCAAGAAATGGTCACAAAGATTGCTCTAATGAAGCATATTACATTTATTCAAGAGGAAATTCTGTAGAAGATTCTTCACACAATTTTCCCTTACACATTGAGGTTATTGTCAATCATAAGAAAAATATATGGGTGTTTGTGGACAATGGATCATGCCTAAAAATGTGTACTTGAAACTAGTATGACAACTGGGTCATACTAAAATAGATCTAGAAATAAAGGTCGTCACCATCAAGGCATATGACAATGAAGAGCGATAGTTGGCCAACATGATAACATTATCACTAGGAGTATGGCTTACTACTCATAATAAAAAATTCCATATTCTATACTTGGAGTTTCCTTATAACATAATTCTCGGCCACCCATGGATTCATGTCATACAGTTGTTCCTTCTACGTATCACTAGTTTTTGAAATTATACTATGAAGGGAAAATTATAACTATTGTAGGGGATACTCAACATTTTGCTAATGGCAAAGCATTATTAGGTTACTTCACTAATTATTTTGATTTCCCTTCCACAAAGATGGTTGTTCCGACTCGCTTGAGGTCTCACCTTGTGGTTAGATCGAGATTCCTTAAACCCCAATGAGAAGCATGCTTCATCACTAGTTGCTCCCTTTTCTAAATGGGAGATGAAGACCCTTTCAACCAGTTTTGGGGAGTATGATCTCTAATAGGCCCTTCTTGTTTCAAACCTTCCTCTATCACCCAAATTGCTTGGTAGACCTTGTCACAAATATCAACATCCTAGAGAGAATTGCACTTTTGATGATTTCACTCCTCGTGGTTTGCTAGATGATAAACACCTGCTATGTAAATCTATATTACCACCTCCCATGGATTATATGGAATCGTGCTACCAGGATCCTAAAAATTGAATTCCAAAAAAAATGATGTACACCATGGGCTACAAAGGGTATGGCTATGGTACACATGAACAAGGAGTGTGGGAACCTCTTCGAACCCCATAAAAATCGTGTAAGTATGGTATTGGACTTTGACCATATGGATCTATTCAACCTATGTGCGATGTCACTACCTCTCGAATGCAAAGATAGTAATTCAAGTTGTGAAAGTGAAACAGATTCCTAGTGTAGTATTTACAAAGACCTTTCCTCCACCAATCTATTTTTGATACGGCTATATTGACCATATCCCCTACCTTACCTATCCTCGTTCCTGAATTAAACCTTGTTTATCCTTCCTTGGTGAATTGGGACCAACAACAACATGTACCGATTGAATTATTTTCCAATGATGAGGCTATTTGTGAGTTTATGGGTATCCAAGATGATATCCCAATAGGTGGTCATAAAAAAGATTCTAAATTAACCTTTATGAATGCACATATTTTGGGGAGGAGCCCGAGTTTTGTGGTCATCAAGATAAATTAAAAAACAAGGAAAATTTTCCACAAATAAGCCTTATAAAAATAATAAGTCCATGTCTTATAGTGAAAACCTTTGTGAGGCACTTGGTGGAAAAATGAAGTGAAAAATTACAGGATAGAGAAATTGAATAAACCAACAAGGTGAAAATCTCATCAAGAAACCCTTGAAGTAGATCTCAATATTCCCCACGATCCTATGTGCATGGAAGAAGAATATAATCTTCTTGTGGAGGAGACTATTGAGGTCAACATCGAATAGAGGAATTACCTAGGATGGTTAAGCTCGAGATATTTTCTCTTGGCTCAAGAATAAAAGACATTTGTCTCACTTTTGCGTGAATTCTCATACTTATTTTCTTTTTCCTATGTGGACATGCCAAGAATTGATCCAAAATTAGTGGTGCATAATATTTTTAACACCAAGATGTAAAACCTATTAAACTAAAGCTCAAAAAATGCTTCCTCGTGTTACCTTTTTGGTTAAAGAGGAGCTAGAAAGATTATTGGTAGTAGGCTTCATTCATCCTTTTATTAATCAAAGTGTATTTTGAATGTTGTAATTATACGAAACATCTCGTATGTATAATAATTTATATATATATTTTAGAGACATAAATAAATCTTGTCCTAAGGATTAATTTCCCCTCCCCAATATCGACATGATTTTCGATTCCACAGCTAGTTAAGAAATGCTATCACTCATGGATGTATTTTTCAGGTTATAATCAAATTAATATTTTTAGGAGGATCAACATAAGAGATCATTCACAATCCCTTAGGGGACATTCTGTTACCAGGTCATTCCCTTTGGCCTCAATAATGCATGCACAACTTATCAACAGGATATGACCATCATCTTTCATTATATGATCAACGACATAATGGAAGATTATGTAGATGATATTGTGGGAAAGTAAAAATGAGAGAATACTATCCATATATTATTCAAGCATCTTTTAGTGTCTAAGGAACTACAAGGTCAGTCTCAATCCAAATAAATGTGTCTTTGGTGTGTTTTGAGGGAAATTACTAGGTTTTATTGTATCACGAGAGAGGAATATAAGTAGAGCCAACTAATTTCTTAGCTATCATGGAGATGCCTCCTCCTAAAAACATCAAACAAATTTGCAACTTAGAGGGGAAAATTTAAGAAATCAAGAGATTCATTTCCTAGCTTGTAGACAAATGCCATTCATTTACTCATCTCTCAAGAAATATGTCCAAATTTTATGGGGTCTAGAACAATAGTAAGAATTTTCATTGCCTAAAGAATATCTATCATAACCCCCTTTTCTAATTCCTCCTAGTACAAGAAAACCACTTATGTTGTTTATTTTTTCTACACAATTTGCAATTAGAGAAGTCTTCGCCAAATATGACAAGAAGTAGAAGGAAAAATCTATATATTATCTAAGATGGATTTTGATTGATTACGAGCTATATTATCTCGCATATTGAAAGGGCTTACTTGGCTAAAATTTTTGAATTTCAAAAATTATGTCATTATTTTCTAAACAATAACGTAAAGCTTATATCAAAGGTATACCCATTGAAATATTTTTAATCAAAGCCAAAACTTACAGGAAAGATGACCAACCTGGATCATCTTACTCAAAGTGAATTTTATATTGAGTATGTTCACCAAAAATAAATGAAGGGGTAGGTACTTGACAGATCAATTAGTCAAGCCCCTTTACCCGATATAGAACCATTGAGCCTTGAACTTCTAGAAGCTTCACTGATGTATCTAGAGAAATCCATAACATGGAAAATGTCTTTTGATGGATCATTCACATTTCATGGTTCACGAGAAGGATTTTTTCTTATAACTCCTTCAAGGGAATTGATCCCACAAGATTTCAAAATAGGATTCACATGCATAAACAACACATCAGAATATGAAGATCTCATTGGAGTGTTGAAGATAGCTATACATTGGGACATTAGATAACTCAACATGACTGGAGATTCTATGTTTATTATCAAACATGTTATAGATGAGTAAAATTTACAAATGAATAACTCATTCCTTATAAAAATGATTGATACATTAACATATTCTTTTATGAAGATCACATTTGGAGATATTTCTAGAGGGCACAATCAAGTGGAAAATTCTATGGATATAATGGGATCTTTGTTATTCATCCCACCTAGAACAAAATGATATATCTTTCTTTGTGGATCACTTACTGACACCATCATATGATATGCTTGAGTCTTGTCTGATATGTGAAGTTGTTGGTCCCCATTCACCATAGTACCTTGATATTTTAATTACCGTCATGATGGAAAATTCCCTCTAGACATTTCTCATTATAATAAAATAAACCTTATCCATCGTATATCTCGCTACACCTTACTTGGGTGTACTCTCTATCATAGAGGGTATGACAGAAACTTATTGCATCGTCTTAATACTAAAAAATCCATCTTAGTAATTAAGGAGGTTCAGGAAGTTATTTTTGGGACCCATATAAATGGGATAGTCCTAACCAAGAAGATACTAAGATTATGTTATTTTTTTCCTACCATGGAAAATGATTACTGCAAGTATGTAAAGAAGTGTTTGTTGTGTCAAAAATATGGAAACTTGATTCATTCGCTAAGCAATGATCCTTTTAACCGAATACAACAACATGGCATTTTTTAAAGTGGGGGTTTGATCTCGTTGGAAATCTTACCCCAACATCCTCTTATTTCCATATGTTCATTATCACTGCCACTAATTACTTTACAAAGTGGGTAGAGCCTTTTCCTCTCACCAATATCATATATGCATAAATATGTAAGTTTATAAGGAACCATATCATTTATTTGCTATGACATCCCTTCTACCCTTATCACAGAGCATAATGACTTCAAAAATAAAATTGTGAAGGCATTATGTCCACATTTTCAAATCAATCTCAAGTACTCAACCCCTATTACCCTCAAGGTAATGGGAAGGTTGAGGCCAAAAATAAAACCCTTGTCTGTATTATGGAGAAGATGGTGAAAAAAACTAGTTACAACTAGCATCTACATATTCACCCAATGCTCTAGGCATATAGAACAAACATATACACCCCTACTGGGGTAACTTCATATTCCCTAGTATTTGGCACTGAAGCCATTTTACCTTTTTATATCAAGGTCCTCTTTACATATAGAATTGAGAGAATAATTAGACAAAGAGGAGGATTACATAGTGGCTCAGCTAGAAGAGCTGGATCTATTGGATGATAAGAGACTTAATTCCCTTGATCACCTCAAATTCTATCAGAATCAATTACATCAAACTTATAACAAAATATTGTTTCCACCCTAATTTGAGGCAGGAGACTTGTGATAAAGGAACATTAGTTCAACACCACTAAGGACCGTGAAAAAAGGAAAGTTCAAGTGAAACTAGTTAGGGCCATATTTTGTGGTCACTAGATATGTTTCGTGCATACAAGATTTCCCACTCATATCGTGATGAAATAAAGGAACCCATGAACACCATGCATCTTAAGCGCTTATATGCTTAAGTATGGGGTTCCTAAAAATTATAAAATTAAACAAAAATTATAAAAACCTAAAAAGAAAAGATAAAGCAAATCCTCCAAGTGTGAAAACCACACAATTGTGGCACTTTGGATAAATCCTTTAGTGTCCCTTGTACATAAGCACCCAAAGATATAGGATTGTAGTGGATTTATCCTAAGCTAATATTCACCTATGTTTGAGATACTTTTGAGTCCTGTCCCTCTTGACATTGATCCCGCTGAGCGAAATTTTTGTGTAAAATGCATTTTCCTTTGTATATTCCCATCTCATGTTGGGGGAAACTTTTCATCTTCAATTCTTGAACATACACATGGCATTCTTCCCTTGTACATCCCATCTATCATTAGGGGCATCCACGTTTCTTTTTTTTCTTGCACATAGCTTCGGAAAACTTTTGGAAAATCATAAAAACATTCGTATAACTTTTGAAAATCCCAAAACATTCAAATATGTTAGTCAAAAAAATAAAAACATTCAAATACGTTTCATAGAAAACTTAAAAAAGGACATTGTCTCGAGATACTACCAAAAACAACATAAAACATTTTAAAACTATCCCTCAAAAACAAAGTAGTGGTTTTCTTACTTTAGTTGTTTGACTATGTATAGTTTTGATTTCATTACATCTTCATATTGTGTGCTTGTAAATTGATTCATTTTTTAGATTAAGTGTTACTTTAATCTGTTGTGAATTGCATTGAGTTCATTTTTATCTTGCATATTTGTACATTATTGTGTTTCTTTGATTAAATTTGATTAATGTGTGCTTGTTGTTTACTTGTAAATTTTGTTGTCATCTCATCATCATATCATATATCATCACATATATACATCATATATCAATAAATACTAATCTATATCATAACGAAACTGAAAAATTAAACATGTATTCTAATCGACATCATATGATATCACCAAGAGGGGAAAGAGGGATCACCTTCTATACCCCCTCAAAAATTGAACATAATATAAGTGTGGATTAAACATGCTATCTCATAACACAAAATGTGATAAGTAAAAACATTTCATTACATCATATATCATCATAATACAAATTCCCATGAACAAAATAATGTGTCTCAATATAAATATAAGATACAATAGGCCATCATGGGCATGGATCAAAAATATACTTTCATCACGAGCTAAAATAAAAAATAATAAATAATACATCTCATGTACAAAAATGTTCCTTCATCACGAGGAGTACATAAAAAATATACATCTAGTACAACACAAATGAGCCACCCATGACTCTCACCCATGCCAGAAGGGACTGAGGTGGTGGTCACATGTTGAAACATGATGATTAATTGTCCGCCAACCCTTAATGTATATGGGTTCATCACTAATATATAGGTTAATATTTAATAATATGAAATATTTATATTTCTATTATTAAATATGCTAACCTAGGTGTATACTTTAGGTTAAATATTTAATATCATAAAATGATTATATTTATAATAATAAATATTAGACACCTAGGTGTATGTATCAACCATTTTATGTTGAAAAGGTGGGTCGGAAGACATACCCAATCACCTTATATAAAAAGGACTTTAGGTCCTCATTTGATATATTCGAGAAATATATCAAAGGTTTGCAAAACCACGTGATTTTGTTTTACCCTTGGTAAATAGGGTTTTAAAGGAGGAGGTGATCTTACTAGATGTAAGATAAGTTCTCTAAAGTAAAAGGTTATTTTCAAAGTGGTTTTTACCCTATTGAGGTTTTCCACTATAAATAATGTGTCACCCGTGTTATTATTTCTTGTAAGTATTTATTTATTTACTTATATTATGATTAATATTTATTTTAATTTTTATTGTAACATTATGTAATATGTAAGTTGATTAAATCCATATTTATTAGAATCCTCAAATTCTAATATGGTAACAAAGAGATGTATATTAAATAAATTAAGATCAAATGTTTTGTATTTTATTTATTTAATTTGTATGGGTCTTTTCAAACAACCGGAAAGGGTATTTAAAAATATCTGTTCCTTCTTTTTTTTCCCAATTTATTTTGGCACTACATTTTTACAATTAAACTCTCGATAAATTTTTAGGGTTTTTCAATTTTAAATCCCTAATTTTTTTTTGGGGGGAGGATATGTAATATGATATGATTCTTACTTTCATTTACATTTTGTAAATTATAAATAATTCATGTTTTTTTGGAGATTGATGTGTGCACAGAGGTTAAAGGGCTTCAAATATTTACCTGGATGAAAATCACATACGTAAAAGGAAAGGATCTATTACTATATGAAACAATTTTCATGTTTTCTATAATTTCAAATGTTTGTAGGTTAAATATTTCGGAAGATAAATTCATATCCGTGTTCTTTGGTCCCCTCTAAAAGGATTCGATTTGAAAACTACAAGTGTATAGTTAATCTATAACCATATCTTATATAATTTGAAAACTATATTATTATTTTTAAATAAATATATATATAATATAGAATAAGTTTTATATAATAATTTGTATAAACATCATATTAAAATTTATATAGTTTTGGAAAAAAAAACTATATAATAAAAGCCTTATACTATATTATTAAATTACATGGCATTGAGGGAAGAGTTAACGGATCATATTCTAAAATAAGTTTATATCATATTTAAACTTAACTTATAAATCTAGGCATATATAGTTTTTAAAAAAGAAACAAATCTAAGTTTGAATCATATTTTATATATATGGTTAGTTTAAACCGCTTAAAATATAAATTTTATTAGATTTGATTTATATATGTTTTTAAAAAAAAAAAACCTAAGTGCGTATTATTTTAGTAAGTTGAGCCATGTTTATTGCTTGGCCATGAAGGGATTACTTTTTAAATATTAATGCTTATTAAATTAAAAAAAAATTGTCTCTAACCATTTATATTATCCATGTAAGGGGTGGCCCCATTCATTTATATCTTATAGTTTATAAAAACTATATAAAACAACCTATTTAAAGGTTTTCTTTTATATAAGAGTAGGAGTGGAGAATAAAATGAGATAATATCTCGGTATAAATGTGGAACTCTCAAGTATAAATAGAGAATTAAAAAAAAGGGGCTAGTTTATTGGTGACTCACGTGAAGTGTGATAAATATTTATTAAAATATTGACATAGTTATAGCCACATAAAAGTTTTAAAGTTTTTAGCTTGCAAGAATTATATAAAATATTTTGTAGTTTTTTTAACCTAGTCTATGTCCTTTAAACCCCTTTAAATAAGGGTTATGTGTTTCTTTTATATAAAAAATTTACTATAGTTTATAATTTTTATGAACTATATGTTGTTTTTTATTTATATTCTATAAACTATATACCTTTTTAAAAAAATGTATATATTTTTACATTATAAATTATAATAGGGTATTATAATGTATTAAAATATAACCTCCTAATATTATATAGAAGAATAGTTATGAAATTTCACATTCTACAAAACACATCAAGTTTTGAATTCATTAAATTTGATAGTTAAATGACCATCACGAAAGACCAAAAATAAGCCATTATGATGGTCATTTAGATGCCAAATTTAATTTGGCTAGATCTTTGTCTATATTTTTTTTTTTTTAAATTTGAAGTTCTTATACATTCTTAGGGGTCTCTTCTTCACTTCTATATGATCGTAAATATGAAATATTTTTTTATATAAATCTGGGTATAATGCAAAGCCCTTTATATCATGCGGGTTATTATTTTGATCATGGGAGGTTAATTAATATACATTGTAATGACATAATTATTTATGATCAAATATTTTCTTTAGATCTATAAAATTTAGATCGATTCTATTTAAAGTTTTATTTTTATTATCGATAAATATGTATCTAACTCTTTGGTACATTGCATATTATAATGGGGTGTGTTTTACAAGTTTAGGAGAATAATGGCGTTTAGCTATTTCTATCTTGACAAAACACATATCTTGAATGAAACCAACTACAACATTTGGGTCAAAACAGAATTTATGGCAAGGAAACTATGGATGATTATTTCTGGATCTGAGGTTTCTCCCATCGGTCATCAAGAAACTGTAGATAACATGAATACATTCTTGCAATGAATGCAAGAGGCTCTTTCTATGATTCTACACAATGTGAAATATGATTACCTTCTACACATTGGTAATATCAAACATCCAAAAGAGGTATGGACACAACTAGAATCCATGCATAAATGATACTTGGTATATTAAAGATAGTAATGAGAGTATAATAGCTAATGAAATTCAAAGAAATGGTCCGTAATTTTTTTATGATTTCTCTTCGCATCTTGTTTTATATCTCAAAGTTTTAATAATTCAAAACTATGGCATGAATGGTTAGGAAATGTTACTTATCGAAGCTTATATGAAATGTCTAGATATAATCTAGTGAAAGGTTTACATGTGTTGTCTTCTTCTCTTTAAGTTACTTCATTAAATGATTCTAAATGATGGTTTTGATTTTGATTTAGTAAATGGTCATGATGATGTTTTGATGCTATAGATGTTTCTGAAACTCTTATCTTTCTATATAAGAAATTAAATTAGGCTCACTCTATGTTAGAAATTTCAAATCCTATTAACCTTAGGAAAATGACCAGAATCCATCATATGTACCATGCATTAATTACCTTGTATGAACCTGAGCCACAAAGTATTATAGGGTCTAGGTGGATATACAAAGTAAAATATAATGTTGATGGTAGTATTAACAAATATAAAGCTAGACTTGTTGCTTTAGAGGTTTCACTCGAAACCTGGTATTGATTATGTTGAGACATTTCTTATAGCTAAAATGAGTACTGTTAGGGCCTTTTTTGCAATGGCTACTCAATTTGGGTGGGAAATCAAACAAATGGATAAGAAAAATATTTTTTTGAATTTTGATTTATAAGAAGAACTTTACATATTTCAACCTAAAGAATTTGAATAAATTGGAAAATAAAACTATGTTTGTAAGTTGATAAATCCTTGTATGGCTTAAAACAAGCTCTTAGAGCTTGGTATGAAAAAATTGTTTCCTTATTTAAATGGTTAGGTTTTGTTAATTGTTATTCTAACAATGATATATTCATTAAGAAATAAGGATTGCATATTATCATTATATGTATATATGTTGATGATTTACTTATGTCTCGATGACAATTCCGATTTAATTCATAGGATTAAAAAGAAATTAAAGAAGTACTTTGAAATGAATGAGTTAGGTCTCTCAATCATGTTATTTGTATAACTCCATCTCATTCTATTGTTATTTTTTAAAACACAACATGCAACCTTTTATTGAAAAAGTTTCTTATGATTGATTATAAACCATTTTCTACTTCAATGGAAGTTGGAATAAATATTGATCCTAAATTTGCATATGAAAAAGATTGATCCTAAATTTACATATGAAAAAGGTTGATCCTATTTTATATATGTTGTTATTTGATAGTTTGATTTATCTAACTATAACTAGATTAGATATTTCCAACACAGTAGGAATTACTTCAAGGTTTATGCAAGAACCTTATTTAGAGATCATTGGAATCTTCAAAAAGAATTTTTAGATATTTGAAAGGAACAATCAATTATGGGTTGCATTATAATAAGAATAAAAATGTTATCTTATATGAATTTTGTGATTCTAACCATACCACTGTTGTGTTATAAAATATACTAGATGTGTTCAAGTTTTTTGGTGTAGGAACAATTACTTGGAATAAAAAATACAATCAACATTCTCCATTTCTTCTACTGAGGTAGATAAGTGCAATGGAAGAAGTAAAGAAGCCTCGTGGCTACAACGGCTGTTGGTAAAGATACACATGGAAGTTAAAGGAAGTATTTATCTTTTATGTTGTGGTCGAGTTATATTACTCTTGATTAAGAATCTAGCTCAACATTAGAGGATGAAGAAAATTGAGATACATATATGATTCACCCATGAGAAGGTGAAAAGTTATGATATAAATCTCAAGTTCATGTTGATCAAGAGTAGGTTTCTAGCATCTTCACAAAGTCCCCGAGTGCTTTGCAAAGTTTTTTCACTTTCATGAAAAGTCTGGGATTCTTAGAGTTTCTATTAAGGGGAGTGTGCATGAAAATTTCACCTCCTAATGGAACTTAGTTTTTTTAAAAGACATTTGGGATTTGTAAAAGAATATCTTTCGGTAAGTGTAAAAAGACCTTCGGGCATGTATACCTCCTCGATTCTTTTTAGAAAGAAGTGTAGAAAGATATTAAAGGCGGTCTTCAGTAAAATATTTAGTGCTATTGAGTTTACTGGTAAACATCCAGTACAAACATATTGTTAAGGAGGTCCTTGGTTGTAAAAGGCTCCTATATGCTTGGGTTCAATAAATTTTTATGAGAACCTATGAGAACATGTAAAACTCACAAATCATACTTATCCACTAATCATGGGATGATCTTTGGGATTCCAAATCTTTTTGTACTAAAAGGTAAATTGAGTATGATAAAGGTGTTATAATTCCTTCAACCGATATGCTAGCCTAAAACCTTTATGGTTTAAGGATTGTAAATCTTGTAGTGTACCACGGGTAGGTAATCTATTGAATATGTTATGTTATCTCACTTAACATTAAGAGGGAGTGTTGGAACATAATGATTAAGTGGTCTGGCCAACCTTTAATGTATATGGGTCCATCACTAATATATAGGTTAATATTTAATAATATGAAATATTTATATTTCTATTATTAAATATGCTAACCTAGGTATATACTTTAGGTTAAATATTTAATATCATGAAATGATTATATTTCTAATATTAAATATTATAAACCTATGTATGTGTCAACCATTTTAGGTTGAAAACGTGGGTCGAGACATACCCGATCACCTTATATAAAAAGGACTTTAGGTCATCATTTGATATATTCGGAAATATATCAAAAGTGTGTAAATCAAGTGATTTGGTTTTACCCTTAGTAAATAGGGATTTAAAGGAGGAGGTGATCTTACTAGATGTAAAATAAATTCTCTAAAGTAAAAGTTATTATCAAAGTGATTTTTACCCTATTGGGCTTTTCCACTATAAATAATGTGTCACTTTGTGTTATTTATTTATCAGTAAGTATTTGTTTATTTACTTATGTTATGATTAATATTTATTTAAATATTTATTATAATATTATGTAATATGTAAGTTGATTAAATCCGTATTTATTAGAATCCTCAAATTCTAACAAAGGCATCTGTGTGTAAAATATTCATGGTGAGCCGATAGATGTTGTACTAATCTAGTAGACCATGATGGCCTCCGTGATCTCGCATATCCGGACCTATGTTGTCTATCTTCCTATAATCCATGGACCTTTGTCCCACCGGAATGGCCCTTTGGTATAACATATTGTAGTATGTGGCTTCTCTTATGATGGCAAAAGACACTAAAAATTAGTTTCCTAGCTCTAGATGTTATCCCTACCTACTAAAGTGCATCATAATATTATCTTAGAATGGCCAAATTGTCATGTATCCGTATTCTCTCATAAACTAGTTGGTGCCTCTTAGTAGTGACGTAATCCCACTATGTTGTAATCTAGTGTAATTGTTGTGTCAAGATAGCTAGATGACATGTACTCTGCACATCCTTCCTCTCATGGAGATCCCTATGGAAACCGTAAGTCTTCCTCCATCCTCACCCACTAGATTATGTGGTGGGAATCCCGGTCCATACCAACTATCTCCATCTCCCCATCTCATCCATCCCATCCATCCCTTGGAGGGTTGTGTGGTGGAATTAGTGCATGTAGAGGTGATAAAGGCACCTGTAATGGATCCCGCTATAAAGGCACATGTGGTGGATCTTATGGCTATGTAGGTATCTCGCACCAGTATAGCTACTCCCAATTTATCCCGACCCCATGCCCGTAGATATTCATGTGTCATTTCCTATGCATGTGCTATAAGATCCTAGTCTTATAGGTCTTGTGCCACTACCGCAATCCCAACATGTATAGGTTTCTTTGGTATAGTAAGTCATCATGGTAACACTATCACATAATATGTTGCATAGTCTCTAGTATTCCCAAAATCCACTCTCTATGGCTATGGAACCCAAGGTTGTGGAAACACCTGTAAGAAACTATCACGAGCTCGTTGTGGTCTAATCCATAGGCCAATGTCATAAGTCTCCATGGATTTATGCCTATACCACATCTCATCTCTGAGAATCCCTTAGAAGTGGCCCAACTGGCAATGGAATTTGTCCACTCTGTACCACTCAATGATGTAGTCCCTATTACCAATGATAAAATGCTTAACCTCTACTATGTTAAGATCTACCGCATCCTCAAACCATTGATATAATCTATACAACTATCACGTAACCATGTGAAGTTGAATATCATCAAAGGCTCTCATGTAACATGTTATGTCTCTAGTATTTCCACGAATATCATCACCAACTAGCACCCTACCCATAATAGATGGCTCATCCAGAGCCTTGTCTTATGGCACTTCTAATGGGTATCCTATGGAAATGTGATCCCATGACAATATCTATAATAATGAAATTGGATCCATGGTCTTGACTGTGGTATGCTATAAAATGTAGATCTGAATATAAGTGGGCTAGTATACATTGGCCCTAGCAATAAACATCTCCACCGATTAGACCATGAATAATTCAAATCAAAGCAAGATAGAAATCATACACTAGTATTTTCAGAAGAAATATTCCACTAATAAGATCCATCAAGTACACTGGAACCGGTAAGTCAAGTTTATCGATGAAAACATCTATGCATGTCAAATGTGATGCCCCAATGAGGTATGTGTGCTACGCTGAACATTTCCATGATACTCTATAGAATATGCACATGGTTTCCATCATATGTAACTAAGCTTCCATGGATCGAACTCACAAGTATGTTCAATACATCCTTTGGTGTGATGCTCATTTCGTTGGTCTCTAATATAAAATTATGACTCTTGCTCCATTATCTCTCTGCTAAGGCAATGAGAAGGTTCTCGGTCTAGTGTAATATGTGGCATGTGAACCACATGTGTAAGACTTGTAACATCTAAGGTTATCTCCAAGAAGATGTGATCATGGTGTGAAAAATTATCCTCATAGGCTCGCAGATGACCATTTCACTCTCATGTCTCGATTTGGGTAGACCAATCCGTAAATCGTAAACCACTTATCATTACCATTTTCTTCTAGAGCTCATCACTAGATTTCTTCTAAACATCTACTAAAAATTCTTGTAAGGTTTTGCAACACATCCCATCCATGTTAGTGTGCCCATCAGTAGTGCAAGCATTCCCATTTTAGCACTAGATTAACCTAGTGCTAGCGCCCCCTTTCTCAAACTAGTGCCTTTGTCTTCTTGCAGAAGAAACCCTACCCATTCCCATGACCATTTCAATTTTGGAATGCCCATTTTGAAAAATTCACACTCACACCTACGTTTCCATGCATACATGGTCATGTTTATGATTTCTCATGCATGTGTACACTTTTTCTCGTAACGTCTTGATTTTGGCAGTTATTACGATAACTTCGTTTTGTGATGCTGCAATTGTGGAAATGAAAATTGTCATGTAAAGGTGTATCCTTTAATCTTGAAAATCATGTATTACTGTTCTAAACCCTTGCATACTTTGTAACTCTGTTTACTTGGGACTGAGGTCATTATAACTTGTGTTTGCAAGGTTGTGAACCTGCAGAATTGCTTTTGTACTTGATGAACTCATATTATGTTGATAGCACACCTTGAATCAATTCCATTGATCCAAGGTATGCTTCAACCTTCTTTATTATCGTCTTGTCGATTGACTTTCTAAATAAAACGAAGTCTGGAACTTGGTTGGAGATTGTTGTAAATTTTAAAGAACCTGGTTACAGGTATACTTACTCGGCACCATGCTACCAATGGTAAGGTTTGATTTCCTGAATACATATGAGTTGTAATGCTGGAAAGCGTAAGATAGAAAGGGGTTTGATACAAAGTTAGCAAGGTATATATTAAGCATTGGACGGAACGTCCTGCACTATACTGGTTTTGAACCTAAGTCAATAAAAATCTACTAGGAACCTGTTATGGAATTGAGAAGGTTTATGTGTTAACCTATGAAATAATTTTTATTCTACATGGTTTTTAATTAAGAAGATTTGTAAACTAACCTAAGGTGGATCCTAAGGGCTTACGACCTAAAAGGAAACCTAACTATTTAATTGTGACCTAAACTATTGCTAGTCCTAAAAGGGACCTAAGGATACATGCCAAATGGGAGGATAAGGGGGAAGGTAAAACTTAAATGATAGAATTTAATTGCAGTCCTTGTGGTTTTAAATGCCAAGTTTGGTGGGAGCAAAGAAGTTAGAGGCTTCTAACTAACAACACAACTAAATTTGAAATTACGTGCAAATTTAAAAGAAAGACCTCACCAAATCTGAGTCGGCGGTGGCATGGAGAAAGAGGGAGAAAGAGGCATTCAATGCATTAATGGCCTCGGTTTTGGTAACCAACCCACCTTGGAAAGAGGAAAAGGAATTTTTGTGGGTTATTGTTGTTCATTTGGGTTTCGAGTTTTTGCTCTGCATTTTTTTGTTGCTCTTTCGAGCCTACAAGTTTGTTTTCCAGCCATTGTCGGTTCGACCACCTCCGAGTGGTTTCTAGGCCTGTGGAAATGTGGAAGCAGTTAGGAGGTCTGGTTGAATAACATTGTTGGAAGGAAGAAACTTGGGAGAAGCTCGCTTTGACCTTCCACGAGCTAACCAAAAAATATACAGGCATGTTAGGCTCTTTTCTTTAAATAGTTTTTCTCTTTATTAAGCGTCTTCATTAAAATAACTCTACTCTTATAACTGTGTGTTCTTGTAAAAATAAAATGTTGATATGTTAGATGTGATCTTTTACTTGAGTTGTCATTTGAAATCAAATGCGATTTGGGTTTTTTTTTTTGAAATAACACGTCATCTGAGAGAAAATGGGTGATCTTTGTTAAAATAGTAAATGAAAAAAATTTACTTTTGCTATTTGACTTCAAAGGTAATGGTTTTTAGGTTTTGTTTTCCATTATGGTTTTGAACATGCTGAAGGTGACCATGATGTGTAAACTGGTTTCTAATTTTATGTGCTCAAAGGTTATGGGTACTTTCGAAGGTAATGTGAGAATGTTTTCACAGGATCTTTGTGTGAACTGTTCTTCCTTGCCATTAAAGTGTATATGTGATGTGAATTATTTTAGGAACAATAGATTTATCATATCGTCCTTATTGCTTGATCTAAAATGATACGATGTTCCTCCTATTATGTTTCTTTTCTTTTGGTAACCATGAATGACTATTTGGAAACAAATACTTCCATAACCTCGGAACAGAGTAACCTGGTTATCTGATGGACTGGGTAGAGCATACAATTTTTTATTTCTTTTGAACTCAATTGAACTCAATGATGAATATATATATATATATATATATATATATATATATATATATATATATATATATATTATATATATATATATATATATAATATCTTTGGATTTGAACTTCTTCATTGTTTTTATTGAAACTGAACTTGAGTAGATTCTTTACTCTTGTGGTTGAAAAATGATTTCTTTATTTATTACAGTGAAATCATAGTCATGTTGCCTTGTTGTATACTCTTACTTGTTTCATACCTAATGGATATGTCTATTTTTCGTGAATTATTAATGGAAACGTTTTAATTGAATTTTTGTTGTTATTGATACTTATGGGTTAGAAGAGAAATGAGTTTTGGAATACTTCCTTGAATGGTAGTTAGTAAGTTATGAAGACTGTAATAGTCTAGTATGGAAGGAATTACCCTAATGGAAATAGGTCTACACTTCATAGTTGATACTCGGCTAAGTATTGAGAAGAGGTAATGCAAATATTCTTCCTTTCATTTGATTATTGACTTTTAATTACTCTCTCTCTCTCCTTGACTGTTTCCTCTAAATGTTATCTCTTCTTGTTTAAATTGTCCATTTCGGTTGTGATTAAATGAAAGAGATTATTGAGTGGGTAACTCGGAAGTAATACTTATTTTCTTTTCTTATCCTATTTGAATTCTATTATCGGATATTGAATATACTTATGACTACCTTAAGCATAAGAAATTTCATTTTATCTGTTGTTTTTCCCTTCTCTAAATTAAAAGAGTACTATGATGTTTGTTGAGTTCGAAAGTAACATTAGTTGTTGTCACAAAGTGTATGACTACCTTTCTCTTACGCATTTTAATTGGTTGAAATTAAGTGAGTGGTATAAAGGTGAAGGAGTTCTGTTTAAAATTATAGTCAATTATTTTCTTTTGAATCCCATTTATAATGATGGAATGGAATTGATAGAGATTGTGTTGCATTAGAACAATATATATATATATATATATGTATAGTTCTTACAAATTCTTTTAATCTGGGACTATTTAGAGAAAATATTATATGTATTAATTGTCTAAATTTGGAATGAACTCTTTTTGTTTATGGAAGAAAACAATAAGGAAATGGGAATAAATTATTGCATGTTTGCTGTAATTATTTGGAAAAGTTGTTAGTTAATATTATTGTCTGATTGTGATGTTAATTATTGAGACTGGGTTGTTAAATTGTTCATCCTTATCGGCACTTAATTCTTAGGTGATGTCCATCTCAATTTCGAGACGTTTCATAAAAGTAGATTTCTTTTATTGAGATAGTCAAGAGCACCTCATTTTAATGATAAGTGCTTAATATGCTCATTTCGATGAACTGACTCGTGCAAGTAAATTTTGCAGATGGATTCCGTGAGTAAAAATGAAGAAATGTTGTTTTATGATGCTTCTTCTGATTAACTAAGGGATGGATCTTTTCTGAGATTTTATTATTCTTCTTAAGGGAATGGAAAAAGAAAAAGTTATTCTTATGTCTTTTTTTTTGATTTGTTAATGTTGATTGGCATGAATGAAGTCCGGCTATGTAGACTTGTAAAATGTATAAATTTTAATCTCGAGGAATGAGTAAAAGGGAAAGGTGTGTTATTTTAAATGTTGTACCATTATTGAATTGTTGAAATATAATCTTTGAATTATTCCTATTCGATGAAATTGTACTTATTCAATGATGGTTGTTAGATTTAAAGGGACATAATGTCTATTCTTCACTTGAATACAAATTTTAAGTTGAAATGTGCAATTAATTAATACTTAGGTGAATATGGGCCTTTAAATTGACATTAGTAAAAGAGTAAGATACACATGAACTCTTGTATAAATGAAATATGGAATTGAATTCTAAACCAATGAATATTAATGAAAGGAAAATTGAATTCTGTAATCAGATTTCATTAATATTCTTTGGGATGTCTTACCCAAAGGATATTCGAAAGAGGAATCATATCTCCTCTTAACAAACCTTAGACTGAAGTAAGGTAATTGTAAATAAATGAAAACATCTATATGAGGAATAGACCTCATTCAAATGACTTCTAATAAAATGGAAACTTGAATTTAAAATCAGTTGCGGATAAACTTGATTAAGCTTAGTAAGTTAATCTTACTTCGTTAAGTTGTAGTGGACTGTAAGTCCGAAGCTTTAATTAATGAACCAAGAAAGGAATATACAATCCTTCGGTATGGAGGAGTGAATGTATATTAAACTACGAGACAATTCAATTCATTCCTAGTTATGTAACTGTAATGAACTATGAGGTTAGAGGATCAACAAGGTTGCTAAAAATTATTCTTAAAATATTTAAGATAAGAATCTAATCAAAATTTTAGCTGGATGTGTAACCCTAGATGGGAGGATTCCATAGGATGTTGGCACACGCTAGCTTGCAATAAGGTGTCTTCATGAAGGCTAGGCCTTCATGATGACACAATGTTGCAGCTACCATGTTGCAACACCCTTCCGAATCAAATCATCAAGGTTTACATAAGCTTGGACTTGGCCTCAATTTTACTTTGGACCAAGTTAGGAATGCGACCTTGTATACGGAGTGACTCGTGAAGACTAAAGGTAACTAGACACATGCAATTGACTAGGGTCGATGAGGTATGTTTGTGTACCTTAGTCACCATGAGTGCCTCTCTATACTCTTTCATATTGCTATCTTGGGTTAAAGTTCAACCTTGGACAAGAGGACTAACAGAAGTCAGAAAAGACCATTCTAGATAACAGATGAAGTGGGGTGAAGGACGTATTCCATTGATGAGTATGATGTCTAGGAATATGATCATGCTAAGCATGTGAAAATATTTGGCCAAAGTATCGCAAGTTGTTGGTTGCGTTGTCCTAAATCACCTAGTTTAAGAAGCAGGATTTCAGATGAATATCGGTAATAGATATTCAGATAGGCCTCTTAAATGGAACACTTCAATAACCGAAAAGGTAAAGGAAACCAAGTATACTTAGTATACAATGCATGGATTAACATGAAGGATCGGTAAGTAGCTAAGTCATGAAATGAGAGATCGATGAAACTCCGAGCCATGAAATGGGAGATCGGTAGTTCTTCGAGTCATTACAACAGCATATGGTTATCTGTTATATGATTGAATGGCATGGAATGTGTGTTCCATATTATGAATATGTGAATAAAGAACATTGGTTTTAAAAGCCTTGTGTGTTCTAAATTATGTCATTTAGAATAGAGAACAATTATTAAAACTTGATCATGTGTTCTGAATTAGCGTAATTTAGAGTAGAGAACGTTATAAAAAAAAAAATTCCCTTGTTCTAATGTCTTAAAATGGGAATGTTACATCTTGGTATCGTGAGTGAAGGTTGCAGCTCTTGCACCTAATGAGTCCACAATTTAATAAGGTTTACATTTTCTTATTGAATGTAAAAATGGTTAGAACAAGAGAGAATGCTGTGAACAACACATTACCAGGTGGAGAAGTAGCTACTACCCCAAAACTAGATGAAATCCTTGCTACCCTACTAGATTAGAGAGATCGTTTAACTTTTTTGGAACATCAAGAAATGGGAAATGAGGAGGAGGAAGAAGATGCTTGATATTAATGATCAGCCGCCTCCTATGGACAACACCAATGGAGGAAATATGGGTGTTGATAATAGTAACATGAATGTTCCTAATCATCCTGAAAATAAAAGGGCAAGATTAGTGGCTGAACTCACAAATGATATAAAGAGAATAAGTCCTCCAAAGTTTGATGGAACTACACTTGGGGACGGGGCTGAAAATTGGCTCAGTGAAATGGAGAAGTACTTTGTGATAAGAAACTTCTCCGAGGAAACAAAAGTAATATGGGGAGCATATCAGCTTTCTCATGAAGCATCATCATGGTGGGACAACCGTAAGGTTGAGTTGAACATTGTCGAAACAGACATAACTTGGGATCAATTTAAAAGTTACTTTAGGCAACGATGGCTGCCTCAACTTTTTTATGATTAGAAAATGACTGAATTTCAGAACTTGTCTCAAGGAAAGTTGACGGTGATAGAATACTGGGAAGGGTTTACTAAAATCCTTAAGTATGTACCATAGTACCAAGTTGATGAGAAGTTTAGGATATGAAAGTTCATAATGGGACTGAATCCCATCATTGGTGGTGAGGTAGATGTCCATGGTCCACCACTATGGAAGGAGTTGTCGAAAAGGTAATAAGACAAGAATAGAAATTGAGAGCAATCTCTGCTCATAGGGAGGAGATTAGGAAGAAGATTCCCAACTCTTCTTCATCTCTCACACCTAAAAAGGGACCCTGGAAGAGGTTTGACATGAAAAACAAAATTGTTGCGGATAACAATAAGAAAACAGGAATGAACAAACCTGTTACTAGTATGCGGAACGACTTTACCAAAAATAGTGGTAATGGACAAAAGTCCTATGGAAGCCAGAATGATAACTTCAAGGCTAGAAATAAATTTGAGCCTAGGAAGGGGCCCATTGGAGGCTATTTCAACTATGGAAAGGACCATTACACAAGTCACTATCCTTTGAAGAAGGACGATCGTGATTAGCACATGATACACGCTGCGGTGGCTAACAAACAAGCTGAAAAGCAAGTCACACCCATAGAAGTTCTAGGTAAGTTATTTAGTATACCTATGGTTATAATTTTTGATACTGGAGCTACTAAATGTTTTATATCTACTAAGTTAGCATTGAAATTAAAAAGGAAAGCTGAATGAATGGATAAGACATGGATGGTGCATTATGGAAATAATGTTGTCCATACAGTTGATATGTGTCTTTTTGGGCAGTCCTTGACTTGCCTAGTTTCTCCACAGAAGTTGACCTGTATGTTACCCCTTTGGGGTCATATGATGTAATTATAGGTGTTAATTGGTTGGCAGAACATAAGGCAAAGGTCAACTACTATGAAAAATAGATTTTTTGTTTTGATGACCTGCAGAAAACAACAGTCATTCAGGGTGTAAAACATGGGATTGTAGTTAGGAAACTAACAGCTATGTAATTAAAAAGGGCTAAAAATAGAGGCTACACTTTGTATGCCATAAAAATGATAGAAATTTCCGAGGAAGATAATGAATTTATGGAAAAATATCCGTTGTTAAGAGATTTCAGCGATGTATTTCCTGAAGAATTACCGGGTCTTCCGCCCAAACGGGAGTTTGACTTTGCAATAGAGATCAAGCCTGAACCGAGCCCATATCCAAGGCACCCTATAAAATGACCACCATTGAGTTGGTGGAACTTAAGGCTCAGTTACAGGAACTTTTGACCAAAGGGTTGATAAGACCGAGCGTCTCACCATGGGGAGCACTGGTAATTTTTGTAAAGAAGGATGGCACACTTAGATTGTGCATTGATTACAAAATGTTGAATAAGGAAACCATTAAGAATCGATATCCACTTCCTAGGATTGATGATCTGTTTGATCAGATGCGTGGAGCATCAGTTTATTCAAAAATAGATCTTTGATCTAGATATCATCAGCTGAGAATAAAAGAGGAAGATATTCATAAAACAACTTTTAGAACAAGGTACGGACATTATGAATTCACAGTGTTACCTTTTGGGTTGACAAATGCACCTGCCACCTTCATGAATTTGATGAATAATATTTTTCAAGAGTACTTGGACAAATTGTGCTTGTATTCTTGGATGACATTCTTATATACTCCAAAAATGTCGAAGAGCATCAAGAGCATTTAAAGATAGTACTGGAAATCTTGAGGAAGAGAAGGTTGTATGGTAAATTGTCTAAATGTTCCTTTTATGATGCAGAAGTGCATTATTTGGGACATGTTATAAGCAAGAATGGGATAGCTGTAGATCCTTCAAAGATCATAGCTATAACTGAGTGGCATGTACCTAAGAACATGCATGAAGTTAGAAGCTTCATGGGCCTAGTAGGGTACTATAGAAAGTTCGTTAAGGACTTTTCTAAGATTGTTGCACCAATCACTTCATTACAAAAGAAAGATAAGAAATTTGTTTGGAGTGAAAAATGTGAATCTGCCTTTAAGATTCTAAAGGATCAGTTAACTACAACACCTATTCTGACTGTACCTGACCCAAATGGAGATTTTATGGTTGTAACAGATGCATCTGGAGAGGGTCTCGGAGGTATTCTGTTACAAAATGATCATGTCATAGCATATGAAAGTAGAAAACTCAAGTTACATGAACAAAATTATGCTCCACATGACCTAGAGCTCATTGCCATCATTCATGCACTTCAAATGTGGAGGCATTACCTTCTTGGTAAGCCTTTTGAGCTAAAAACCGACCATCTAGGGTTGAAGTATATTTTTACTCAACCAAACCTAAATGCAAGACAATGAAGATGGTTAGAATTTCTATCTCAGTATGATTTTGATATAAGCTACATTAAAGGAAAGGAAAATAGGGTAGCAGATGCTCTGAGTCATAGGAAGCACATTTCTACTCTTATAACATTAAGAACTCAGTTTAAAGATGAGGTGAAAGATGTCATGGAATCTGACTCTTATTTTCAGCAAGTTAAAACAACACTTTCTGCAGATCCAAAAGATGTGAAGTATAAAGGATTTCATTTTGATAATGAAGGAATTTTGAGGTTTGAAAATAGGGTATATATACCCTTGGCAAATGATTTAAGAAAGAAATTATTAGCTGAATTTCATAATTCACCTTTTTCTGACACCCTGGCATTACGAAAATGCTTGCTGATATAAAGTAGCAATATTTTTGGAAGGGAATGAAAAAGGATGTGATGGAATTTGTGACACATTGCTTGGAATGTCAACATGTTAAGGCGGAACATATGCATCCCACCAGATTACTGTACCCCCACAACATTCCGTAGTACAAATGGCAAGTGATAACTATGGATTTCATTCAAGGATTACCTATGTCTAGGAATAAACATGATATCATCCTAGTTGTTGTTGACAAACTAACCAAAGTGGCACACTTTATTGCTGGTAATCTAAAAGATGATTCACTAGTGTTAGCAAGAAGGTTTGTACATGATATTTTCAAGTTACATGGAATACCCAAATTGATCATATCAGACAGAGATCCGAGAATGACATCAAGATTCTATAAAATTCTTTAATGCAGCCTTGGGAACTAAAATAGATTTCATTTTTACGTATCATCCGAAATGGATGGATAGACTGAAAGAGTCAATCAAGTTTTAGAGGATATGTTAAGAATGTATTGCATGGACCAGCAGTATAAATGGGAGGAATACCTTCCGCTAGTTGAATTTTCTTATAATAATACATACCACACCTCTTTAAAGATGGCACCTTTCGAAGCATTGTATGGAAGAAAATGCAGAACCCCTATTAGCTGGGACAACGTAGAGGATAGAGAGATAATTGGGCCAGAAATCCTCATGGAAATGGAACAATAAATTAAAATGATTTGTGAACGTTTAAAGGAGGCTACCAACAGGAAAAAGAGTTATGTAGACTTAAAACGGGTTGATAGGAAATATAAACTTGGTGAGAAGGTCTTTCTTCAGGTTAAGCTGAAAAAGAGTTCTATAACTTTTGGCAAGGCTACCAAGTTATCACCTCGTTATGTGGGACCTTTTGAAATTGTTGAAATAATCAACCCTGTAGCTTATCGTTTAGCTTTACCTCCTACTTTATCACAAATGCATGATGTTTTCCATATTTCCTTGCTTAAGAAATACATGTCAGATTTATCACATGTGTGGTATTGGGATTCTTTACAGGTCCAAGACCCCAGAATAATCATGGTTAAGCCCATTCGAGTCCTCGGGAACTCACTAGTTACACTTAAGAAATTACGAAGTGGATCAATGTAAGGTCCAGTGGGACCAGTTTAGCGAAGAGAGTGCAACTTGGGAGAACCTTGAAGAAATGAGATCTACTTTTCCATATTTGTTTGATCAAAATTAAGTTCGAAAAACTAATAATTTTGCCAAACTTGGGTAGCTACTGAACTATTTTACGATTATTTTAAAATACTATTTTGAAGACTTAAATTTTGTTCTGTTATGAATATATGAATGGAAGGACAATAACTAAAATTGACTAATTTGACCATCGGGACGATGATTCTTTTAAGAAGGGAGGTATGTAACGTCTTGATTTTGGTAGTTACTATGATAACTTCATTTTGTGATGCTGCAATTGTGGAAATGAAAATTTTCATGTAAAGGTGTATCCTTTAATCTTGAAAATCATGTATTATTGTTCTGAACCCTTGCATACTGTAACCCTATTTACTTGGGACTAAGGTCATTATAACTTGTGTTTGCAAAGTTGTGAACCTAACAGAATTGATTTTGTACTTGATGAACTCATATTATGTCGACAGCACACCTTGAATCAATTCCATTAATCCAAGGTATGCTTCAGCCTTCTTTATTGTCATCTTGTCGATTAACTTTCTAAATAAAATGAAGTCTAGAACCGAGCTAGAGATTGTTGTAAATTTTAAAGAACCTGAGTTACAGGTATACTTACTAGGCACCATGCTGCCAATGGTAAGGTTTGATTTCCTGAATACATATGAGTTGTAATGCTAGAAAGTGTAAGATAGAAAGGGGTTTGATACAAAGTTAGCAAGGTATATATTAAACATTGGATGGAACGTCCTGCACTATACTAGTTTTGAACCTAAGTCGGTAAAAATCTACTAGGAACCTATTATGGAATTAAGAAGGTTTATGGGTTAACCTATGAAATAATATTTATCCTACATGGTTTTTAATTAAGAAGGTTTGTAAACTAACCTAAGGTGGATCCTAAGGGCTTACGACCTAAAAGGAAACCTAACTATTTAATTTTGACCTAAACTATTGCTAGTCCTAAAAGGGACCTAAGGATACATACTAAATGGGAGGATAAGGGGGAAGATCAAACTTAAATGACAGAATTTAATTGCAGTCCTTGTGGTTTTAAATGCCAAGTTTGGCGGGAGCAAAGAAGTTAGAGGCTTCTAACTAACAACACAACTAAATTTTAAATTACATGCAAATTTAAAAGAAAGACCTCACCAAATCTAGTCAATGGTGGTGTGGAGAAAGAGGAAGAAAGAGGCATTCAATGCATTAATGGCCTTGGTTTAGGTAACTAGCCTACCTTGGAAAGAGGAAAAGGAATTTTTGTGGGTTATTGTTGTTCATTTGGGTTTTGAGTTTTTGCTCTGCATTTTTTTTTGTTTCTCTTTTGAGCCTACAAGTTTGTTTTCCGGACATTGTCACTTGAACCACCTTTGAGTGGTTCCTAGGCCTACGGAAATGTGGAATAAGTTAGGAGGTCATGTTGAATAACATTGTTGGAAGGAAGAAACTTGGGAGAAGCTCGGGTATTACCTTCCACGAGCTAACCAGAAAATATATAGGCATGTTAGGCTCTTTTCTTTAAATTTTTGCTCTTTATTAAGTATCTTCATTAAAAGAACTTTGCTCTTATAATTGTGTGTTCTTGTAAAAATAAAATGTTGATATGTTAGATGTGATCTTTTACTTGAGTTGTCGTTTGAAATCAAATGTGATTTGGGTATTTTCTTGATGCATACTGGAGAAAATGGGTGATCTTTGTTGAAATAGTAAATGAAACAAATTTCATCTCTGTTATTTGATTTCAAAGGTAATGGGTATTCGGTTTTATTGTCCATTATGGGTATGAACTTGCTAAAGGTGACAATGATGTGTAAACTATTTTCTAAGTTTTGTGTGCTTAAAGGTTATGGGTATCATGAGAATTTTTGACAGAAATTTTTGTGTGAATTGTTCTTCCTTGTCGTATTATAGTGTATGGTGATGTGAATTCTTTTAGGAACAATAGATTTATCTTATTTTCCTTACATTTCTTAGTCTAAGATGATATGATGTTCCTCCTATTATGTTTCGTTTCTTTTAGTAACAATGAATGACTATTTGGAAACAAATACTTCCCAATCCCTAAAAGAGTAACTCTAGTTATCTCGATGGACCGGGGTAGAGTGTACAATTTTTTATTTCTTCATTGAACTCAATGATATATATATATATATATATATATATATATATATATATATATATATATATATAATCTGCGGATTTAAACTTCTTCATTGTTTTCATTGAAACTGAACCTGAGTAGATTTCTTACTCTTGTGGTTGAAAAATGATTTCTTTAATTATTACAGTGAAATCGTGATCATGTTGCCTTGTTGTATACTCTTACTCATTTCATACCTAGATGGATATGTCTGTTTTTGGTGAATAATTAATGGAAATGATTTTAATTGAAAGTTCAATTGTTATTGATACTTGCGGGTCAGATGCAAAATGAATTCTGGAATACTTCCTTGAATGGTAGTTAGTAAGTTATGAAGACTGTAATAGTCTAGTATGGAAGGAATTACCCTAATGGAAACAGTCTTCACTTCATAGTTGATACTCGGCTAAGTATTGAGAAGAGGTAATGTGAATCTTCTTCCTTTCATTTGATTATTGACTTTTAATTGCTCTCTCTCTCTCCTTGACTGTTACCTCTAATTATTATCTCTTCTTGTTTAAATCGTCCAGTTCGGTTGTGATTAAATGAAAGAGATTATTGAGTGGGTAACTAGAAGTAATACTTCTTTTCTTTTCTTATCCTATTTGAATTTCTATTAAGGGATATTGAATATACTTATGACTACCTTTGGCGTAAGCAATTGCATTTTATCTGCTATTTTTCCGCTCGAATTGAAAGAGTAGTATACTATTTGTTAAATTCTAGAAAGTAACATAAGTTGTTGTCATGGTGTATGACTACCTTTCTCTTCTGCATTTGAATTGGTTGAAATTAAGTGAGTGGTATAAAGGTGAAGGAGTTCTATTTAAAATTCTAGTCAATTCTTTTCTTTTGAATCCCATTTATAATGATGGAATGGAATTGATAGTGATTGCATTAGAAAAGCAATATATATATATATATATATATATATATATATATATATATATATATTCTTACAAATGCTTTTAATCTAGGACTATTTAGAGAAAATATTCTTTGTAGTAATTGTCTAAATTTGGAATGAACTCTTTTCGTTTTTGGTAAGAAAACAATAAGGAAATGGGAAAAAATTATTGGGTGTTTGTTGTAATTATTTGGAAAAAAATTTCGTTAATATTATTGTTTGATTGTGATGTTAATTATTGAGATTGGGTTGTTAAATTTTTCATCCTTATCGATACTTAATTCTTAGGTGATGTCCATCTCAATTTTGAGACGTTTCATAAAAGCAGAGTTCTTTTATTGAGATAGTTAGTCAAGAGCACCTCATTTTAATGATAAGTGCTTAATATGCTCAGTTCGATGAACTGACCCGTGTAAGTAAATTTTGCAGATGGATTCCATGAGTAAAAATGAAGACATGTTGTTTTATGATGCTTCTTCTGATTAACTAAGGGATGGATCTTTTCTGAGATTTTATTATTCTTCTCAGGGGAAATGGAAAAAGAAAAAGTTGTATTCTTCTTTCTTTTTGAGTTGTTAATGTTGATTGGCATGAATGAAGTCCGGCTGTGTGGACTTGTAAAATGTATAAATTTTAATCTTGAGGAATGAGTAAAAGGGAAAGGTGTGTTATTTTAATTGTTACCATTATTGAATTGTTGAAATATAATCGTTAACTTATTCCTATTCGATGAAATTGTACTTATTCAATGATGGTTGTTAGATTTAAAGGGACATAATGTCTATTCTTCACTTGAATACAACTTTTAAGTTGGAATGTGTAATTAATTAATACTTAGGTCAATATGGGCCTTTAAATTGACATTAGTAAAAGAGTAAGATACACATGAACTCTTGTATAAATGAAATACAGAATTGAATTCTAAACCAATGAATATTAATGAAAGGACAATTGAATTTTGTAATCATATTTTGTTAATATTCTTTGGGATGTCTTACCCAAAGGATATTTGGAAAGAGGAATCATATCTCCTCTTTCATATTGCTATCTTGGGTTAAAGTTCAACCTTGGACAAGAGGACTCTACAAAATTTAGAAAATACCATTATAGATAACAAATGAAGTTGTGTGAAGGATGTATTCCATTGATGAGTATGACATCTAGGAATATGATCATGCTAAGCATGTGAAAATATTTGGCCAAAGTATCGCAAGCTGTTGGTTGCATTGTCCTAAATCACCTAGTTTAAGAAGTAGGATTTCAGATGAATATTGGTAACAGATATTCAGATAGGCCTCTTAAACGGAGCACTTCAATAACTGAAAAGGTAAAGGAAACCAAGTATACTTAGTATACAATGCATGGATTAACATGAAGGATCGGTAAGTAGCCGAGTCATGAAATGAGAGATCGATGAAACTCCGAGCCATGAAATGGGAGATCGGTAGTTCTTCGAGTCATTACAACAGCATATGGTTATCTGATTATATGATTGAATGGCATGGAATGTGTGTTCCATATTATGAATATGTGAATAGAGAACATTGGTTTTAAAAGCCTTGTGTGTTCTAAATTACATCATTTAGAACAGAGAACAATTATTAAAACTTGATCATGTGTTCTGAATTACATAATTTAGAGAAGACAACATTATAAAAAAATTCCCTTGTTCTAATGTCTTAAAATTGGAATGTTACATCTTGGTATCAGAGCTGAAGGTTGTAGCTCTTGGACCTAATGAGTCCACAATTTAATAAGGTTTACATTTTCTTGTTGAACAAAAAATGGTTAGAACAAGAGGGAATGCTGCGAACAACCCGTTACCGGGTGGAGAAGCAGCTACTACCCAAAAACTAGATGAAATCCTTGCTGCCCTACTAGATACGAGAGATCGTTTGACTATTTTGGAACGTCAAGGAATGGGCGATGAGGAGGAGGAAGAAGATGCTGATATTAATGATCAGCCACCTCCTGTGGACAACATGAATGGAGGAAATCTAGGTGTTGATAATAGTAACATGAATGTTCCTAATCAGAATGAAAATAAAAAGGCAAGATTAGCGGCTGAACTCACAAATGATATAAAGAGATTAAGTCCTCCAAAGTCCGATGGAACTACACTTGGGGACAGAGCTGAAAATTTTCATAGTTAAATGGGAAGTACTTTAAGATAAGAAACTTCTCCGAGGAAACAAAAGCAATATGGGGAGCGTATCAGCTTTCTCAAGAAGCATAATCATCGTGGGACAAGCTGTAAGGTTGAGTCGAACATTGTGAAGCAGACATAACTTAGGATCAATTTAAAATTTACTTTAGGCAACGATGGTTGCCTCAAATTTTATGATCAGAAAATGAATGAATTTTAGAACTTGTCTCAAGGAAAGCTGATGAAGTGATAGAATACTGGGAAGGGTTTACTAAACTCCTTAAGTATGTACTACAGTACCAAGTTGATGAGAAGTTCAGGATACAAAATTTCATAATGGGACTGAATCCCATCATTGGTGGTGAGGTGGATGTCCACGGTCCGACCACTATGGAAGGAGTTGTCGAAAAGGTAATAAGACAAGAACAAAATTGAGAGCAATCTCTACTCATAGGGAGGAGATTAGGAAGAAGATTCCCAACTCTTCTTCATATCTCACACCTAAAAAGGGACCTTGGAAGAGGTTTGGCATGAAAAAAAAATTGTTGCTGTATAACAATAAGAAAACAAGAATGAACAAATTTGTTACTAGTATGTGGAATGACTTTACCAAAAATAGTGGTAATGGACAAAAGTCCTATGGAAGCTAGAATGATAACTTCAAGGCTGGAAATAAATTTGAGCCTAGGAAAGAGCCTCATTAGAAGCTGTTTTAACTATGGAAAGGACCATTACATGAAGCACTATCCTTTAAAGAAGGACGATCACGATCAACAACATAAGATACATGCTGCAGTGGCTAACAAACAAGCTGAAAAGCAATTCACACCCATAGAAGTTCTGGTAAGTTATTCAATATACCCGTGGTTATACTTTTTGATACTAGAGCTACTGAATGTTTTATATCTACTAAGTTAGCATTGAAATTAAAAAGGAAATCGAACGAATGGATAAGACATGGACGGTGCATTACGGAAATAATGTTGTCCATACAGTTGATATGTGTCTTTTTGGGGCAGTCCTTGACTTGCCTTCCTATCGTCTCCATAGAAGTTGACCTATATGTTACCCCTTTAGGGTCATATGATGTAATTATAGGTGTTAATTAGTTGTTGAAACATAAGGTGAAGGTTGACTACTATGAAAAATAGATTTGTAGTTTTGATGACCTACGAAAAAAAACGATATTCGGGTGTAAAACATGGGATTGCAATTAGGAAACTAATAGCTATGTAATTAAAAAGGGCTAAAAATAGAGGCTGCACTTTGTATGCTGTAAAAATGACAGAAATTGCTAAGGAAGATAATGAATTTATGGAAAATATCCGTTGTTAAGAGATTTCAACGATGTATTTCCTGAAGAATTTTTGATTCTTTTGCACAAGCGGGAGTTTGACTTTCGCATAGAGATCAAGCTTGGAACCAAGCCCATATCCAAGGCACCCTATATAATGACCACGATTGAGTTGGTGGAAATTACGGCTCGATTAAAGAACTTTTGACCAAAGGGTTGATAAAACCGAGTGTCTCACCATGGGGAGCGCCGGTAATTTTTGTAAAGAAGAAGGATGACACACTTAGATTGTGCATTGGTTACAGAATGTTGAATAAGGAAACCATTAAGAATTTATATTTGCTTCCTAGGATTGATGATCTATTCGATCAGATGCATGGAGCATCAGTTTATTCAAAAATATATCTTTGATCTAGATATCATCAGCTGAGAATAAAAGAAGAAGATATTCATAAAACAACTTTTAGAACAAGGTACAGACATTATGAATTCATAGTGTTACCTTTTGGGTTGACGAATGCACCTGCCACCTTCATGAATTTGATGAATAATATTTTTCAAGAGTACTTAGAAAAATTTGTGCTTGTATTCTTGGACGACATTCTTATATACTCCAAAAATGTTAGGTTATATGGAAGGTTTATACATGAGATTTTCAGGTTACATGGAATACCCAAATTGATCATATCGACAGAGATCCAAGAAAGACATTAAGATTCTAGAAAAGAATTAATGCAACCTTGGGAACTAAACTAAATTTTAGTTTTGCATATCATTTGGAAACATATGGACATACTGAAAGAGTCAATCAAGTTTTAGAGGATATGTTAAGAATGTATTGCATGGACTGCGGTATAAATGGGAGGAATACCTTCCGTTAGTTGAATTTTCTTATAATAATACATACCACACTGTTTAAAGATGACACCTTTCAAAGCATTGTATGGAAGAAAATGCACGACCCTTGTTAGTTGGGAAAATGTAGAGGATAGAGAGATAATTGGGCGAGAAATCCTCACGAAATGGAACAACAAATAAAAATGATTCATAAATTTTAAAGGAGGCTTCCAATAGGCAAAAGAGTTATGCGGACTTAAAAGCTGGTTAATAACAATTATAAACTTGGTGAGAAAGTCTTTCTTCAGGTTAAGCTGAAAAAGAGTTCTATAACTTTTGGCAAGGCTGCCAAGTTATCTCCTCGTTATGTGGGACCTTTTGAAATTATTGAAATAATCAACCCTGTAGCTTATCGTTTAGCTTTACCTCCTGCTTTATCACTAATGCATGATGTTTTCCATATTTTCTTTCTTAAGAAATATGTGTCAAATTTATCACATGTGCTAAATTGGGATTCTTTATAGGTCCAAGACCCCGAATAATCATGGTTAAGCCCATTCGAATGTCTTTGGGAACTCACTAGTTACACTTAAGAAATCGGGAAGTGGATCAATGTAAGGTCTAGTGGGAAAAGTTTAGCAAAGAGAGTGCAACTTGGGAGAACCTCGAAGAAATGAGATCTTCTTTTCCATACTTTTTTGATCGAAATTAAGTTCGAAAAACCGATAATTCTTCCAAACTTGGGCAATTATTGAACTATTTTATTGTTATTTTAAAATAATGTTTTAAAGACTTAAATTTTGTTCATTATGAATATATGAATGGAAGGACAATAACTAAAATTTACTAATTTGATCATCGGGATGATGATTCTTTTAACAAGGGAGGTATATAACATCTTGATTTTGGCAGTTCTATGATAACTTTGTTTTGTGATGCTTTTGCAATTTTGGAAATGAAAATTGTCATGTAAAGGTGTGTCCTTTAATCTTGAAAATCATGTATTACTATTCTCGAAATGGATAGCCCCTCTTTGAGTCGAAAAGTGGCTGGTTTATTGTTATTCTACCGGCGGGGAATCTATGCAAGTCTCACAGATTCTACCTTTGGGGGTTTGGGATCTCATCCCAGTAGAGTGTTTCAGGCTGCGAAAAGAAAGGAATGAAAGAGGGAAAAGAGAAAGAACAGATCCGAAGGAAGAAAAGAAATGAATTCCAAAGCAGAAAGGTCAGAAGATTTATGTTTTTGGGTTGGTAGTAAACAGAGCCAAACCTACTTGCATAAATAAACAAAGCAATACTGATGAGCAAATGACAGAAAAGTAGATATGAATCCAACAGATTAAACACATACGAGATCTAACGTAAGGAAGATCTAATGCATAACTCACTATTGAGCACAAAGTCTTAATATTTGTATTCTTTTTTTCTTATTCATTACAAAGCTCAAAGTCTTTCTCTCCTCACTTCTATTTTCATCTAAAAAATGTTCACCATGAATACAACAAGTATTCCAGTATTTATAGAAGAGAGGAGAAGGAAAGCAAAAAGGAGCCAACAAATATTTACAAAGATATTTACAAAATATCTAAAAGTCATGTTGACTTTTGACAACTTGATGGATGACATCATCCCATGATGCAACATGGATGATGTCATCATTTGTGCCAACACACTTTAGACATTTCAACAAGAAAGTCGGAGAATAGAGAGAAGAAGAAGAAGAAGAAGAAGAAGAAGCAGCTACTCGTCATCGTCATCCTGCGGCCGAAAGGGGTTGCCTGCTTCTGATGTTGCTCAGGAGATGATATGTGGAACTGAGTGCAGTATTCCAAAAACTTGTTAATCATGGGCCCAAATTGATCCTGTGATGGATCCTTGTGCCGTTCGTTGATTGCTTCGCAAGTCTCCCACTCGCTTATGAGCTTTTCTGGGAGTTTAGAATAATCTTTCTCCGCCTCGATGAGGAACCCGATGAAGTCCCTACAGGCCAGCAGGTTGTTGATAGATTCAGTGTCAAATGTGACCTCGGCCCGTTCCTTGAGAGCGATCTCCTTGAAGATCCGGATAGTTTCATCAGCTGATCTCATGGTAAAGGAAGGAGTGAGCAGCCCTGGAGACATGTTAAGAACAATTCGCTCCATTTGATGCATCGCATCCAGGGCCTCTTCCTTCACCTTGTCTATCTTTTCCAGAACAAATTCCAGCTGATCTATCTGATAGTCCAAAGTGGACATGGTTTTGTTGAGGGCCCTTGGATGGCGAAAACTCCAACTTGACCGGATCTTGGCCAGCAGTCGAACATTTGTTGAAAGGTCTCATGTTGGAGTCTAGCATGATCTAGCTCTTCTGATATGGGACCCGCTAATACTTGGAGTTCCTTGTTCACCTTTTTGATGTTTAGATATGAATTGACATATTCGGCGATCACTCTTTCACTTTGTCCTTGAGGATCTGGCTCCTCAGCGAAAACGGCCATACCACCTCTCACCGATCTTTGAATATTCATTGATTTTCTCCTGGCTGAGAAGCTCAGAAGTCTCGGCGGCAGTCGTGGGAGGTGCACTACCCATCTTCTGTAAGGCTTGAAGCAGATATTTGTTCTGCTCCTTCAATAGCCTTTTCTCTTCTTTTTTCCTTGAAGCTTTTGACAAAGGGCATCGGCCGCGGAAAGAGCTTCCCCACAGAACTTTCGAGAAGATGTCCCCATTGTGACTTGGGTCACGGTAAAATCTGCGGAGACAGATCCTTTTTCTCTTTGAGGGGATCGGGGTATGCAATTTCCATGATCCTCTCACCTGCAGCACTTTGAGAGAAGCGTGTTACAGGCTTTTGCTTCTTTGCCCCTTTGGCCGGAATCACTGAAAAGTCCATCGGAGCGATGGGAACTTTCCTCTTTTGTTGGCTCAACTGCTGAGAGATCCAGGCTGGTCCCATAGAAGAAGGACCAGAGACAGAGGAGGAGGGAGCAACAGTAGAAGAGGGGAAAAACGTGGAGACACGCGGCGGTGGCATTGAAATCATAGCCGAAGAAGTGTCCACGGGAGGAAGGGAAACTGCAGCTGCAGAAGACAAAGGAAGGGAAGGGAGCCCGGAAATGAGGGAAGAAATGGAAGAAGATAAATCAGCGAGGGAGGAGAAGATAGACGAAGAGGCAGGGGAAAGAGTAGAAGAAGGGGCGGAGGACACGACCAAAGGGGTGGTCGTTTGAGTCACTCGAGGAGGGGAAGAAAGAGAAGAAGAAGGGACAGAAGGGACCTCTGTGGTTGTAGCAATGCCGACATCCTGAGTGGATGGGCGTATGGGACTATCCTCTGCTGCTTCTTTCTCTGGCGAATCCAGAGTTATTACCTGTTCTGGCGCTGTGGAAGGAGGACTTCCAGGGGCTTCTTCCTGAATGGTGCTAGGTTCACCTTCTACACCTTTGCCTTTTAGCTGCTTCTTGGACCTTGGAGGTGCATTGCCCAATGGGGAGGTTGTGAAATCTACCCCGAGGTAGATCAGCCCGTTCATGCGGCACCAGTGCTCTGTTCTGCGCATAGTCTCCTTGACCCTCTCCTCAATTGTTTGAGGAGCTTTGCTTCTGTCAATGGCCGGGAAGGGCCAATCATCCCCTTCCGTGTCATTATACACCTTGTCTACTTCATCTTCCGTAGTTTGGAAGCCTTTGGGGACAATGGCCACTCCGTATTGGATAATTTCCGCCAATGCTAAGCGAGAATGATCCTTTCTTCTGAGTTCCACCTCGTGGATGACGTCAATGTAAATATCCTCAATTTGAGGGACATGGATCGGATCAAGCTTAGCCCTTGGCAGGCAGCTCCTTGGGTCAAAGGTAGGCCTGGCTGGGAAGTCATGTTTCAAATTGAGCAACTCCAGCTCTGCGAACATTTCCTTCGCCTTGTGATGGGAGGAGCATGTGTACCGGCCCACTGTGAGGGGGAAAGGAGTTCCGCCCTTCTTTCTTTTGAGGCATTTCTCATGGTATGTGACCAGCTGCCTTGATAACTCTAGTAGAATCAGCTTAGGTCCAGCATACCTCGGTAGCCTGGTTGGCTCGCCCAAGAAGTTGACCGCCCTCAGATAGGTAAATGTGGGAAACTGGGTGAACAGGGCCCCCCACTTCTCCACAGTTGACACAATGTTCTTGGTTGTGCGACCATGAGTTAGATTTGGCCTCAACAGGCAAATGATGTGATAGAAGAAAGCATCATTAATTTTGGCGAATTGAGGGATGCTATTCTCCAGCCTTAGTTCTGGATAATATTCATATATTTTGACCTGAGGCCAAATTCCACTTCGGTTTAGCCCTGGATAATCCCTCTCAATGACTGCGGCGTAGACTACGTAGGAGTTCATATGGAACACTCCCGTTGTGGCGAATTATTTGTAGTTGCTCGGAGATGGTGCTTTGCTTATTATTTCTCCCCAGCAAAAGCGCTGCTCAGGCACATTCTTATTCATTGTTTCCAAGTACCTCAGCATCCATTTATGGAAGTAGTGGGCGTCAGAAAGCCCGAAGACCCTGCTCAGGAAAGTAATAGTATCGCTGAGCTCTTCTGAGAAGTCACTGCGGTGGATGATTTGGGGCCACCGGGTTACCACCTTCTTGTTTTTCAAGTAGACTTCGTTCATTAGTTGCATGCATTGGTCTTCGTTGTCTTCCCAGGCCTTGATGCACTCTTCTTGGCTGACGGCCACAAAGTGCCGGTGGTGAGGGATGCCGAGCATTATCTCAAAATGACGGGCAGTGAGGTTTATGATTACCTCGCCCTTGCTGTTTTCGACACATCTTGTGTCCTTGTTGTAAGATTGTGCAATCACCATCATGAATTCATTGTTGACGGCACTGACGGGGATTCCTCCGGCGAAATGCAGGGCACTGCCTATTAATTTGTCCATCCACGGACTTCTTGTAACCTTCTGAGTCCTAACCCAGAATTCTTCCATGTCAATGTGACCCAACTACGAGTCTCGACATCCATCTTTGCATTCACTGTGATTCGGGCATCCTGACCCTTTGATATTTGTACTTCATCTCTTCCTCTGTAAGCTTAGCCTTTCCTCTTGGTTTGGTGGGTCTCTTGCTGGATGTAGACATATGTTCTTTTGAACTCAGTTGCTGATCTGCATGAAGAAGAAGCGAGACCCAATCCAAAAAGGTTGAATTAGCCATTTGATCTTCCATTGGAATGTTATCAGAAGAAAGAGTTAGAGATTTTAAGGCTCAGGGCGCAGGGCGCATGAAAAATGCAACTTGCAGGCTAAATAGACAAGGCGCACAGAAAAGGAGTGCTGCAGAGGTTAAATTGGCGCCAAAGGCGCATGGCGCATGGATACTGCATATTGCATTTGATATAGGGCGCATGAGAAGCGCGTGTTGCATGGAAACAGGATGCGCCAAAGGCGCATGGGCCTTGCATGTTACATTAGGATTGGGTGCGCCCTTTGGCGCATGGGAAAAGCGTGTAACATGGACTTTTCGTGCGCCGAAGGAAATATGGCGCGGCGCACGAAGAGTTTACACAACATGATGTTATTGCAATCGGGGATGCGCCTGCGCCTTTATAGCTTCATACTTAGCGTGGAAAAAACTTTTGTTGCATGGAAGCTGGGTGCGCCATGGGCGCATGGAAAAGGATGCAACATGGACGGATGGTGCGCCATTGGGGCGCAGTTTCAGCACTTGTAGCACGCGGAAAAGGCGCGCCTTGAGGGCGCATGAGCTCATGATGCAGCAGGCCGAAAGGGTGCGCCATTGGCGTGGATTTTGCTCTTTGTAACAGGGCGGGTAGATGCGCCATGGGGGCGCAACTGTTCTTAGTGTTGCAGGGGTGACAGACGCGCCAAGGAGAAAAACAGAAAACTAAACTCTTAAAGGGGGTTTTACATGATTCTTAGATTTCTTCTCCTCTTCTTTTTTAACATGCTCAGTGGGCAAACGAAACGGTTAAAACCAAGAGGATTATAACCATGGTTTCAAGAAAATGACCTTCTCCAGCAGATCTGGAAAGAGGAAGGATAGCATGGGGGGCAGACAGCAAACGGAGGAGGCTAGGCCAATCACATTTATATAAAAACCACCCAACAAGCAAGAACCAAACCAGGAACACACCAGGAACTGAAAGCACAAAACGCACAAGAGAGAAATAACACCTCTTCTACGGATATATAGCAAAAGTTGCAGCGGGTCCACGGGACGATGAAAAATGATGCGGAGCGGAGGGGCACAAGTTGAAAAATCACGTGCTCAACAAAAGTGAAAATGACATTTGGGTGTGCAAACCACATATATATATAAAAAAAACTGGTCATAAATGCGCCAACCACTTTTTCAAAGGCGCATGAGATTTGTTGTCGACAGGAGAAAGCGTGCGCCCTTTGGCGCATGAGAGTATTTGACAACAGGAGACGAAGTGCGCCTTTGCGCGCCAAAAGCATTGTCGACATGAAGTTATGTGCGCCCTTTGGCGCACCAAAATATGGTGTTGCAATAAGATTATGTGCGCCCTTTGGCGCACCAAAAAGTGGAGCAACAAAAGTTGTGTCAACAATAAGGCGCATGCGCCTTGGCGCACGCAAAAGAGACTCAACATCCTTTGGCGCACCGAAAGATGTGTTAACATGGAAAACCATGCGCCAAAGGCTTTTAAGGGGGCGCATCAAAGGCTAGTGTTACAAGGATATTTCATGCGCCCAGCCAAAAAAGGCTCAAAAAGACTAAGTTCGAAAACTAGATTTCCCGGGAAGGGATTTTACAACGTTTCGAACGTGAGGGATCCCTAACGAGGGATCGAAACAAAATTTTCCGTATGGTTATCGGTAAAATTGCCCTTGTCAATTTTACGGGATAACATCTTGCTCTTTGGGGGACTATCCACGAGAGCGAACTCGGGGTAGAGAATCCCGAGATCACTTGTGCCTATCCATTGGGTAACAGAGTCAAAAACAAGGGGGACCGGAGGAGAACAAAGAAACACATGACAAACCGAAAGCAAACACACGACGAAAGAAAACACACAACTTAAAGCAAATTGTACAAAGAAGAGAGCAAGCTCTACTTCCTGAAGATCTTCAAATGCTACCCGCTATAGGGAAGCGGGAGCTCAGTTCCATCCAGATATGAGAGATAGAAACTATTCTCTCCGTTGAGTTGCTTGATTTTGAAGGGCCCTCTCCATAGGGAATCAAACTTTCCGTGCATGCCCTTTGGCTCTCTTCGCTTGTCCCAAAAGGGCGAGATCTCCCACTTGAAAATCTCTTTGCTTGGCTTTCTTATCGAAAAGCCTCTTAACTTGATTCTGATGTTCAGTGATCCTATCGACCACCTTCACTCTCTTTTCTTCAAGTTCTGCCAGATACATGATTCTCTTTTCTAGAGAATTCTGGAAAGTTTCATCTTGATCGCTCGTGCCAAGCGCGAGAGCGGGAAGTTCATGAAATGGGAAGTTCGGCATCGATGCCATATAACACTTGAAAAGGTGACATGCCGAGAGATCTCTTGGGAGTATGCGATCCACCCACAAAGCGTCGTATAAGACTTGTGCCACATCCGCTGATTTGATTCCACCGGTTTTCGTATGATGGCCACCAAGTTCTTGTTCTTTGGATTCCGCTGACCATTTCCACGAGGATAATAGTCGGATCGTGAGCCAAAGTTATCCCATATTCATAGCAAAAACTAATAACTTCTCGTGAGGAGAAGTTAGAAGCATTATCAGCAACGATTTTGTTTGGAACGCCGAACCTGACAATGATATTTTCTTTAATGAAATTGCAAACCACCTCAGAAGTGGCATGCTTGACAGGTATGGCTTCCACCCACTTGGTGAAGTAATCCGTTGCTGTAAGGACATAGCTATGTCCGGCACTCGATTGAGGATTGAGTGCGCCAATAAAATCAATTCCCCATTGCCTGAATGGTTCATTGATAATGATCGGCCTTAGGGGAAGGGCAGCCAGCTTGGGCTTGCCAGCAATTCTTTGGCGGGGTTCACATTTTGCCACCCAGTGGCATTGTATCTTGAAAGAGCGTCGGCCAATAATACCTGGCTCGAATGATCTTGTGTGCCATTCACGGATGAAGAAAATGCCCTCCACAAGCTGAATTGTGAAAACTTTCTAGTAGTTTTACTTGCTGGGGCTTGTCGACACATCGCAGGAAGATGCCATCTATCCCGCGCTTATATAAGCCGTCATCCCAGATGACATATTTAGCCACCCTGAGCTTTATAGTGCGCTTCTCCTTTGCAGTTAGGTGCATCGGGCATTCGCCGTAGGTAAGGAAGAAAGTGATGTCGGAGTACCACTCATCACTAGTTGCAACAAATAGAACCAGAGGCAGAGAATCAGGCCCTTCTTGCCGGTCCTGCGCTTCTTCGATGTAGTCACCCCTCTCATCAGGATTTTCTGAATCTTTGTTTTCAGCCATTAGGCGGCACGGGCCTTGCCCCTTACCGCTTGGTTGGTTTAATATCCGAGTCATACTCCGGACCTTTGCGATCAATTTCCTCTCAAACTTCCTAACTCTGCTTTGAGTTAGAATTGATTTCTTGCCGTGTCAGGGACCAGCACCACCGTATGCGAGTTTAGAATGTAATACCTGAAATTCTTCACTGCTTTGACAACGGCAAAGGCGTGCTTTTCCAATTGAGTCATCTTTAGTTCGTGAGGCTTGAGGGGAGAACTCATGAATGCAATCGGGGATTCAATGTCTTCTGAATTCTTTTGCATTAAGATTGCAGACACAGTATGCTCAGATGCATAACTATACATGATGAAGTCCTTGGAGAAATCTGGACATACCAGGACTGGTGCATGGGCAACGAGAAGCTTTTATTTCTTCAAATGACCTTTTCCCCTCTTCACTCCATCTGAAAGTTGGTGACCCCTTCATCATGTTCAATATGTGACGGGTCTTCTCGGCAAAGTCAGGAACAAAACGCCTGAGAAAGTTCACCTTTCCAAAGAAAGAATGAACACCAGTCTTGCTTGTAGGCAGAGTAAGGCTTTGAATAGCCTTAACTCTTTCAGTATCTATCTTTGTTCCTTCTTTGCTGACCACATGGCCTAGCAACTTCCCTTCCGTGACTCCAAAAGAGACTTTTTTTGGGTTTAGGGAAATCCATGTTCTCGGCACTGGCCAACACTTGCTCCAAATGATCACAATGATCATTTCATTTTTTAGAGAACACGGTTAAGTCATCTAGGTAAACCACGATGACTTTTCCCATCATACCTTTGAATGCAAAGTCCATGGCCCGCTGAAAAGTGGCACCAGCATTAGTTAGGCCGAAAGGCATCCTGCTGTAGGCAAATGTACCCCAGGGAGTAGTGAATGCTGTTTTGAATTGATCTTCAGGTGAAACCTCAATCTGATTGTAACCTGAAAAACCGTCAAGCATGGACAGCATCTCTGATCCAGTTACTGCTTGCAGAACTTGATCCATTATCGGAAGAGGGTAGTTGTCTTTCAGCGAAGCTTGATTCAAATTTCGAAAGTCTACGCAGATGCGTATTTCACCGTTTTTCTTGCGCACTGGCACAATATTTGCTACCCAAGTACTGTGATGGATAGGGAAGATGATTCTTGCGTCTAGCATCTTCTGATTTTGGCTGGATGGTACCCGAAATCTTGGGATTATAGTGCCTCTGCTTCTGGCGGAAGGCTTTGGCATCGTCTTTCAACGGAATATCATGCTGAACGTCCTTTGGCTTGAAGGACTTTAAATCGGCATAAGACCATGCCAATACATCCATATATTTTTTTAGCAACTTGACAAATTTTCGCTTTTCTTCTGGCGTGCAACATTTGCCAATGTTCACAAATTGCGGATGTGCCTCCGAACCTATATTGACCGGTTCGGTTTCTGGGGATGAGTCAGGATCATCTCACCTCTTCTTTCTTACAAAACGGTCATGCCTGTCAAACAGGCGTTCCAGAGAAACCAGGCCCTTCGGAATTTTATTTCCTTTGAGCTGACATACGCCGTCGTTCTCCTTTGATTCGTGGTTTTGACCGTCGATTGATTCACGGCATGTAGAGGTGGATCCTTCGAAATACAATTCTTTAAAATTTTCTGCCTTCTCCAGAAAGGCAATGAGTTGATTATCATCATTGAACACCTGCCAATGCTGAGAATTATCTGGTACGCTCGGGTGGAAAACCACCTCAATGGTGTACTTGTTCATTTTCAAACCTGGATGTGGGAGCATGAGAGATGCTGAAACAGCCAATGAATCAGCCATGTCATTTTGGGCTCTTGGAATCGCCCCTATTGAAAAGGCATCAAACTCCTCAATGTTGTCCCATACCGCATTACGGTAATGTCTGAGCCTTTCATTCTTTACTTGGTAAATCCTTTTGACCTGATTTACAACTAGCTCAGCATCGCCTTGTACTTTTAGATTTTTAATTCCTCTTTCTTTTGCGGCTTGCATACCGAGTAAGAGAGATTCATACTCAGCAGTATTGTTGGTGTTGAAAAACTGCAATTTGAAAGAGAGAGGAATGACTTCTTCCTCAGGAGATATCAACACGACCCCAGCGCCACATCCACTAGTTGCACAGCTCCCATCGAATTGCAATGTCCAGATCTTATTAAGATCTCCTTCCTGAACGAGAACAGCCCCTGTTTTATCCGTCTCGGTAGATAAGAAGTAATTCCCCATCCCTGATGATTCAAAAAGGATTTGAGCTTTGGGGTCTTCAGAGTTGGTAACCAAGTATTTCTTTTGTGATTCCGGCTCCAAAGTCTGCATTACGCCTTTGACTGGAATTCTAGCTTTGGACCAGTCCATATGAATTTCTCCACCAACTTCGCTGCAAAAACTTCTTCCCAGCAATATTCCATATGCTGCCGGAATGTCGGCCAAAGACGAGGCATTTCATTTTACTCTTTTATCCGGGAAAGCCGCAAATGCAAATTGCGCGTCTTTGATTTGGCCAACCAACGGAACTTGCTTAGTTTCCAAAGAATAACATCTGCCGAAAGGCTTGGTAAGAGTGAGGCCCAAAGCATGGGTGACTTTTGCCGGCATGACATTATCAGAAGCCCCGGAATCAATTATGCAATTACTCAGCTTGTGACCATTGATCAGCAGAGAGAGATAGAAAGGTTCTATCTTGCCTGACGCAGATGTTGAAGCAACATTTATATGGGATTCAGGGGGAGTGGAAAGGATTCCTTTTGGGGAAGCCTGATTAGGTATAACAGCTTGACTTTGGATATACTTAGTTAATCTTACAAGCTGTTCGGGGTTTGACTGAAGATACTCAGCTTCAGACATTTGGATCTTGGTCTTTTTTGCATGATCTATAATATCAAATGCGGCCAAGGGTTGCGTTGGTAAAGGAATGAGTCCCTCACCTCGCGATGATGGAATAGGATTGGTGGTCTTAGTAGGAATGTGAGAGGACTGATTTGGAGGAGAGATAGGGGGAAAATATTTCTTTGTAAAAGATTTGCCAGGGAGTTGAGTAGGAAGAGGATTACCTCTTTTAGCAATGATCGGAGGTGCGTTTGACACGGCCTTCTCCTGCTGGACATGGGCAGCAACTTCCACTTCTTTTCCTTGCGAGCGAGTAAAAATAGCATATGACTGCCCGCTTGCGTACCCCTGGGTACCCTCTTCTTCATCAGATTCTTCCTCATCAAATTCCATATACCCGATAGTAGAGTCGCCAGTCGGTTCACCGACATCTTGATCATCTTCGCCTTGAGACGAAGGTTCTTCATAATACTGCTCTTCTTCTTCAATCTCGGCCAGAGCATTGACCGGAGGGGCCTCAAGTGCCAACCGTGGAGCAGTTGCAGGTAGACGCGGCCTTTGTGAGACATTGTTAGGAACGAAATTCCTCCGCGGAATATCCCGGTATGAGGAACTGGGAGAGGCCTGGGCCAACTGCTTCTTTAATGCGAGCAAATCATTTGCCATCTTTTGGAATGCTGGATCAGACGAAGTGGTGGGCGAAGGGCCCAAAGATTTAGGCTTGGCTGATTCCTTTTTTAATTCGCCGGATATTATCAGATTATCCTCTATGCGAATGGCAGCGGCTTGGGCGAGAACCAAGGTGGCAACTCATTCCTGAAGGAGCAAGAAACTAACTTTCGAGCTCATAGCGTTTACGAAAAAACACTTTTGATTTTCCGGCGTTGGAAGCATGGCAACAGGGACACGGTTGATTAGTGCATTGAACCGGGTGACAAAATCACGCATGGTCTCATTCGCCTCCTTCTTCAGGTGAGTGATTCGTGATAATAATGCAAATGCATCCTCTGAAGGCTTGTACCTATCTTCAAAAGCATCCCGCAAGGTGGCCCAACTGGTGATAGATCCGGCCGGCAAATGCTGAAACCATTCGGCCGCAGGTCCTTGTAGGGTTTCCAGAAAAAGGCGAACCGACACATCTTCGTGGGTCACATCCAAAATACTGCATGACATGATGAATGCAGATATGTGGGAATCCGTGCTTTGATTTCCGCTCCCATCGAATTTGGGAAAATTCTTTCGATTTCTGTGAGGGAGAGCGTGAACTGGATGTGGTAAAGCCAAAGGACCCATCACGCGTTTCCCCATGGTACCACCATCTGAAAAGCCGAGAAAGAGAACACGAGCTGGAATTGTAGTTCCGCTGAGTAGCAAGGCACTACAAAGGGATGTGGATGCCCCTGCAAAAGACTTTTTCTTCGTGAAGGTGAGACACTCCTGGATGACCGGCTAGCTAAGCTTAGTGCTGAAAAACGCGCCGGTGTTACGCTGAAATTGTGCCTTTGAAGCAGATCGAAAGTAGGATCAGCTTCTCCATGGGCTCGCCTGCTGCGCGTAAAAGGTTCACTCGCCAGTGTTCCTTCCAGATCTGCAATGTTATGGCGCAGATTCAAACTTTCTTTTTGGTTGTACTTGCTGATTTTCTGGTTTTTCTGTCAAAAACCAGCAGCAGGCACTTTTCTAGATATTTAAAAACTATCCTCTTCAGAAAACCGATTGCGGTTAAATGACAAATTACAACGAGGATAAGACGGCAGGGAAGATTAGTAGGCTGATTTTCTGATCTGATTTTAACTTTTTTCAGAGGGTTTCAAACTTTTTGCAAACAGTCAAAAACTCAGATCTACGGCAAAATACTAATTTTTTCAAAAACTCAGCGAACTAAAGATCTTTAACTGGACCAGATCTATGACTCTCAGAAGAAAATTTTTCAATTTGAGCACTTTTGCAAATTTTTGGATTTTTAACAAAAAGTTCAGATTTGCAAACAGGCAGCAATCTTTTGATTTTTCCTGATTTTTATATCTTACTACCCTCATAGATCTGACAGATCTATTCGATCCCCAGCGGAGTCGCCAAAAACTGTTGGTCCGAAAATCTGTCGCCTGGACAGATCTATGGATAGATGATCCAACAGTGTGCAAGGCTTAGGCCCTCTTTGAGTCAGCAAAGCGAAACTGGTTTATTGCTATTCTACCAGCAAGAATCTATGCAAGTCTCACAGATTCTACCTTCGGGGGTTTGGGATCTCATCCCAGTAGAGTGTTTCAGGCTGTGAAAAGAAAGGAATGAAAGAGGGAAAAGAGAAAGAACAGATCCGAAGGAAGAAAAGAAATGAATTCCAAAAACATAAATCTTCTCGACCTTTCTACTTTGGAATTCATTTCTTTTCTTCCTTCAATCTGTTCTTTCTCTTTTCCCTCTTTCATTCCTTTCTTTTCGCAGCCTCGAAACACTCTACTAGGATGAGATCCCAAACCCCGAAGGCGTAATGCGTGAGACTTGCATAGATTCCTCGCGGTAGAATAGCAATAAACCAGGGCCGCTTTGCTAACTCAAAGAGGGGCTAAGCCCCGCACACGCTGGCTGGCTCTATCCATAGATCTGTCAGCGGCTGATTTTCTGCACTGAACAGATACAAAGTTACCAAGTTATATATTAAACATTGGATTGAACGTCCTACACTATACTGGTTTTGAACCTAAGTCGATAAAAATCTACTAGGAACTGTTATGGAATTGAGAAGGTTTATGTGTTAACCTATGACAGACTTTAATTATAGTCCTTGTGGTTTTAAACTCCAAGTTTGGCGGGACTAAAGAAGTTAGAGGCTTCTAACTAACAACACAACTAAATTTTAAATTACATGCAAATTTAAAAGAAAGACCTTGCCAAATATGAGTCGGCGGTGGTGTGGAGAAAGAGGGAGAAAGAGGCATTCAATGCATTAATGGCCTTGGTTTTGGTAACCAGCCCGCCTTGGAAAGAGGAAAAGGAATTTTTGTGGGTTATTTTTGTTCATTTGGATTCCACGTGTTTTTCTCTACATTTTTTTGTCGCTCTTTCAAGCCTCGTAAGTTTTTTTTTCTGCTATTTTCGGTTCGACCACCTCCAAGTGGTTTCTAGGCCTGTGGAAATGTGGAAGCAGTTAGGAGGTCTTGTTGAATAATGTTGTTGGAAGGAAGAAACTTGGGAGAAGCTCGCTGTGACCTTCCACGAGCTAACTAGAAAATATACAGGCATGTTAGGCTCTTTTCTTTAAATAGTTTTGCTCTTTATTAAGCATCTTCATTAAAAGAACTCTACTCTTATAACCATCTATTCTTGTAAAAATAAAATGTTGATATGTTAGATGTGATCTTTTACTTGAGTTGTCATTTGAAATCAAATGCGATTTGGGTATTTTTTTTACGCATACTGGAGAAAATGGGTGATCTTTGTTGAAATAGTAAATGAAACGAATTTCACCTCTCTTGTTTGACTTCGAAGGTAATGGGTATTCGTTTTTATTGTCCATTATGGGTTTGAACATGCTAAAGGTGACCATGATGTGTAAACTGTTTTCTAAATTTTTTGTGCTCAAAGGTTATGGGTACCGTGAGAATGTTTTGACAGAACTTTTTGTGTGAACTATTCTTCCTTGCCATATTTCAGTGTATGGTGATGTGAATTCTTTTAGGAACAATATATTTATCATATCGTCCTTGCATTTCTTAGTCTAAAATGATACGATGTTCCTCCTATTATGTTTCTTTTCTTTTGGTAACCACGAATGACTATTTGGAAACAAATACTTCCCAAACCTAGAACAGAGTAACTTGGTTATCTGATAAACTGGGTAGAGCGTACAATTTTTTATTTCTTTGTTGAAATCAATGATGAATATATATATATAATCTACGGATTCAAAATTCTTCATTGTTTTCATTGAAACTGAACCTGAGTAGATTTCTTACTCTTGTGGTTGAAAAATGATTTCTTTAATTATTACAGTGAAATCGTGATCATGTTGCCTTCTTGTATACTCTTACTCGTTTCATACCTAGATGAATATGTCTTTTTCTTTGAATTATTAATGGAAACATTTTTAATTGAAATTTTTGTTGTTATTGATACTTACGGGTCAGATGCAAAATGAATTATGGAATACTTCCTTGAATGGTAGTTAGTAAGTTATGAATATTGTAATAGTCTAGTATGGAAGGAATTACCCTAACAGAAATAGGTATGCATTTCATAGTTGATACTCAGCTAAGTATAGATAAGAGGTCATGTGAATCTTCTTCCTTTCATTCGATTATTGAATTTTAATTGCTCTCTCTCTCTCCTTGATTGTTACCTCTAATTGTTATCTCTTCTTGTTTAAATCATCCAGTTCGGTTGTGATTAAATGAAAGATATTATTGAGTGGGTAACTAGAAGTAATACTTCTTTTTTATTTTTATCATATTTGAATTTCTGTTATCGAATATTAAATATACTTACGACTCCCTTCGGCGTAAGCAATTGCATTTTATCTATTGTTTTGCCCCTCTCTGAATTGAAAGAGTACTATGTTGTTTGTTGAATTCTGGAAAGTAACATAAGTTTTTGTCATGGTGTATGACTACCTTTCTCTTCTACATTTGAATTGGTTGAAATTAAGTGAGTGGTATAAAGGTGAAGGATTTACTTTAAAATTCTAGTCAATTCTTTTCTTTTGAATCCCATTTATAATGATGGAATGGAATTGATAGAGATTGCATTAGAACAACAATATATATATGTATCAGTTCTTACAAATGCTTTTAATCTGGGACTATTTAGAGAAAATATTCTCTATAGTAATTGTCTAAATTTGGAATGAACTCTTTTCATTTTTGGAAGAAAACAGTAAGGAAATGGGAATAAATTATTGCGTGTTTGCTGTAATTATTTGAAAAAGTTGTTAGTTAATATTATTGTCTGATTGTGATGTTAATTATTGAGACTGGGTTGTTAAATTGTTCATCCTTATCGGCACTTAATTCTTAGGTGATGTCCATCTCAATTTTGAGACGTTTCATAAAAGCAAAGTTCTTTTATTGAGACAGTTAGTCAAGAGCACCTCATTTTAATGATAAGTGCTTAATATGCTCAGTTCGATGAACTAACCCATGCAAGTAAATTTTGTAGATGGATTCCATGAGTAAAAATGAAGACATGTTGTTTTATGATGCTTCTTCTGATTAACTAAGGGATGGATCTTTTATGAGATTTTATTATTCTTCTCCGGGGAAATGGAAAAAGAAAAAGTTGTATTCTTCTTTCTTTTGAGTTGTTAATGTTGATTGGCATGAATGAAGTCCGGCTGTGTGGACTTGTAAAATGTATAAATTTTAATCTTGAGGAATGAGTAAAAGGGAAAGGTGTGTTATTTTAATTGTTGTACCATTATTGAATTGTCAAAATATAATCATTAACTTATTCCTATTTGATGAAATTGTACTTATTTAATGATGGTTGTTAGATTGAAAGGGACATAATGTCTATTCTTCACTTGAATATAACTTTGGAGTTGGAATGTGTAATTAATTAATACTTAGGTCAATATGGGCCTTTAAATTGACATTAGTAAAAGAGTAAGATACACATGAACTCTTGTATAAATGAAATATAGAATTGAATTCTAAACCAATGAATATTAAAGAAAGGACAATTGAATTTTGTAATCAGATTTTGTTAATATTCTTTGGGATGTCTTACCCAAAGGATATTTGGAAAGAGGAATCATATCTCCTCTTAACAAATCTTAGACTGAAGTAAGGTAATTGTAAATAAATGAAAACATCTATATGGGAATAGACTTCATTCAAATGACTTCTAATAAAATGAAAACTTGAATTTAAAAATCAACATTGCGAATAAACTGGATTAAGCTTAATAAGTCAATCTTACTTCGTTAAGATGTAGTGGATTGTAAGTCCGAAGCTTTAATTAATGAACCAAGAAAGGAATATGCAATCCTTCGGTATGGAGGAGTGAATGTATATTAAATTACGAGACAATTCAAGTCATTCCTAGTTATGCAACTGTAATGAACTATGAGGTTAGAGGATCAGCAAGGTTGCTGAAACTTATTCTTAAAATATTTAAGATAAGAATCTAATCAAAATTTTAGCTAGATGTGTAACCCTAGATGGGAGGATTCTGTAGGATGTTGGCACACGCCAGCTGCAATAAGGTGTCTTCATGAAGGCTAGGCCTTCATGATGACACAATGTTGTAGCTGACATGTTACAACACCCTTCCGAATCAAATCATCGAGGTTTACATAAGCTTGGACTTGGCCTCAGTTTTACTTTGGACCAAGTTAGGAATGTGACCTTGTATATGGAGTGACTCGGAAGACTAAAGGTAACTAGACACACGCAGTCGACTAGGGTCGACGAGGTATGTCTGCGTACCTTTAGTCACCACGAGTGCCTCTCTATACTCTTTCATATTGCTATCTTGGGTTAAAGTTCAACCTTGGACAAGAGGACTAACAGAAGTCAGAAAAGACAATTCTAGATAACAGATGAAGTGGGGTGAAGGACGTATTCCATTAACGATTATGACATCTAAGAATAAGATCATGCTAAGCATGTGAAAATCTTTGGGCAAAGTATCACAAGATGCTAGTTGCGTTGTCCTAAATCACCTAGTTTAAGAAGCAGGATTTTAGATGAATATTGGTAGCAGATATTTGGATAGGCCCCTTAAAAATATCACTTCAATAATCAAAAAGCTAAAGGAAACCAAGTATACTTAGTATACAATGCATGGATTAACATGAAGGATCGGTAAGTAGCCGAGTCATGAAATGAGAGATCGATGAAACTCTGAGCCATGAAATGGGAGATCGATAGTTCTTCGAGTCATTACAGCAACATATGGTTATCTCATTATATGATTGAATGGCATTGAATGTGTGTTCCATATTATGAATATGCAAACAGAGAACATTGGTTTTAATAGCATTGTGTGTTCTAAATTATGTCATTTAGAACAGAGAACAATTATTACAACTTGATCGTGTGTTCAATTACGTAATTTAGAGAAGAGAATGTTTTAAAAAAATTCCTATGTTCTAATGTCTTAAAATGAAAATGTTACATTTTCTCTCCGAGGAATTGGGCGTATGCATTTTAATAGCTGCTCACCCCCGATTATGCCTTTCTTTGCATAACTTTCTAGGCCTAATAAATGCTACTAAATAAGCTCAAATATGAATTTTTTTCTTTTTGTAACTATGATCCATCCCTAAGAAGCCTCATGTAGTCTCAAAAAATTTATACATGGTTTTTACAATTGTGAACCCACGCCATTCCTTTCATATGTCGAGCTAAATCACCAATAAAAGTGGTAAGGGTAACTAACAAATAATTAAACGTGATGGTTTTTACCCCCTGTAACTTCATATTTGTACCTATTATGACCCCCCACATCATTTCTCTCACCCCTGAAGCACTTTAGGGATGCCCATATTCTTCTAAATTCCTCTAGAACTTGTTGTGATGCATTTTTTAAAAATAAATAATCATTTTCACCTATTTTTGCTACGTTAGGGCATGTTTTTACTTCCCGACAACCCTTTCTTCTACCTAGGGAATATTTTTTCTTACCAGCATTATTTGGTGATGTCCCACAATATTTTCATTCTTATCAATCATTTTTATTCTTAGAAAATTTAAAAATTCAAAAAATAAACACCCAAAAATCCAATAAATTGATAAAAATCATTAGAAACCAAAAAAAATGTAAAATTCAAAAATTGGTAAATGGCATGGACGTAGCTAAAGCCTGTATCAAATGGATTGTCCTCAAACATTGAAATTTTTCTTACAAAAACATCTTTCTTAGGTTCTCACTTGTTCTCACACAACAACTTGTGATTCATTTTGATCTACCTCCATTAACAAAGATGGTATGTTTGTTATTTCTGTACTCCTTAGCAACAACGAGTTGTTTGGTACTATTTCATAGTGCACGAATGATTTTTCATAGGACCCAATTTTCCTCCATTATTCCCCTTACATGTATCCTTTCTTGGGGCACCATTTTTAACCCTTGTCGTTAAACCTAAACATTCGGGAACTAAAGCTTGATAAAAAAATTAGTGTAATTGTTTTGAATGTTTTTGTTTGAGTATCTATGTTGGTACTTGTTTCCCTATTAGTTTATCTTGTTTAATTTCTTGTATTTCATTTTATTATGTATGTCGCATGGAGTTAAGCATTTTTAGCAATGAACAAATGTTAGTATTATATCTTTTCATGTTATTTTACACATTTTTTGTATGCGTAGATTTTAATGAAGGGTTTATGATGTAGTTCATATGATAAAAGTGACAAAACAAAGTATTTAATTGAACAAGATGGATGAAAAGGCTATTTCCATTTTCATCTATCAATTCTCATTACTACCAAAGTTTCTTCCACTTGGATTATTCTATCTATTTCTTTCATATTTTTGATTATCAATCAACTTCTTCTATCACCCCATTGAAACTCGAGGGGTCATCCTTAATTATACTAATTTTTCTTCAAATTTTCTTATTTATGATTTTCTACTTTCTTTGCGGTGGCATCACTTACACCACCCCAAAGAAGGAAAATGTAGACACCTAAAGTCCGCTTCTACATTATTAATGCTTTGAGGTGGTACCAATTATCCTCTATTTCATCATTTTCATTATAATTAGTAATTTCTACTAGTTAACTAATGTTTCCATCCATTTTGGTTAATTAATGAAACTTCATTAATTAACTAGCTTTATCACATTCTAGATACCAATTAACAACACTTCGTTAGTTATAATCTTCCTCCGATCAATTAGTCAACTATTATTAGTTAATTAATCCTTTTTAATATGAATTTAATTAATAAAACCTCTTATTGGCTAAATTTCACTTTGAAACACTTCCAATATTATCAAATTCCTCTTAAATCACCTCCAATAGCCTAAAAGCTTATTCTAGCCTATTAATTAATCCTAATTGATTAACTAAAACATCCCCAACTCACATGAGTTTTGAACTCACTAGTTAAATAATATAATCATGATTACTGAGCATAGAGTTACTTTACCATTTGTCCCACATTCATTGTGATTCAAGCTTTCCCCAAATAGAAAGCTATAAAAAGGACCAAGCTCCTACCTTCACACCTTACACCATACTCTGAATAGTATCTCATAGAAAACATATGATTTAAGAGCTTCCTCCATTCATTTGTCATAGTTACTTTGCATCAACTCTACCATTTTTCAGTAGTAGAAGAAGATCCAAGCTTCACCTTGTAGCCATTCTTTGGTGAGATATTCTCCTTCCCTTTGGAGAATAACATAATTTGATTTTTCATAAATCTAATTAGGTTCATTTTAATTATCAATCATTTAACTTATTAATAATTCTTATGGATTAGATGACTAATTTCATTTAATTTTCATTATGCATCCTCACAAGCTACGATCTTGATGGATCATTGATAAATTTGAGTTTATCTCTAGACTACTAGGTGTTATTATTTTTAGTTAGTTATTGGAAAATTTTAGCATGATCACACAATCAACAAATCGGATAAAGAAAGAGCAGGGGACACATAAGTCACAAGGGTAAATAGAGAGGTAAAAATAATGCTACCACTTTGAATACTTGTAAATATCCGAAGAATTTTTGTAATAATTTTGATATCAATGGTCATACTGAAACCACATGTAGGAAGTTGGATCCAAAATTACATCTAATGAACTGAACCAAGGACTCCAAGAAGTACATGATAGCTATAAAGAAATATGGGGAGGTGGAAATATAGGAGTATTATGATATAGATGAGTGGCTTGTATGTACGGCCACCAACATGAACATCTAAGAAAAAGAGGAAGCTATGGATAATCTATTTCAAACCAAAATATAGATCAAGAGGTCTAAGGTAAATTCTTTGGTTGATACTAGTTCTCAATATAATTTGATTTTTGATGTGGTTGTAAAGAAGCTTGGTCTTTAAACCTATGAGAATCCAAATCCTTATCCTTTGGGATGGGTGAAGAAGGGTGTAGAAATTTAAGTAATACAAAGATGTAAGTTCAAGTTCAAGATCAATTATAAATATATAGATGTGTTTCACTAATAAGTTGTGTATGTATGAGCAAAACAAATATGGTTAGGGTGAAGGAATACCAGTGAACGAAGGTAGATGGTAGAGTGTGCATGTTCTAATTTCTTGATCTAGTGTTGATTATGAGCACTTCCTTTTTCTAGGAGGAACTTCCTTCGAATGTAAAACAAGACCACAAGAGGAATATTAAACAATATATGTCAGTGGATTACCTAGCGTGTGCTAGATCCGAGAAGTGTGATACTTCCTAGATGGATGTTAATCCACTATTTAATACAATTCAATGTGATAACTAATGTAACTAAGAAACATCATACTATAGTTGATATGATTTAGGTATCTCATTCAAATACAATAATAAAATATAATCTAACATGTAAGGTTATGATTGGATCTAGAGGTGGGCGGGTAGCCAAGGTGACTAGGACAAGTCGGATCAGTGTTTTGGGTGGTTAGGTTTATTTGGGTAAATGTCATGAGGTTTTTGTTACAAGAATAATTACTAGATACAGAGACCGACTTTGGTTTGATATGATTGATGTGGGTTAAGAGGGAATAAATTAAGGTTTGGGTTAACCGATGTAGGTAAGGTTAGACCGATAGAAATTCAATAAAACTTGCTTTTGGAGATTCTCTGTGATTGAACAGAGAATAAGACGATAAGGGTTAGGTTAAAAAAGATGCTAAGAATTCTCGAGAGACATCCGGAGTCAAGTATAGAGAGTTGGGAGGTTATAGGTGGTTAGGAGGAGGGATTGACAGGGAAGGTTAGAGGCGATGAGATGCAAAGGAGACTAGGACTCTCAAAAATATATAAAGGAACCGATATAAATAAGTATGGAAATATGCGAGATGCAACCACACTTGTATTTGAAAATTGGTGGTTGGATGAGGGTGATGGTTGATATGTGAAATTGGTGGTCATTTCCACAACAATGATTTCAGAACGTTATCATGAATTCTTAACCTTCGATCGCCTTGGTGCTAGTTCAAGATATATGGGTGTGCAAGAGGGCTCTAGTTCATGCTTGCATGCATATATCTCTCTTCTCAGACTTGAATAATTCTTCCAACCTCTGTAAAAAGGTTACCAAAGTGAATATATGGTAACCGATGATGATTTAGGTTAACTGGTATTGGTTTAGGGTTAACCGACGTCGGTTATGGTGGGAAATCCTAGGTTACCAAAAAAAGATCTTGGCTATATTTTTACCAGTTCTTCCCATTGGTTCGGGTCAAAAATGGTATTTTCTACGTAAGTAAATGGGAATATTATTAGAGAAACAATAGGCATCTAGTGTTATGATTATACTAAGTCTTGGTTAGTTATGGTAAGTAGAGATTGAGATCTAGTTAAAAGGAAACATGTTAAGAATAGGTTTGTCATGAGGTGTCTAGGTGATGTGGTGGGGTGAGGTGTCAAGGTGAGGTGGATATTAAATTAATTAAGGTATTTATTAATGAATATTGTGAGAATGGGAATTAATTTAACTGTAGGTAATTAAATTAATATACATGTGGGGTAAAAGGGGAGTGTGACCCCAATTTAGTGTCTACAATTTTCCCCTTTTTGTCACATAGCTTCTATTGGTAAGCAATGCTGATAAAAATAGGAAGTGATTTCCCCATGTGTGGGTGAGATTGGGGTTGGCCCAAGTGTGGGTGAAGGTGATCCCCCTCAAACCAAGAACTGATGAGGTGTTATATGGAATCGGTAAGTGGTTTGATAAATGTGTAGTTGGTGTGAGTTAAGGTAGGTGGGGAAGAGTATGGGTGCTTTGGGAAAGGGTAATGGTCAACTCGGGTAATAGGTAATAGGCTGGGGTCAAATTGGGAATAGGTAATGGTCAAATCAGTTAATAGGTGATGGGCCAGGGGTAAAATTGGGTAATGGGTAATGGAAATCAAATGCACACACACGTATATATTGTAACATAGTACCAGGTTAAAGAGCTTGCAAACTCTACATTGTCAAAGGTCGATAGGTTTATCCAAACAAGGGTGAAGTGATTCAGGTATCCAAGGCATAGGATATGGTCCAGAAACACAACGTAGGTCATGTGTAGGAATGTTTAGGTATGTTCTGGTACACCAAAGGTTGGGTCGAGATAAACGACATGAAAATATGCAAGGTATGCTTGTTAGGCTAAATTAACATGGGTAACAACATTGTAAGGTATAGCGAGTACACAAGTTTGTGGGTCGTAAAAAGTGGTTCAAGTCCGGTAAATAGGTCATGGCATGAGTAAGGCCAAGGTATAGGTAAATAACAGATCCCAAGACGTAGCTAAGGAATTGTAGGGGTAGTTTGGGCTTGTAGGTAGGTTACAAGAAGTGTGGTTGAGGTCAAAGGGTATCGGGTAATGATGAGTTGAGGCCAAAATGGGAAAAATGGGGTAAAAATGATAGTAAGAGGTAACCGATGTTGGCTATAAAGTAACTGACGTTAGTTTATTATGGACGACATCAGTCATGTCAGGTAGGGTTAATAAAAATAAAAATCCGTGATTGCATTTGGATTCCTTTTAACGTGTTGCTATTTGGGAAAATGACTGAGCAATGGAGTAAAAGGAGGAAGCGACAAGATAAGGTTCTTAAGATGAGTGGTAAGTTACTAGTGTGTGATTGGCATTTGGTAGGTGGGTCCACGAGATCAAGTGGAGCCATTTGATTGGTGGCAAGGTGAGGAGTGGATTTGGTGATGGCACATATATAAGAGGGTTTGGGTGGACCACCTGGAGCAATGGCTAGATGTACCACCATGCCGATGGTACCAAGATGAAATAGGATTCAACCCTCTTGTCATTTGGTTGAAAATTGATGTTTTAAATTGGTTTGGGTAAAAATAAGGGTTTTGGTGGAAATTAATTTTTCATTTATAGGTAAAAGTGAATGAAATGAGGGAGGGGAGGTCTTAGATAGTGTAAATATGGGTGGGAATGAAGGTAGGGTAGGTTGGGATAGGTTAGATTAGGTATTTTAGGGTGTTTTTGAGAAAATTTTGATAGGCTGGGGGTTTTTGGTTTTAGGGCATGACAGAGACTTACGTCGCCCGGGGTTACCTCGATGTCGGTTGTCCTTGGTCAATATCACCAAGTCCGAGATGATTGACACCATGACATTGAAATGAACAATAGATTTAAACTTACCTTGCAAACTTTGAAGTTGATGGAGATTAGTAGGTAGAGGAATTTCGAGAATAGACTTTACTTTAGCAGGATCAACTTCTATGCCATGTAAAGAAACAATGAAACAAAGGAGCTTACCTAAAAGCACCGCAAAGACACACTTCTTAGGTTGAAGTTGAACACAATACTTGATGAGGCAATGCGGTCAAATATTACCTTAACAACCGTAAGGTGTTTGAGCCAATGCTTGGATTTGGAAAGAAGGTCATCTATGTAATCTTCCAATATGTAATGCATTATGTCATGGAAGATATAAGTCATGGCTCTCTAATATGTAGTACCAACATTTTTAAGGGCAAAAGTCATGACTTAATAACATAAGGTCCCCAAAGGAGTGATGAAGGTAGTTTTTATTGATCTTATAGAGTGGGTAATATTTGATTATAACTCAAGAAACCATCCATGAGTGAGATCATCTCATGTCCGACAGCTGAGATCAACCAATTGGTCAATCCTCGGTAGAGGAAAGTCATCTTTGGGAAATCTAGGTTGAGGTCGTAGAAATCCATGAAAATGTAGAGTCCCCCTGTCACTTTTTGACAGAATGGTATTAGAAATCCACTAGGGATAGTCAATGGGTAGGATGAAGGGAACCGAGAGAAGACGCTTAAGTTCTTTAACAAGAAGGGAAATGTGAGGATGCATTTTTCATAGCTTCTATTTTATGGGTTTGGCATCAGGAATGGTTATGATATTGTGGACCACAATGTTTGGGTCAATACCAGGCATATCAGCATAGGACCAAGAAAAAGTGTTGATATGGTCCCAGAGGAAAGAAGTAAAATATTTCTATTCAAACATCTAAAGATTGACTTATCTTTAAGATGTGTTGGTCGTCTGAGTGTTAATGTTGATTTTGATAGTCGATTCGCTCAATATGGTTTGTGCCTCGAAGGTAATGACCAGTGAATATAAGAATCTTTTGCACTAAGGTAGGTGAGGATGGACTCAAAGATCTTGACATTGAATGATGTTAATAAGAGGTGTATCGTCATCGATCATATCGGATATAGGAAGGGAAAAGAAGCGGGAGCTTGGAAGTCGCATTGATAAGTCGAGGCCCTAGGAAATTGTGTTCATGAATTTTTTTAGGAGGAATAGATTTAGGATCTATTAACTCCATGGGTGAAGGTGGTGACATTGGAAAATGTGGTGAAGAAGGTTTTTCATCCTCAATGAGGTCAATGTGGGCCTTCTTGGAAGATGGTACAAGAAATCCAATGTCACTACAATCCTTGTGTTTACGGGTGGTACATGGGATGACGGTATGATGATCTTGTTCATAAAAACTGAAACCAAATCTTTTCCATGTGCAGTGGTGAAGGAAAGTGTGGGTGAAGCGAGTTTAGTGAGATATTGGAGGTCATTGAAAATGGTCATTTTTGGGATGGTGGTTTGAGTGAATAGGTGGTAGTATCAATTCCCCACACGTTAAGTTAATGCAAAGGTGGGGAGGACCATAAGGGAAAACATCTCCTATGTGATATTCATAACAAGGATGTTGGCATAGGTTGCCATACTCTTACGGAGTGAGGAATGTATTGATATTGTAGAGGCGGTACTCCCCTAGAGTGAGGCATTGAAAAACACCTTCTAAGGGATTGGTAGTAGATATGTGGGTAGCAAGAATAGAAGAATTACTAGGTGATTGGGCAAGAGGGTATCGGTTGGTTGGGAAGTAGATGGGTCAGTTGTAGAGGTTGTGGTAATAGTAGGAATAGAAGAGTTAGGTGTGGGAGAGGTGGCGGCAACATTGGTGGATGGGGCCGTGGGTGAAGGAGAAGTGGGGGTAGTGGAAGATTCCTTAACTGGTATAAGGACATTGTTAGGTTGGTATAACATGTTACAAGTTTTGACTGGTGATGGGTCATCTTGCATAACATAGTTATGCCCCTCATGTTTGAATTTTACAAAGTGGTGTAAATTTGAAGGGACACAACCCATGACGTGAATCCAAGCTTGGCTAGGCAATAAGTTATACTTTGTAAATCCCCTCTAAGATAGAATAATTTTGGGACAGTTTGAGGGCCTACGTGAACATGAAGAATAATGGTGCCAAGGGTGGAGGTGATGGCATCATTGAAGGAGCGCATCATAACTGGGTTATTATGCATACAATTTGAAGGGATGCACATTTTATTGTATGCATGGGAGGAGATGATGTTGATGCTAGCACCACCATCGATCATAATGCATCGTACATGTATTTTATCGATATAAATAGTGATGAAAAGGGTGGGATAAGGGTGCTAGTGCAAATCAGCGGCACCCTCTAGATGTTTTCAGATTTCTATTTTGATAATGGACATCCAGTGTGATTGCAAAACATTGAATCTTTTCCCCAAGTGTGGGACTTATAAAAATGGGAAAAGAATCTCCGTTAGAGGCTGGTTCCTCAACTCCTCGATTAGGTGTATAACTTGACAATTGCAAAGGTTTAATATCATATCCTACTCTAAATTCCAAGGGACGAGAGGTAAGGGATGTAAAAGAAATAAAACTAATACTAAAAAGGTGATACACTAAGGGAATAGTGAACATTTACATTTGCAAATTGACACAGATTAAAGGAATGTAAAAACATCATACAAAAACTACGAAATGTAATGAAAGATTAGAAATGAAGCAAAACAATACAAGAAGAGATTGAATCTCATTCACAGAGCTTGCATTGTCATTCCCATTCAGAAAATACATGCATTACAATAGTAGAGAGGCAAAAACAAGTTACTGATCCTAAAAAGAGGTATGATGTTCGACAAAATCACTTTCCAAAGTGAAAGGGGGAGTCTGAAAACATAAAAATGTCTAACCCTTTACAAATGAGCCAAATCGGCTTTTTAACAATAAAAAATGTGAGCCAGGAAGAAGAAACATGGGAAAACATGAAAAGATGCTTCAACCACCAACCAAATTGCATTAAAACAACATGGGTACCCTCAAAATTTCATTCCCCAATGTTTTTGACCATGCTGGAAGAGAATGGAAGCCATATTTCATTTAAAATGGTGGTTGAAACATCGAGTTACTGTTCTCCTTCCCATGCGAGAGGCTTTTTTATTTTATCTCTCCCAATCCCACCAAAACACAAAATTGAGCCCTCCCTCATGTAGAGAATTTCACTAGCTTTCCAATGCCACCAAGAACACAAAAATCTAAGCTCTGGATCAAAAGTTATGCCCTTGTGAAGATTTAGGGAAAAACTAGGGCAAATTGAGTTTTGGCGGGCCGAAAGTTTAAAATTTTCCCTCTTTTTGACCTTTGGGAAAAATTGACCAAAAATTTCTGCCCTTGCCACTCCGATGCCACGTGGCATGTTTTGATTGGCTCATGGGCCTCCTATGACCATTTTAGACCTTTTTGGTCTTTGGAAAATTTTCCAAAAGTTTTTGCCACCGATGCCACATGTCACCATTTCATTTCTTTGACGGGCCATTGCTTCAAAATTCTCCATTCTCACGCTTGACTTCTTCCCTAAATGGGACATGTGGCATGTTGTCATTGGCTCGGGCGTGAACAAGCTCTTTCTCCTCTGCGGGCCCACCTTAAGGTTTTTCTAGCCACATGGACACGTGGCATGCTCTAATTGGCACGGGCCATCGGGGTAGGATTTCATCGCTTTATTTTCCATATTTTGGCAAAAGGAAAATTTCCTTCCAGCCCTCTGCCTTTTAATGCTCCGAGGACATGTGGCAGGTTATGATTCATTGGCGGGCCTTCGGGCCGAGATATCCCATTTGCGTCAACTTTGGAAAATTTTCCAACTTCCTCCTGCTGCTCTGAACTCCGATGGGCCCCTGGACACGTGGCCACTTTCTATTGGCTAGTGGGCCTTCGAGCCAAAAAATATCTTTGTGCACCCTGCCAATACTTGGTGATTTTTTTCAATTTTCAATCCATTCCCTGCCTTTCCATTGTTGACGTGGTGCATTCTGATTCGCCGGCGGACTTCTCATGGGAAAATTTCCCTCCAAAACTCCTCCGAGCCATAACTTGAAAAATACAAGGAGTTAGAAGGAAAACTTTACCTTTCTAGAAAGACGAGAATATTCTCTATCTGATAAAACCATTTACAAAAAATTTTGAGTGCCTGTAAGTGAACAAATTTGACTGAGGCACAAGGAAGGAAGAAATGAAGGGGATTTAGACAAAATAAGCAAGGGGCTTGTTTTGGATAACAATTTTGGTGACTCAGAGGGGTCATCTACTTGCTGGATGAAGTTACCAGTTGCCTTAAGCAATTCATTGGGCATGGAGTCATCAAAATACTACTTGGTACTCCAAATTCATTAGAATATTTTCAAGAAGGAGATTGTGAGAGTAGAACATCATCTGATCTGGAACATGGCCTACAAAATGCATTCTTGGGACAACAAGCTTGTGCCAAAGCACTTAGGGAAATGGAAAAATAAGCTATAACAAAACAATGTACACAAGTAATTAGAGGAATGAAAATCTATGCTAATATATACAAGGTGGAGAGCTCCCTTCTAGTAGCAATGCTTAAGATGGATTTCATTAACTGGAATCTACGGTTCTTCACCATCCAATGTAGACAATTGAAAGGCATTGTTGTTCTTACACTTTGTGATCATGTAGGGGCCACTCCAAATGACATAAAAATTTGAATGTCTTCCTATCTTTGCTCGGCTGCATCCCATTTCAATACTAGATCCCCAACTTGGAAGGCCCTAGCCTTATCTTCTCTATCAAAGGTCTTATTGATCAAAGCTTGATCTTTCTCTATTTCTTGGGCTGCATGCTCTCTGATTTCTTAGAGCTCCATCAATTCTGCATATCTAACCTCCATGGGTTCAAAATCCAACAACTCCAATTGCTTCATGAGTTCCAATGTTGGAAACTCAAGTGACATGGGCAAAATTTCCTCTCTTCCATAAACAAGCTTGAATGGAGAATTACCTATGAATCTCTTGGGATTGATCCTATCATCCCATAAGGCTGATTTCAATTTAGTATGCCAAGTCCTCTGATTTTCATCAAGAGTCTTCTTGACGATCCTTTAACAAGTTCCATTTTGTAGACTCACTTGCCATTACCTTGAGGGTAGTAATTTGATAAGTGCTTTGATAGATCCCATTCTTAACAGCCCATTCGGTTACCTTAGGTCCTATGAACCCCAAATAATTATATGATATTATAGTGGCAGTACACCAAATCTAGTTACTATCCTTTCATAGAAGTCTAGAATACTAGATTAATTTGCTTCTTTAAGTGCCACCGCCTCGTCCATTTGGTGAAGAAATCTATTGTTGTTAAAATCCACTTGTGTCCTTGGCTTGAGTTTGGGTTAATGACTCCAATGAAGTCCAAACCCCATTGCACGAATGACTGGTCAACTAAAATTGGGTGCAATAGAAGGGCAACTAATCTTTCCTTTCTGTGAAGAATGCAGAATTTTTGTATCTCTTGATCCATGCATAACAGTCACCAGATACCCTGGGCCAATAATAGCTAGCCTTCATGATCTTGAGGGTTGTCACTCTTGGAGTAAAGTGGCCTCTATCTACTCCACCATATAAATCTTCCAATGTTCTACTAATTTGGTTTGTCCCAATGCATCTCAAGTAGCACTCCATTTACATATTTCTTGAACAAGACACCATCAACAAGTGCATATGGGACAACCTGCAATCTGAGTGTCGTGTCTTGGTTTTGTTCATCTCTAGAGGGCATAGGCCTATTTGTAAGAAGTGCACTATGTCTTTGGTCCAGCAAGGAGTGAGTACACTATCATTCTCTTCTTGAATGTCTCCTTGTTCTTGGTTGTTTTGTAGCACCAAAACAACATCTTTCCATTACTTGCTTCCATTGACTTGCTCAGGACCAGCTATTCACATAACCCCTTTCCTCGGACTAGCTTGGTGATTTTGATCTCAATGTCATACTCCATGACACGAATAATCCACCCTACACATTTTTATTTAAATATTTGTTGAGGAGGAAGTTTTTAACTCCCACATGAGAAACCAACAGTTGAACCTTGTTGTTTGAAACTAGGTGCTTAAATTTTTTCAAGCTCCTAATCACTGCAAGAACTTGCTTCTCAATGAAAGATTACCTCACTTCATAGTCCTCTAGGCTTTGGCTAAAGAAAGCAATTGGCTTCTTTGCATTTTCTTTGTTCTGCTCTGTACTAAAATTGCAGAGATTATATCATCACCTCCAAATTCATAAAGGATAAAATCCTTGGAGAAATATGGGTTAATGAGAGTTGGAGCTTGTGAGATAGCCTCTTTGATTGTCTCAAAATTTTCCTTACCTTATGCTATCCATTTGAAAGCCATGCTTTTCTTTAACATCATAGTTATTGGCTTGACAAGGGCTACAAAATCTGGAACAAACCTCCGAACAAAATTGATCCTTTCCAAGAAACTTTTAAGGGCCTTCTTGTGGCTTGATAACGGCAAAGTGCTCTTGTGGCTTCAACCCTCTCTGGGTCAATTACCAATCCTTCTTTTGAAACAATGTGGCCTAGCAGATTTCCCTCATGAGCTAGGAAAATACATTTCTTGGGATTCAAGGATACCCCAAATCTTCTACATCTTTGGAACACTTGTCTCAAATGAAAGAGATGATCTGCTATACTTTTAGAAAAAACAATGATATCATCTAAGTATACCAGCACTATCTTTTTCATCAATCCCTTGAATACCATATCCATTTCCCTTTGGAAGGTAGCTCTAGCGTTGGACAACCCAAATGGAATTTTTCTATATGCATAAGTTTTCCATTTGGTGGTGAAGGTTGTCTTGAACTGATCCTCTTCCTTTACCATGATCTTATTGTACCATGAATAACCATCTAGCAATGAGAACCTCTCAGAGCCAGCAACAACTTGCAAAATTTGCTCCATATAAAGAAGTGGGTAATGATCCTTGAGAGATTCTCTATTCAAATCTCTAAAGTCCACACACAATCTGATTTATCCACTCTTCTTTCCAAATGGAACTAAGTTTTCTACCCAAATAGAATGCTTGATGAGAAATATGATACTTGCCTCTATTAACTTATTCAATTCTTTCCTCATGAGAGGCTCCATGTGTGGATTGACTGGCCTTTGTTTTTTCCTGATGGGTTTAGCACTTGGATCCAATTCAATTATATGTTGAGCTAGCTTGGGATTTAAACCCTTCAAGTCTTTATAGCTCCAAGCAAATGTGTTTGGGAATTCTTGGCAAAGTTGCATGAAATCATACCTTTCTTTCTTGGTTGTCACTTTACCAATTTGAAGTGACTTACCTTCTCCAACCAAGATGGGCACTGAATCTTCTCCCTTGACTTGGATATTTTCTTTCTCCTTCCTAAATTGATCATTAGGATTAAAAATGGACTCCAAGGTGACAAGCCCCTTTGGCAGTTTGTTGGTTCTCAGCTATACTACCTGATCACCATACTGTTGTTCTAATTTTTCCTAATTTTTGGCTGAGAACTCAGCTTCTTCTTGCAAGAAATTAATGATTTGTTGGTCACTTTCAAACACTTGCCAAATTACATTTATTTCCCTGGAACCGATGGCCTTATAATCACATGTATGTTTGGATATACTTTATCTTCCTTGATGATTTCCACAACATCAAAGGCTGCCCAACTCACTGCAAGCCTTGTTAGTAGCTTGGTTTTCTTTCCTAGAGATGGAACCGATGCCAAATCTCTCAAAATCCTTAATGAGGTCCCATACCCTATTCTTATAACACTTGAGTAGATAATTTTTGGTAGCATGCTACCCTTTAACTTGGTTGACGATCATCTCACTATCACCAAAGACTTATAGGTTTTTGATACCTCTCTTGATTGACCAATGCAATCATTGTATTAGAGCTTCATATTTAGCAATGTTGTTAGAACATGTAAATAAAAATATAAAAGCTAAATAATACTTAATTCCTTGAGGTGAAACAAGCATAGATCCCCCTCCTACACCTTGTCTACTTCTTGATCCATCAAAAAATATTTGCCACACCTCATTGTCATCCTTATGGTCTAGCTTGGAGATGCTAGGAATAGGCTGATTTTCATCATGTTTGTAATAGAATCCTGACTCAGATTATTCTATTTATTTGTAGGGATAAAAATCATGTACCTTGCTTGCCCATTCATCAAGAGTCAAGTCTGGGATGCTTCCAACCTTTGAATCAGCTTCATCTGTGCTTGGATAATCCTCTTGATCAAATGTTGAATAGTTGGCATTGATTGGGCTCGAAGCATGAGGCTCAATGTGAAAGTTTGCAATAGGTTCAGATCTAATTGTGGCCTTAGCTCCATATCTGATTCTAAACAACATGTGTGACCAATCAGTAGATAAGTAGCCTCCAATTTTAGCTATGAAATCCCTTGACAAACATAGGGCAAAGAGTGGTGGCAAATCTATCACTGACACATCTTGTAAAATAGTAACATTGGGGCATGCATGCAAAGTAAGATTCAAATATTTAATTACTCCCACTGTTGTTACTATTGTCCCATCTAGTTGCACCACCCCTTTGGATATGACTTCATATTGGAGGCCCAACTGATCAGCTATTTTCTTGGGCATCACAGAACTACTTGCCCCATAATCAATCATACAATTATGTACTACTTTATCTCCAGTGATCATTGAAACATAGAATGGAGGGGGCTTCACAAATTTACCTTTCTATCCTCCATGATTCCCTTTAGGATGAGTAGAATTTGTAAGTACCTTCTCTTGTATATGAGTTTGCTGATTTGAATTCAACCAATTTTCATGGCAGCTTGTAGTAGATCTCTTTGTCCTGGGATGAATAGTGATTCCCACATTGATATATTCACATTTTTCTTCTTCATCTAATCAATGATGTTGAATGGGGATGAAACATTTCTTTGCTACCCCTTGGTCTACACATTCTTTTCTTGCACATGGGCAGCAACAACTGGCATTTGAGCTGGTCTAGAAGGTGGCTTGGGCTGTCCTTGCATGTTTGGAACTGCATTTTTCTTGCCAACACTTTGTGGAGTGATGGAAGGTTGTGGATCACCTGGAGCCAATGACTGCCCTTCACCAATATTCCTCTTTTTTGACCTTGTATTGGCTACTACACTCTGAGACATTTCTTGATTCATACCACAAAAATCCTCAGCCTACCAATTCACTAGTGTAGTCTCATCTGGAGCTACATTTTCTTGGAATGTTTCTTATTGTTGGTTTTATTTCTAGCTCACCTCACCCTCTACGCCAGTTGTTGTCACCATCGAGGCTTGGTTCAAATTTCCATTGAAGCACATAGATTGGTTGCGAGGTTCATTGCATGGGAGACACCCTTCATACTCTTGGGCTATATTATTTTACACTGGCACTAAGGATTTAGAGGCGAGATGCAACATTAGGATTATAGGGCTGGAATGGTCTATTAGTAGGAGGCCTTACTTGATTTTTATTTGTAGCTAGATTGGGTGGCCTATTTGGTTGAGCTTGAGACTGATAAGAAGGTCTAAAATTTGGGCCTCTTGCCTCTTGAGTGTAACCAGCTCATTGCCTAAATTTTGTAATTGTTTCATGACTTCTTGAAGCTCATTTGAGGAACTAGAGGATGAAGTAGAAGTTTCATTTGAACTCTGATTTCTTGGAGTGGGAATAGGAGCTATAGTAGGTGCTTGACTAGTGCTTGGATTTTCTAAGTTCGATATCAAGGGATGGGAGGCCTAGGAGCTAGCTTACCATCTTCAATTAAACAATTTTTAGCCCTAATGGCAATGCTATAAGAAGCAGGTATAGTTACACCTTCCATGGATTAAATTAGCATAGAAATATCAAAATTCAAAGCTTTAAGATAGTATAAGAAAGAACCTTTAACTGTTTGCCTTACTGCCACTTTGAAATTCTATCCCAAGTCCTTTGAAATCTGAAGTTGAAGTCTGTCAACTGCTCATTGTGAGCTCTCTTGATGGTAGTCAGTTGTTCCAATAGAGACAAGTTATCTCCCTTTTCTCCAAACTTCTCATGGAGAGCTATGCATAACTCGATTCCAATTTTAGATAGAACCAGCCCCAAGGCTCCTAAACTATTGTAATGTTTTCCTTTGAATAAAGATTCCAACAATTTGACAAAGAATTTACATCTCAACAATCTCATGGATTGTACAAACATTAGCAATGTCTTTAACATGATCACGAGGAGTGGTCTGACTTTCTCTAGTGAAATATGGAATGTTCTTGATCTTTGTAACTAGAACTGGATTTTTGCAATGAGAGCAAGTGGTCTGCTACCAATGAAGTTGACATTTTGGTTTTGTTGTGCCATTCTGATTGTCCGAGAACCCTTGTTGATTGAGTGAAAGGTCTAGAAGGTGGAGGAGTTGATAGAGTTCTATTTCATGGAGATGGAGCCCTTTGAATCCTCCTTCCTCTATTCCCTCTTCCGAGAGATAGCTATAGATAATCGAGACAATCCCTCTTCTTTGGCCCTTGACCTTGTGTTGATTCTTCGCATGAATCTTCAGACTTGGAATTCAAAACTAGTTGATTTTTCTCTTTGGAGTCATCAAATGTGCGATCAAGGATCTTTTTGAGTAATAAAATTGCAAAAGATACACATTAACTTGTTCAATGAAGATGAAGACCTCGAGGTCCCACCGGTGTGCCAAAATTGTTAGTACAAATCAGCAACACCCTCTGGATGTTTTCAGATTTCTAGTTTGATAATGAACATCCAGTGTGATTGCACAACATTGAATCTTTTCCCCAAGTGTGGGACTTATAAAAATGGGAAAAGAATCTCTAGATTAGAGGTTGGTTCCTCAACTCCTCGATCGATCGTGTATAACTTGAAAATTGTAGAGGTTTAATATCAAATCCTACTATAAATTCCAAGGGGACAGAGGTAGGGGATACAAAATAAATACAAATAATACTAACAAGGTGATATACCAAGCGAATCATGAACATTTACTTCGAAAATTGACATAGATTAAAGTAATGTAACAAACATCATACACAAATTTTTGAAATGTAATGAAAGATCATAAATGAAGCAAAACAATACAAGAAGAGGATTGAAACTCATTCACAGAGCTTGCACTGTCATTCCCATTCGAAAATACATGCATTACAATAGTGGAGAGGTAGAAAACAAGTTACTGATCCTAAAAAGAGGTTTGATATTCTATATAATCACTTTCCAATGTGAAGGGGGAGTCTGCAAAAAACATAAAAATGTCTAACCCTTTACAAATGAGCCAAATCTGCATTTTAACAATAAAAAATGTGAGCCAGAAGAAGAAACGTGGGAAAACATGCTTCAAACACTGACCAAATTACATTAAAACAACATGGGTACCCTCAAAATTTCATTCTGATGTTTTTGACCATCTTTGGAAGAGAATGGAAGCCATACTTTGTTTAAAATGGTGGTTAAAACATCACTTATGTTTTCCTTCCCATGCGAAAGGAATTTTTGCTTTTCTCTATCGAAACCCCACCAAAACACATAATTGAGCCCTCCATCATGTAGATAATTTCACCAGATTTCTAACACCACAAAGAATGTGAAAATTTGAGATCTAGATCAAAATTTATGCCCTTTTAAAGATTTAGGGAAAAACTATGGCAAATTGAGTTTTGGCAGGCCGAAAGTTTAAAATTTTTGCTCATTTTGAGCTTTGGAAAAATTTCCCCAAAATTTCCACCCCCACCACCCGATGCCATGTCACATATTTTGATTGGCTCACGGGCCTCCTATGACCATTTTAGACCTTTTCGGTCTTTGGAAAATTTTCCAAAAAAATTCTCGCCGACCGATGCCATGTGTCACCTTTTCATTTCTTTGGGCCATCGCTTCCAAATTCTCCATTTCTACCAACCACTTCACCAAATGGGACACGTGGTGTGTTTTCATTGCTCAAGCTTGAACACACTCTTTCTCCTCTCGCGCAACTACCTTAAGGTTTTCATTGGCCACATGGACATGTGGCATGCTCTGATTAGCATAGGCCATCAGGGGCAGGCTTTCATCATTTTATTTTCCACATTTTGGCAAAAAGGAAAATTTCCTTCTACCCCTCCACCTTCTGATGCTCCAAATACACATGGTAGGTTGTGATTTTTGGTGGGAATTTGGACTGAGATATCCCATTTATGCCAACTTTGGAAATTTTTCCAACTTCCTCTTACCGCTCTCGAACTCGACGCGCCCCTGGACACATGGCCACTTTCTATTGGTGGCAGTGCCTTGAGCCAAAAATTTATTTTTGTGCCCTGCCAATACTTAGTGATTTTTTCAATTTTCAATCCATCCCCTACCTTTCCATTGCTGACGTGGCACATTCTGATTCACCGGCAGACTTCCCATGGGAAAATTTCCCTCCAAAACTCTGCTGAGCCATAACTTGAAAAATACAAGGAGTTAGAAGGAAAACTTTACCTTTCTAGAAAGATGAGAAATTCTCTATCTGATAAAACCATTTCCAAAAAAAAATTGAGTGCCTGTAAGTGAAAAAATTTGACTGAGGCACAAGGAAGGAAGAAATGAAGGGCAGTTAGACAAAATAAACAAGGGGCTTATTTTGGATAACAGTTCATCTCGACTAGAGAGGTACAATCTCCTCATTAGAGAAATAGAGGGTGATGACTTGATGAGTGGGCATAGGGGTAGAAGAGGGAGATGATTTGGTAAGAAAGGCCACATGGTGAGGGGTGATAATGGAGGCCACTGGTGTGGGGTCATTAGGTTAAACTTTTATGGATTACAAAACCTCCATAAGGGCATGTCTATGAGATTCAAAAGTTTGGACGAGATTGTACACATAAATTTTTAAAGGGGATTGATGTAATTGTTTTATCATTGTACGATGAGTGACCCCATCAAAATTAGGGTGTGTGGGTCCTCGAATGGCAATTTTGGGTGCGGGTGTAGATGGTATATTGGGCACGAGATTAGTTGATGGGCTGGTTAATTTTTCTTTTCCTTTGTCCTTTTGGGCATTGGTGACAACTTGGACCATGTTAATATGAGAGAAGGAGGTAAATGGAGACGGTATATCATGATTAGTATAACGACATGATGGGAAAAAATGTAATGTGGGGTAAGAGCCTTATGAAATGAGTAGAGCACACTGGCATTTGGGTGGTGGTTTGGCCAACTCTCTGATATAGACCATGTTGATCTCAAATTTTGGAGGTGGAAAGGGTGGAGATGCAGTCATTGAAGAAGAAAGGGGCGATGATGTGTTGTGACAGTGAAAGTGGAACATGGTCCTCATTGAGCAGATCGTCATCGTCAAAATTTTCTTCATGAGGACATAATTGTAGGATAACAATTTTGAGATCCTTACAACCTTCTACATCATGTCCGGCACACGATGATAGGCACAAATTTTAGTTTCATCAAACCCTTTTGGTTTGGGTTTGAGGGGGTCATAAGGTCGAAGCAGTGGTAATGTGATGATGGAAGTCTCTAAGAGGTTGGTTAGAATTTTGGCGTAGGACCCTGCCAATGGATCACAATGGGAAGTCAGTATGGGTTTGGGTAAAGGTGTAGATGATCATGAGGGAAGAGGTGTAACACCCTGAATTGTTGTTACTTTCTCCTTTGCATTCAAGTGTTGATATGTGATTTTCCCATATGAGGATATGTTCTTTTGGTTTTGGGAAGTCATGCTTGATTTGGTTATGTCTTTTCTGCTCTTAAGATCTTTGATTGAACTGAATATGCTTGGAATCTTTTTCTTTCATCCCTCGCATATGAGTACAATCTGATTTTTGGAAGATTGTGGATTTATCTACCTATATGACTCAACCTTGGATCAGTTGCATTGATCCAAGGAATGTTTTAATTATATTCGGGATGAACAAATTTGTATTGACATTTCGTGAATTACTAAGTCTGACTGAACTTTGAATGTATAAGTTCTTTTAAACCTCCTTCATATAAAATATGTCTCAGAGAGGAAAGTTTTGTTGGATTTGAGGTTAATCCTAGTAGATCATTGCAATCGAATCTGGTTTCAGTCATTTTAGCATCAGAAAGGACCTGGACCTTAAGCCAGGTAAGATGTGTAAGTTTTCCATCTAAAGCTAATTTACTTGATGCAAAATTTGAATCTGATCCGGGAATGTTTTATTCTGTTTGAATTCTGTATACTGATTAATCCTATCTAGTGGACCTAAACTAGAATCAGTAAGGTTATTAGTTTTTAACCTAAGCTATAACCTATTGTTACAAGGTTAGTTAATCTAACCTAGTCCTAAACTATGTGCTTGATATTCCTAAGGGTTATCTAAACCTAATACTAAGGTGGGTGACTAATGTTATATCCTATGGCATTAAGACTAAGTCTACCTATGATCTAACCTAAGTCACTAACCTATCCTAAACTAATGCTATGAAAAGGAACCTAAGGAGGGTTGCAAGTTTTGGGGCGTGGTTTCTATGGAATTTAAGGAAAGGATAAGGATGAAGGATAGGGAGTGCTACTAGGGTTAGCGGAGGTTAATTTGTTAAGAGGGGTCTTACGTGGCAGCATCTCTAAAAATGGAAACTTTTGTTTATTTTGATTTGGAGTTCGCCAACTTTGGCGGTTGGTGGCAATGGAAAACAAGCGGGAGAAGGAAATTTAATGCAATTAATTTACATAGGGTCTCAAGCTCAGATTGCTTTGGAAGGCATGCAAGTGGAATTTTGCTTGGTTGTTTTGTTTTTCATGCATTCCATTTTTCACTCTGCATGAGCACTGGTTTTTCAAACCAACAGTCTACTCTTCGTTGCATGGCAATTTTGAAAGTTTCAAATTTACTTTTGTGTCATGGGGAATATATAAGGCATGGAGGTAGCAATATTTTGTTGTTTAATCTTTCGTGGAAGAAGAAGAGAAGGGGCGAGTGCATCCAGTCTTCTTCAACTTTTTAGCAACACTATCAGGCATGATAGGCCCTAACTATTAAAATCTTGCTTTCCTTTAAATGTTTTCATTAGAACAACTCTATTCTGATGATATATGCACATTTTTGGCTTGGCTGGTAACAATGATTATGGGTTTTATGTTAATTCGGGGTTCTAGGTTGAACATGGAATTTTGGGTCCTGGATGAAACCTGCTTCATTATTCTTGTTCCCTTGCTATGAATTAAACTTGGAGTTTTGCTATCCGTTTGGAAGTGTTGTAAGTTCTTATTTGACTAGTGTATTAGATTAGAAAGCTGGCTCCATGGAAAGAAACATTTTAAATGATTACGTGTTTGAAAACACCATGGTAATTCTTTATTGTTTCATTTATGATTGGAACAACTGATTGTTTGCTTCGCCGTAAGAACTCTGACTGTTACAGGTCCATGTTCAAGGAAATAGGTAATTGATTTTGTGGATGGAATGTTGGTATACTCTGTGAAACTTGACTGTTTTAGTTGCGTGAGTTGGAAACGTTGTATGAGGTTTAAGCCTGTACCTCTTATTTTGAAAGGGTTTGAATGTTCTTATGTTTGTAGGTACTATGAGTAAGGAAGTATATGGTTTAACTGTTGTTTTGTGATTAATCATGAGTATTAGGAACATGGTTATGCTCAGGAGGAAATGTACTTGGATGAGCTCTGTTTCCCTAGCAATTCATGGTTAATCTTGGATAAGCATTAATGGAAATTATGTTTAATGTTTGGTTAAGATAAGACTGTGTTTAATGTTACCTTGAGATGATTGTGAAATCTATTTCTTTTGGCCACGTTACACGATGTTGGAAATTCTTTTTAAACAACTTCAATGTCGACAAGTTTTATCAACATTCAGCTATTGCATGCCCTTTTGAAGTTGAAATTAGGGTTGAAATGTTTTAAATGCAACTGAAAGATCTATTTATTTTTGATGAGATAATGCATTATTCACTACTATGGTATGAATAGGGTGGCTTTTGGGTATTGTTGAATCTGTATTTAGAATTCAATTATTAATTCTATACATGCATTTTTTGGTTGGTGTCTTGAAATAATATAGCAACCAAACAGTGCAATGGTTGGAATGATTCAGTTTCGATCAATTGGTAAATGAGGGTAATGGGAAGTTACCCTAATTTGACCTTAAACTCAAATGGTTTGAGGAGTGGATGAAATGTAGATTGTTTATTTAAGATCAGGATTGTGGTTTGAGTTTTGATCGTTTATAATGTTTTATGTTAAAATAAAAGTTATTGGCTTTTGTTGAATGTAAAGTTGTAGAACCATAGGGGTCTATTGGCAAACTCTTAAGGTGGCTCTACCTGACCTAAGCTATTGGTTAAACTTAAGTGTTTGAATTACTCATCTTCTCCTTCCCTGATTGGACTGGAGAATGTCTATTTCTTCTGGGAAGTTAATATAGTTCCGAACTTGATTATAATAGAGTTTTGATTTTCTCTGTTTTCTTCCTCTGAGTTGAAAAGGAAAAATTGTAAAAGGGTTTCAAAATATGAAAGTATTTATACTCTCTTTTGGAATGATAGTGTGCTCTTCTTTAGAATTCTATAAGGAACTCTACAGTATGGTTATGGGATGACAAGACTGTTAAAATTAAGTGGAAAGAAATAGTAAGTGGTGAGATCTTAACTTGGAAGACTCCTTCATTTATTAGCAGTATTATGATCTTGATTTAGAACTCAGTTTGTTATCTTCTTGTAAAAGGTAACCCTGTAGCTAATGTTTTACATACTTATCATTAATTGAAAATTAGTATAATAAGGTTAAGGGTAGTTTGTTAGGTGGACTTGCACAAGGTAGTAATCCATTCTTTGCTCAAATTGCTTGTATATGAACCTGTTGGATGTATACCTTAAAATGGTTTCATTTTTTAAAATAAGAGTTGATTAAAACATGATTTACATTGTTCTCGGTTTTCGGATGGTTAGGTACTTAAGATTCAGATTGTTCCTTCTTATTTTCTTGTATAAGATGAATCATCTGAAATAGACTAAGTTGAAATTATGCCTGTAATTTGAGTTATGGTATAAAGTCGTATTGTAATTGGTAGAAAGAAAACCTAGAGTGTATCATGATTTGGGATTGTGAAGTAATTGTTGGATTCAATTATACTTTAAATTAGGATAGGCAGAATAGGTTTTTCCTTCTATCCATTTTGTTTTTAACAATGAACTAGGACTCCTATACTGGCTACACTTTAAATAGAAGGTATGAAGTAATTGATGTCATTATAACAGATTGTTTAATGGAAACAATTAGTGGAATGCAATTGTTTTAAGGATTAGTGCTTATCATGCTCAGTTCATTGAACTGACCCGTGCTAGCAATTTTTGTAGATGGTCATTGTAAGTGGTAAAGGTAGACATCATCTGATATGATGCATTGACTATCTAATTTGGTTCTTATAAAAATTTCGATTTGATTTCCAAATTGTATTATGGAAGAAAGTTACCTCTTTTGTTGAAGGCTATTGTCTTAAAGTATGCCGAAGTGCATAAGTTGTAATTGTATAGGTTTGGAAATGAATGAATGAATGAAATAGTGAGATATTACCTATGTGGGTTGTGTAACTTACTTTGTTGGGATGATCTTCTTATTATCTATATGAATGAGTGTGCATTCTTATTGTTCTATACAATGGAGTCTCGATGGATTTCCTAAGTAAGCCTTAGCTAATTATATGGCTGAATACTACATTTTTTATTAGTGATTCTTTATATCTTATGATTGTGATTAAAAATTGTAAATAAGATCACTGCATTTTTAGGGAACGTTGAGAGTGAGCTATGCCCTAAAATGTAACTAGAACAGGAAGAGAATTTTTCCCTCTCGTAATGCACTAATTATAAAAGTAATATATGGTTATAAATCGCTATGACTTAATGGTATTAAGTCTGATATGTTTCAGCCTATAAGGTTGTTACATTTCCTTTGTTGGTTTAGTTATTTTCTAAATGAAGAAACTTAAATGGTTGTTGCCCTATTTTTGTGGATTCAAGGTTGTTAGGTACCAACCGAAAACCAAGAAACAATCTTAAAACTAATTAAAACCCTTTTGTGAAACTGAACCCTAATTACAAAAAGGTAACTTAAGGAGTGTTGGACTCGGGGTTAGGGAAGGCTACCTAATTATGTGGACCTGTAACCCAAATATAACTTAACGTAAGTAAATTCTTGGAGGTATGTACATCTTTCCAAGGTTGTTCCATAGGATGTTGACACACATCAACTGCAAGGTTGTACCTTTGAGAAGATTAGGATCTTCTCGAGGATACAATAATGCAGATGACATGTGGCAACACCCTTCTGCATTGATCATTAATATTTACACACTTGGGACTTGATCAATATTTCTCTTCAGGACTGGTTAGGACCATAGATAGGTTATGAGGTAGCCCTTTAATGTAACATCTCCATTTTAGAACAATAGAACAAGAATTTTTTTTTGATAAATGCTTCCTAGTTCTAAATACATAATTTAGAACTCACAAATCAAAACAACCATTCTTATAACAGATAACCATATGCTGTTGTAATGACTTGGAGTACCTCCGATCTATTCATTCCATGACTCGGTAATCTACCGATCTATTCATGAGTATCAAGAGTTGGCGTTTTTATTTTAACACATCACTCTTGCGGTTCTCTTCCCTAATCTGGGATTCAGAATGCTTTGTCCAAGGAACCTATCTGAATAATTGTTACCATTATTCATCGGCATCTCGTCCCTTAGACTAGGTGACATAGGACAACGCAATCAGCAGCTTGTGATACTTTGGCCAAAGATTTGAAACATACTGCTTATGTCTCATATCCCTTGATGGCATACTCGTCAATCTAGAATACGTCCTTCACCCCATTCCTATGTTATGTAGAATGTCTTATACTGACTTCTGTCAGTCTCTCCTGCCCCAAGTTATTCACTCAGGAATGGATTAGTAATATGACAACGTTATAGGGATGCTCCCGAGGACTAGGGATACGCTGACATACTGGGTCAACCCTAGTTAACCCAGTGTGTCAAGATACCCCGAGTCTCCTAGGGGCAGCCTTATAACATGACCACATTCCTAATCAGTCCCAGAGTAAAACTTGTTCGAGTTTAAGGTGTAAATATTAACGATCAATGCAAAGGGTGTCGCCATGAGTCACCTGCATTGTTGTATCTTCGAGAAGATCCTAATCTTCTCGAAGGTACAACCCTGCAGTTGACTTGTGCCATCAACCTTCAAATCCGCCTCAAAAAGATCTACTCATTTTAAGGTGTTACTTTCATTGAGTTAAAGTTATACTTAAGACGCTCCTTTAAGGGTAGTCTTTTCCCAACCCCTGGGTTCCACACCTTAGAATTACCTTTCTTAATAAAACCCATTACACAAAGAGAAGTTATTAAGACTTGAGGTCCCATCAAGGAGTTCATTGAAAAATAGAAATCTAAATCAATGAAACTGGACAATAGCCCTTAATCTTCACATAAGGTTGCTAACCATACCCTTTTTGGTTTATATCAGTTCTCATAACTGAAATATATCTTACTTATTAGTATTGAGATATAGTGATTAAAAATCCAATTAAACGTTGTCTTGACTTAGATCAAGACTAAGGAGTAATAATTTATTCAGCCCGTTTAGCTTCCTGTTGAGGTTTATTTTAACCTTAACTTCTCGAAAGACAGTGATCTAAATTCCAATTTAGCTTTAGATAGATCATAACAGAACTACTAAACATACACAAGTATTCAGTCACATAATCTTTGCAAAGCTTACTTAGAGGATCCCAAATGTCTCCAAGGTATACAATAATAACAATGCTCTTAAAATCATTCGAACCGAAGAAGTTCAATCCATCAAGATACGAATGCAACACATACGTAACAAATACCTCATTTCATTCATTTCTAAGCTAATCAAATACATTTTATGCATTCAACATATTTGATACAATACTCAATAGCAAAAGAACATCTTTCTTCAAGTAGTACATTTAGAGAATCAAATTGGAATTTTCATCGTAAAACCAAATTAAACAATCTGAACATCATATCAGATCTACGTGTCTTTACCACTTACGGCAACCATCTGCAAAAATTGTCAACACGGGTCAGTTCGGTGAACTGAGCATGATAAGCACTAATTCTTAAAACAATTGCAATCCACCAATTGTTCTCATTAAACAACCTGTTTATATGAAATCATTTCTTCACATTCCAAACTTAAATCAAAGCTAATTATCCAATATGTTAGATACTATAACATATGAATACAACTATTCTAAAGACAACAAAACTCCTACAAGATTGTTTCTAACAATTTATCAAAGGAAGTTAAAACATTCAACAAGCTCACTGTCTTAATTCTTTTATCATCATAACACATTTCAATGGTATTGACAAGTATACCCATTTATACAGCAACACACATTTTATACCAGTCTCTCCATACAATACCACAGTTTATTCTTGTTATGCCCATACCGTAGAGATCGCAAAAGGATGCAAGAAGAAAGCACACAAGTTTTTCTGTCTAGGAGAGAGAGAATTTTCCTATTCAACTTATTATATACATCAACATATAAATTACAGTCTAGAAGAAAGAACAGAGTCCATCAGAATCCTAAATCAATAACATTCTAGACTGTACCGACTCCTTTAGATTAATACATATACATTTACGCATGTGACTAAATAGTCGTGATTACAAGAAGAACTACAGTTCCATCTAAATCCAAATATAAAAGTCACCTGTAGCTACTAAGCGATTCAAGAGCTTTCACGCCAAGCAACAGAAAATAATCCAACCATGAAAGACTCAACAAATATTTTCCCTATCATTTATCAACATGAAAATACCCAACGCCATCGCCTGACATGGTACAACTAAGAGCTCTTTGTTTCAGTCAAACTTGAGACAAGATAACATTAAAACAATAACGTTTCCATATGCAAATACAGTGACATTCACACAGAGTCGAAACACAACATGCACAACTTCATTCAACTAATCAAATCCCTACGATTATACAGCAAGGATGTAAATTAGAAGCCGTTTTCAAGAAGAATAATCACAACAAGGTCTTCACAGAAGCCGAATTCCATATCAATAAATTTCCTCAAAGTTTCATCTGAAGTCGAGCTACTACAAAATATAACAGGGTATCAAACAAAGTCGAGTTGATAAAGAAACCCCATCCCTTAATTCCTCATAATCAAACTGAACATAACACAACAATATTAAGAAAGAGTCAAAATGATATGCATGCTCAGCGAGGACTCAAATCGAGAAATGAGCCAACACGCAGCATATCATGGACTCCAACAGTGTCAAATCCAACCAGTACTTATAACCAAGGTTTCGATTGAAGTTGAATTCATACGACAACAATTCAAGAATCCTAAAAGTACTCACAGCAAAACTTCTACAGAAGTTAAAACATAAATTACATTTCAAGGACTCCATCGAAGTCAATAACATTTAGTATTCTTAACAAAACAACAACATTCATAACCAAGCTTAGACAGAAGTTTGAAATACAAGATACATTTCAAGGACTCTCACTGAGTCAATACCAACCGTATTCACAACTGAGCTTACACAGAAGTAGAAACACCAGTTACATTTCAAGGACTTCAACAGACTCAAAACCAATGAGTATCCACAACAAGCTTCCGCAGAAGTCAATAACATACCACCCATTTCAAGGATTCCAACAGTATGCACAAGGAAACTACTACAGAAGTTAAAAACATAAGTTACATTTCAAGGATTCAAAAGGAGTCGAAACCAAATAGCATTCTCAACTAAACTTCTACAGAAGTCGTAACATACTATCAATTTCAAGAGTTCCAACCATAACATGCTAAAAGTATCCTCTACAAAACTTCAACAGAAGTCGAGACATACGAAACATTACAAAGACTCTCACTGAGTCATTTTCGTATTTAATCCTTGCTACTTTCAACAGATTCTAACCCAAAATCACAAACTCAGTAAGGACCTCGACAATAGTCACATTCAAGTAGAATAATCTCAGCAAGCATTCCAACCAGAAGGAACTTAAAGTATTCTAGCAAGATTCAACAGGGTTCCACATCAACAATAAAAGCACAGCCGGTCTGTACTCGAAATGAAACCAAAAAGAAGAATAATACAGTAACCATTCCAACAAGGTCTTCGAAAAACCTGAGATTCATAATTCCATAGGAAAAGAAGAACCAAAACATTGCTTCAAACCAACTGAACTGAAATCACCTGAACAGAGTTGTTTTAATGAAAGCATTTAGAGTAAAGCAAGATTTTTAAAAGTCAGGGCCTATCATGCCTGGTAATGTCACTTTAAAAATCTGAAGAAGACCTCTGAATGAGCTTGAGCCTTCTCCTCTTCTTCCACGTTAGATTCAGCAACAATAATTTGTTACCCTCATGCCTTATAAACTTTCCTCGATAGAGAAAAGAGCTAGTTATTCTCATAGTTTCCATGCAACACCAAGTAGACTGGTTCGAAGAACCAGTGATCAAACAGAGAGAAAACCGGAGTGCATGGAAAACCAAACAACCAACTAGTTTTCCATTTTGCATGCCTTCCCGAGCAATCCGTGCTCGGGAACCGAGTTCATTAATGACATTAACTCCAAAATTCCCACCCAAACTCCATTGCCACCGACCGCCATAGTTGGCGATTGATAAATGCAAACAAAAGACCATTTCCAGATTTGGCGACTCTGCCACGTCGGTCCCAACAGATATTTACAACCTCCACCAAATCCCAAGTCCTTCATACTTATCCATCTCATAAATGCCATAGAAACTACCACCCATGGCTCGCACCCCTTCATAGGTCCCCCTTCATCCATGGTCATTAGTTAGGTTAGAAACATAGGTTAGATCTTAAGGTGATACTTAGTCTAACTTCCTTAGTGCTAGGTCGCTAACCTTAGAACATTTAGCTTATAGTTTAGGGCTAGGTTAGATTAGCACTAATCCAACCCATAGGTTATAGTTTAGGTTTAGGTTATTAAACTTAATAAATCCAGTCTAGATCGACAAATAGAATCGTTCAGTATAAGAACCAACAGATATACATTCCCAAAATGGATTCTATCCAGCATTGATAATAAGCTAGCAATATATACCAGAATTTATTACCTGGCTCAAGGTCTAGACCTTCCTGATATTACGATATCGGGAACCAATTCATTTAACACGATCAACCTGAGTTAGACTCCAGAATTGCTTATTCAACACATTCAGACCTTGCACCCTTCGTAAGGTCTATAATTTTTGTTCATCCAGAATAAACTTAAAACATCTCTTGGATCAATGCCACTGATCCAAGGCTGAGTCATAAAGATGGGTAAATCCACAATTCATCCCGAAATCAGATTGAACTCAGGTGCTAAAAATGAAAGAAATAAAAGAGTCCAAGCATATCCTGACTCAGTCAAAGATCTTCAAGAGCAAAGAAGATACAATCAATATCAAGCATGACTTCACAATCAAAGGAACACATCCTTATACAGAAGAAATCATATATCAACACTTGAATGCTCAGGAGGAAGTAACAATAGTTCAGAGTGTTACATTTAAGACTCAGGGTACCTTGACACATGGGGTTAACTTCGGTTGACCCAGTATGTCAACTTACCCCTAGTCTTCAAGAGCATCTTTATAACATGAACTATGATGTTAATCTGATCCAGAGTGAAAACTTGGGACAAGGGGACTAACAGAGGTCAGTATAAGACATTCTATATAACAATAGAGTGGGGTGAAGGGCATATTCTAGATTGACAAGTATGTCATCAAGGAATAAGTAATATGAACAATATGTTATAAATCTTTGGCCAAAGTATCACAAGTTATTGATTGCATTGTCCTATGTCACCTAGTCTAAGGATCATGATGCCGATGAATAGTGGTAACAATTATTCAGATAGGTTCCTTGGGCAGAGCACTCAGAACCTGGAATAGGGTAAGAGAACCATGAACATGAAGTGTTCAGTAGAAAACTTCAAGCTCAAGGTTACACATGAATAGATCGGTAGTTCACCGAGTCATGGAATGAATAGATTGGTGGTACACTGAGTCATTACAACTACATATGGTTATCTATTATAATAATTATTGTTATGATATGTGTGTTCTAAATTATGTATTTAGAACAGATAACATTAATCGTGCCAAAAAAAAATTCCTTGTTCTAAAGTATAAAAATGGGAATGTTACAAAAGGCGTTATAGGAGAGGGAATGGGTTGGACCACTACTTTGTTAGGTGGTACTGTCATAGGATTTGATGGCATCTACTTGGGTAAAGTTGTGGTAGAAGAACTAGCAATGGAAGGTTTTGTTAGTTTAACTACCTTATTGGAAGGTAGTGGGTTCTTGTCTGTGGGTTGCAACTTCTTGGGTAAAGGTGACATGGGAGTACGTGATGTAGAAGGGAAAGAAGATGGTGGAAGAGGACAGATTAGCCATGGGGCAATAGAGTTGTGGTGAAAGTGGTTAGTAGAGGCTAGGTAGACGGTATAGGTTGAATTTGAATAGGAAAATTTGGGGTTATAATAACTAGTGGAGGTATAGGTGGTAATAAATGTACGAGTGAGGTGAGGGTGTTTGTCATGCATGTAAATGAGGCGTAATAAAGGATCGTGATGAAGGATTAGGTTGCTTATCTTTTGCTTTGCCTTGGGTAGGAGACAATTTGACCAGGGTTGATGGGTGAGGCCCTAAGATGGAGGGAAGGGGGCAAGGTGACAAAGGTGTGGTAGGTGAGACTAGCATATGTGGCCTAGAAGGTTAGGTATTCCTTTTAGGTGGAGGAATAATTTTTGTGTAGGGTTGGGAAGATATGGATAAATCTAATTTTATAGGTGGATGAGTAAGGCTTGATGTCGGCATGACACCTAAGGTAGTGATGGTTTGAGATACAGATAAAGATATAGGCATCGATAGGTACTTAGGCATCATAATGGTTTTAGTCATGGGTAAAGGTTCAGATGTATGTAGAGGTGATGAAGAAGAAGAAATTTTGATAGGTAGGATTGGGGTCAATCTAGTTGTTAAAATTACCTTTGGATAGATTGTGGAGGTATCTTCAGGAAACCTTTTCATTTGAGTCGAAAAGGGGAGCCAAAGATGTCCCCTGAGGATGGAATTATCAACATAATCTAAGCAATCGAAAACTGTGAAAATGAGATTACTTGTAAGAGGATGTGTAGTTGGTTTGGTGGAAATCCTTGTAAAATATGTCTGTGAGACAGGGAATTGATTAGCCTTAGACACTATAGGTAAAAGAGTTGAGATTAGGTCAACGGGATCTTGGTATCTTTGAGGATAATTATCCCCAATAGGTAGTGGCATATTTGATGAATCTCCCATGGCTAGGAGAGAGGGTAGGTGGGGTGAGATAGACTTCTCATTTGGTGGAGGAGAAATTGATGATGATTCTCCTATGGATGAGAGAGTAAATACTATTGACTATGTTGGTAAAAATTCTAAGTTTTCACACTTTGCCCTAATTTTCTATGTCTATTTTTGGTCAAAACATTTTATTTTCTCGAGTGAGTGATCTGTAACTCATTTATCCCAGTGGAATCCTTCGAAAATGCCTAGGTTGTTATTATTTTTCCCTAATTTGAAAAAATTTCCAAGTTCCCCCCCTTATGTGCCCTAATTTCTTTTTTCCACGGGTTGTGTCATTTTTCCATTGCCAAAACGTGCAAGAAACTTGGACTTGATCAAATTCCATTTATGTGCAAGTGAAATCCCAATCCCCGGTCAAAACTAATGTCAAAACATGATTCAGTTGGTTTAAAACCAAGAAATCTACATTCCTTGTGAAAAATATGATTTCCAGGGCATCCTCTGCATTTTTACGTTTTTGACGGGTATACGGGTGTCACCTACCCGTCAAATTTATCTTTGCAACATATTGCTAATGTGGTAGGCTCCTATTGGCCAAGGATGTGTGGGAAAATGTTATAACTTGTCACTTTTTAATTTTTGGCACAAGGAAAATTTTGGTCCGCGGCCCCGCATTGCTACAGTGATGTGCCTACGTGGCACAATTTGATTGGCTGGAGGATTGGCGGTGGCGAGAGGTCACTTGGAAATTTTGCCTTCATTTTTGTAAATTTCTCAAAATCAATTTTTTGCCCGAAGGCCCGCAACAAATTGGAAGGTGACACATGGCACAGAAGGTCAGGCGGGTGGAGGAAGGACTTGGAAAATTTTATTGTTTTTTGCCTCGGATGCTAAGGTAAAATTTTGACCCAAAGGCCCACCTCCAATAAGAAGTGGACATGTGTCCAGGAAAGTCAGCATGGAGGGGCAGAGTTTGTGAAAATTTTGAAGTTTTTAACTTCAAAATATTAAAGTTAAAATTTGGCCCGAGAGCCCGCGACCAATTGGAGGAAGACACGTGTCCAGGAGGCAAGATGGAAGAAGGGGCCGAAGGAAAATTTTATGAATTTTTGCCTTTATGTTTGCAAGGTAAAAAATGAAAAATGGGCCCACCTCCAATGAAAAGTGGACACATGTCCAGGAAGGTCAAATACGAGAAGTAGGAACTTAGAATTTTTTTGTTTTTGGGCTCAAAGTTATAAAGGAAAAATTTTGCCTGAAGGCCCGTGTCCAATTGAAGGTAAACACGTGCCCAAAATTTGGTGGAGGTTTGGGGCACGGAGGAAATATTGAAAATCTTACAAATTTTTGAGAAATTTCTCAAATTCAATAATTGATCCAAGGCCTCGACAAGAAAATTTGGAAGGGTGCCCCCACATCCAATAAGAGGACGACACGTGACACATTGTAAAGGGAAAAAAGGAGAGCGCAGCCCGCAAGAGGTTTTTGTGCTCGTGGATGGTTGAAGGCAAACTTGGAGGGTCAGGTTCCATAGTGAATGGGAGACCACCACGTGGCAAGGGAGAGAGCGGGTGTTCGGGCCGTGGAGTTTTTTGAGAAAATTTTCCTTTTCTCAAAATGGTGGTGAAATTCATCAAATTGGCCCGTAGTTTTGGTAGGGCCCACATGTGGACACGTGGCGGGTCCAGGGGGCAAGCGGGGAAAATTTTCAAAATTTTCCAAAGGTCAAAAAGGGTTAAAAATGCATTTTTAAGATGGGGACCCACTCCAATCATGTTTGGACACATGGAGGGCTAACATTAAAAGTTGATTTTTAAATCAACGGTTGCTATGCGTTTTCATTTCTTACCGCCATTGGAGCTCCAGGAAGCTTGGAATTGTCATTTCTTCACCAAATCACATGAAATTTTATATGGTTTCACATCCCCTCAGCCTTCTAAATGCAATGGCATCATTTTTATGAGCTAATTCGGTGCCCTATGGTGTTTTTGATGAAATTTTTATTCAAGCCCATGTAAAAAACATGAAAGGTGAAAATTAAAGTTGCAGAGGTGAAAAATGATGAAGTAAAAGGTGGAAAATGATTGAAAAAGCATTCTAACATGTCTCAATGCATAAGATGTGACCTTGAGATGGATAAGAATATGAATTCATGTAATATTTTAAAATATTTGTGCATCTCTAGAATTTTATGATATATTTTACAGTTTAATGTCATTTTCATGAAATGGATAAGGTTTCTTGTAACAAATTTGATCCCTAAGCATATTCTTTGCTTGGGATGCAAGGATCCAAGCTGGCATGAGGTATAAAATGTATTTTTCAAGCATTTGTAAAAGGAGGAGACAGAAGAGAGAAAAAGACTCAGAATTTTCAAGCAAAAGGCTGGAAGAAATCCATTTCTCTGGAGAGAATTGCCTGAGAGCCAATTTTAATTCCATTTTGTATCATATTTCATCATGTTGAGTTGGTTTCAGCTATAAATCCATCAACAAGCTCTGATATTGTTCTTATAGCATTCCCTTGCTGATGTATTTGATCAAATTTTGGATTATGTGGTGTTATCTCTTGGCAAAATTTGTGTATACTTATGTCTCAGAATGTTTTCAATTTGTGTTTCTTGCTCATGTTACAATCTTGTGTTTAAGATCTCTTTGATCATACAGGGTCTCATTTCTTGTTGATGGTTTAATGGCATTTGCAATCTTATATTTAGAAGAGCTTTCATATGATAGAATATAAATAGATTTAAAATTATTTTACTGTCCTTGAATAATGAGATTGTTTGTAAACCTTTGGTTACACCTTAGGTCATGATTAAATAGGGATTCCTGGATACTTTGGTGGTATTTTGCTTCAAGATTTTTGGCAGGTTATCAAAGGTTGTGTGGAAGAGTGCAGATCTGGGCCTCCATCTATGCACATATCCTAGTTGAAGGAGCATTTAAAACCCCTGGAAGCATTCCTGTTGTGTAGATATTGCAAATTTCCTACAAAGGTTCTCAAAGAAGTTGGTAATTCCCACCTAGTCTTGTCAAAACATCTCCCTAAAAAATTTCATTCATAATAACTCATCCTACCAATACTACCCCTGCATTGCATTGTGTGTCAACAAAATAATACAATCCTTCCATAAAATGCACAAAGCATATCAGGGTTTTATCATGTCTTTAGCAGCCTTAGCTTTATTTTGAGAACATTTCCATCATTTAGTAGTGAAAAATCCTTTGACTTTGGATAATGGATGGTTGATCATGTTTTCACAAGGCCTCTTCCATACCATATCAAAAACATAAGGATATCTCCATCTCATTTACCATACAAGGGCTGCAATATAGGTTCTCTTCCCTTGGTTGATAGGCACAACCTAAAACAAAGCAGGAGTTAGATCAAAACCCTTTTGAAGGTACTATCCACTCCCTCAAATCTTGAATGCAAACAAGTAGATAAGTGTGCTCCCCAACTACAAATGGAATACAAATCATCTATCTATCCTTGAGTGTCTTGTGCAAGTTCATGATGTTCTTTAAGTTGTGAAGGAGATTAAATCTGGATACTAACACCCGAGTGGCACCACTGCCGGGGACTTCTTGGATTTTCTTGGTGGTTTTAAAGTGTTTGAAAGGTTTGAGAATTTCTATGATCAATTATTTGAGCTGTTGCATTCTTGAGATATCATTTCATACTTCAGATCTGCATGTTTTGGGTAAAAAGATTTCAAGCTCAGCCTGCTCTTCTCATTTACTAGCAATTTATATGATTTGGATGCATTGTTTTTGGTTGAATTAAGAAGAAGAAGATCTGATTTGTATACCCTTGCAAAGTTTTCAGTCATAGCATACATTTGACAAAATATTTTAGTGCTTTCTTACACAACTAAGGTGGAAATCCTTAGTGGCAACTCCATGTTGTTGAGATCTTGAAATACCAGTTGTCTTATGCATCTCTATCATTTGAAACTTGTTGTTTAAATCATCAAGCTGGAGGGAAGGAGATCTCTCTTCATCAAGGACTCTTCTAAGAAGTTTCTCACCGAATCAAGAAGCTCAGAACTAGAAGGAAGAAGAGTGTGGAAAGTGGTTGGTGATTTGGTTGCAAGAAAAGAGATCCCCATAGTTGAATTTGAAGGAGAGCAGCCTATTATTGAAGATTATAATTCTTCTTCAAGTAGATCTAATTTAGGCAATCTTCTTATTGATTTTCATTCTCCATTAGGTGAGGGACCTTCTTGTGTATTTAAAAACTTTCTCCTAAATCTACTCCTGTGGTTTCTAAGTTTGCTAAAGTTTATCAAGAGAGAGATCCTTTGGGGGTTGTCATTTTAAAGATCACTCATCTATTCCAATCATACCCATTACTACTCCTCACTAGCTTGTTTCACCTCCAAGATCACCCCCACCAAACAATATGGCTTAGCCTAGACCTCCATTTATTGTTAACACCTTTGGTCCTATAAATTTTGGAGGAATGGATGGTTATCCAAATGTTGTCCCACAAGATGTGAGAAATAGGTTACCAAAATTCCAAGGTAACAATGCCATTACCAGTGATCAACATCTCAAACTATTTGATAATATGATGGAATATTTTGAGATAGAATTTGAGGATGTGTATATCAAGTTGTTTATCCATACACTTGAATAAGGTGTTAGGGATTGGTACAAGGCTCTACCAAATAACTCTATTGATTCATGGACTGAGACTAAAAATGCATTTAGATTGTTGTATGGTGACAGACTGATCCTAGATTTCTTTTGTGTGAACTTAAAAATTTCAAGAAGAACCTAAATTAGATAGTCCATGACTTCAATACAAGATTTAATAAAACATTGAGAAGGTTTCTTTTCATTTTGAGGCCTTGTGATGAATCTTGCTTGATCAAATATGCAGATGCATTTGATAAAATGGTAGCCTATTACATGAGAGACAAAAATCCTACAAACTTGAGGCAAGCTTTAACCATGTCACTTCAAATTGAAAATAATATTAAATCTATCGGTAAACCATTTAAGAGGGATGGTGTGAAGCTCATAAACCACCCGAGAAGCCTCAAGCTAGCAAGGGTGCTGATTTAGAAGATGTTGTCAAGACTTTGGCAAATGCATCAAAGAAATTTCTTACAAATTAGCCTCCTTTGGCTAAGAAAGGAATGAGACAGTCCATGACTTCAATAAAAGATTTAATAAAACATTAAGAAGGTTAGATTTTGAGGCCTTGTGATGAATCTTTCTCGATCAAATATGCAGATGCATTTGATAAAAAGGTAGCCTATTACTTGAGAGACAAAAATCCTACAAACTTGAGACAAGCTTTCACCATGTCACTTCAA